>JAWPHD010001495.1:0-317772 GCA_037043455.1 Cyrtodaria siliqua | reverse complement strand
ATAGTACACACACGTGATATAGTAAACACAAAGTGATATAGTACACACACGTGCTATAGTACGCATAAGTGATATAGTACTCTCAAGTGATATAGTACACATACGTGATATTGTACACAAAAGTGATATAGTACGCCCAAGTGATACAGTACACACACGTGATATAGTACGCACAAGTGATATAGTACACACGTGATATAGTACGCCCAAGTGATATCGTACACAGACGTGATATATTACGCACAAGTGATATAGTACGCACAAGTGATACAAGTGATATAGTACGCACAAGTGATATAGTACGCACAAGTGATAAAGTACACACAAGTGATATAGTACATACACGTGATATAGTACGCACAAGTGATATAGTACGCACAAGTGATATAGTACACATACGTGATATAATACACACAAGTGATATAGTACACACAGGTGATATAGTACACACACGTGATGTAGTACACACAAATAATAGGATGTACACAAACAAGTGACACATTAATTATATACATACATTAGTGAAACGTTATATACAAACAAGTGAAAAGATATATGCACACAATTGAAAAGGTATATACTTGCAATTGATTAGTTAAATACAAACAGTTGACAAGTTATACACAAAAATGTAGAGTGGTGTATGGCATCAAAACTTTCATTAAATTCTGATAAAAATTGACACAGCTGCCTCATTGTATCCACGAGAAATTCAATGGGTTGAATGTATCAACAGAGCCTTGCAACATATTTTATGTAACTTGAAGTATTAACGTTTCATATTAAAGTTTAAACTTAATGAACTCATATTTCTTTTCAATAAAAAGATGGTAAATAATTATGTATAGATTTCACTCGATTTTTTTTTACCATGTTTGAAAGAAAATTGTCTGAACTTTTAGAAATTTAGGGCCTCATAATATTATATTATGCTCACCATTTATAAGTGTGAGCAGATGTGTTTCATTTTTCTATTAAGTTAATCAATTGAAAAGATTGCATGACACTTTGACACTTAATGTAAATATAATGTACTGCACCATGCAGAACACAATTTTACACAGTTTGAAACGGAAACCAAAAGGTTATCTGCGAGAGAAAAATGGCTTGGTTTGATTTGGCCGATTTATATAAATGTCATTGAAAATATATCTACTTTGTCATACGAGTAATTGGTATGGGAAAGCTCGATGGAAAACGAGTAAGTTCTGTGTAAACGTGTCAATGCAGCATCAACACTATAATATATCTCTACTGTTTCACTAACTCCAACCATATTGGTAGCTGATTTCTGCCAGTTTTGTTATTTCTTTCTAGCAGTGGGAAGGGTTGAGAGGCAGATCACTCTGTCCGTACGCGAGCCATTCCGTCCGTAAATACGTGAATCCATTATATCCTAAATACATTATCAGGTCATCATTTTCACGTTTTTGCTTTCCACGTTTTGGGTTGACCCCACAATGCGTGCCTTAAAGGCTGTAAACATTTACACAACGGGGTAAAGGAACAAACACATTGTCAAAAAATCCAAAAACGTGTGAGGTTATTCTATACAAGTAATGCTCTAGAGCTTATTTCTCGACCAAATCCATGCCCTAACCCAAAGGTCAAGGTCACTGATCAAACACTGTAATCTTATTTTACTATCATTATTGTAATTCAGATCATATTACACGCATATATTCAACTGAAAATGAGTGTTTAGACCAAACCTCAAATCCCTAGCATAAAGGTGAATGTCGCGCTTATAGACATCAAAGAGCACATGCAATAACCTTTGCCATCATCATAAAGTTCTATGCTCTCAATCATGTGCCACACATCGTATTACAAACAACTGTTCAACTGCATTAGACCGAGGATCATGAACAATATTTGACCATTTTAATTAAGTTCTTTAAATGTCACAATTAAGCGAGAATGATCATGGCAAGAGAGGCAAATGCAGCTATTTGATGGGGCGCCGTTGGTGAAAAAACAATTTAGCTCCAAAACATGCTTTTCCCACTATTTAATGGATGTGTAACATATGAATAAATTCAAATAATTTAAATAAATCGACGTTCTATATACTGAATGTGTAACGAATTAACTAAGTCCGCATCACATCACTTAAAAGGACACTGTACATAAGTAACCCATATATTAAGTAAGCAAATAACTTTCTGATTTTTGTTCAGTGAAATGTATGCATAAAACATGAGCATAGTCCAAATAAGTCTGTAGTAATAAATTCGTGAATTAAGAAAATAAGGTTTTAATTATTGTTTGTAAACATAGATTGGACCGCAATATTTACATTTATGTTGCTCACGTGACATCCTATAGCGCATTAGATTTTCATCAAAATATGTCTTTCATCAAGTAAAGTTACCGTGTAGCTCAGTCGGTAACGCGCTCAGCGCTCGTCTGTGTTTACTTTCGAGTGTAATTTTAGTGAGGGCTAAGTTAAATCCCATGCAGCGGAACTTTTTGTTTCTAATTTGTAAATATTCAATAATCAATAATCGTTCCTTTAATATAATTTAAATCTGTATGCGTGCGGCTTAAACATGCTCATCAGAGCACGGGACTAACTCGTATTCATTGTGCATTTTGTATTCTAAGGCGGTAGCCAGCCCTATTGTTAACCCTTTTGTGTTTGTGGTGTCTTATTTGGTATTTTATTCATCTTTAAATGTGTTCTTTGTTTCTGTGTGTGTTTGTGGTTGACTGTCGTCATTGAATGCTGCTTTTCCTGTTCGATTTTTATATCTATATTGTATATCGCATTCTATTTACATTTCTCTAAATTGAAAGAGCGGCGATTTAAAATGGGCATGCACATTTAGTAAATATGCCGAATTAAAATAAATCATTCCACAGTTAGTATATCAAAAGTATATTTATAAAAAAAAGTTAATTTATTTAAATCGTGTTGTTGTTTTATCAACACTACCCATACTACATACTACTTCGACCGTGTACATACGTAAACATGTTTGTGCAGAAAAACATACTTGTGACCACTGCTCCAAAACATACAAGAGCTTGTCTGACTCTCAGTACCACCAAAAGACTGGACAGCAATAATAACGAAAGTCTTGTTGATTTCTGAAGATTTGTTTTATTATTATTATCATATGACGGAATTCATCTGTTAAGTGGATGCAAAACGGATATAATATCGTTTTATTACCTTCATCCGATTATCAGGCAATCTTTCTTTAATAAGTCGAAATAATCCATTGCTCACAAACCACGTACATCTAGCGCACTTTAGAAACAATACGACCGACAACTAACGCCATTCAACTCAACCTCCAACGCTTGACAACCCGACATCTTTAAACACTTGCATGCACAACTCATTGTTATCTCCACAAGCACGCTTTATAATAATGATCCTTGAACATATGGGATTGGCAATAAGCTGTATATGTACACTTTCAACTACAAATAAGAGTTTCATTAATATAATCACATCATAACTATAACTGAGTTACTTTGTTTAACATGGCAGTGTTAGAAAGACGTGTCTTAGCTTAAAAGGGACGAAGAACAGTAGGGAAATATACCAACTTTCTTGATTATGACCCTATCATTTTGCAACGTACTGCATGCTTGGTGGTGGACCCATTTACAGTTCGCCACTATGCTTTCCTCTTTAATTGTGCGATGACCGGACAGGCTGTGGACACTATGATGACCACTAGCTAAAGCCCAAAAGGACGGTGACGTTTGACATTTGTCTGCCGTCTTGTCTTGTCGTTCCCTCAATGGTTTATTCTCGTGTTGCTCTGGTTTCTGCCAATTCATTGAGTACCTTCTTTGTGGCTTTCTAGGCTATTGTTTTTTTTGTATTTATATATACACGAGCATCTTTGTGTTTTACTTATATTGCCTATTAATGCTGCCTTGTTGGTTAGAGAATAGTTCATGGCGGGGATTTCATCATTTACACTGTCCCGTTTATTGGGTTGTCAGTAGGGTAAGTGTGACGTTTGGTGCACCCTAGAACCTGGTTTAAACCTCCAGCGGCCTTTTTTGCCACTGACCGTTCCAAGGCGGTAGCCCTATTGTCAACCTTTTATGTTTGTGATGTCTTATTTGGCCTTTTATTCATCTTTAAATGTGTTCTTTCTTTTTGTGTGTGTGTTTATGATTGACTGTCGTCCTTGAATAATGTTTTCCCTGTTCGATTTTTATTTCTATATTTCCATTATGTTATCCCCTAAAAATCCATTGTTTACGTTTTTGACATACATTTTCTCATAATTCAATTGAAAAGAAACCGACATATGTCGCGCCTGCATACCGACATCAATATATCACAGTGCGGATCCCATACATTGATAATTGCCTACATTGTATGCTTAGGTGCAAACATGTGAACAGTTTTAAAAATGTGAGACTTATCGTAAGATGTTTAATAAAACGGGGTACAGAAGCCCAGCATGGATTATGCCTGTGAAATAATGCACGACAAAGCCATGCATAGACTCTTCACATAAACTCTTAACATAACGTATACTTCAGAAGGACAGTAAAACCATGTATGAATTTTGTTAAATAATACGCAACAAAGCCCTAGCCCTATCTTCTGCAACATAACGTATACTTCAGAAGCACAGTAAAACCATGTATGAATACGCAACAAAGCCCCAGCTTCTGCAACATAACGTATACTTCATAAGCAAAGTAAAACCATGTATGAATACACAACAAAGCCCCAGCTTCTGCAACATAACGTATACTTCATAAGCAAAGCAAAGTCATGTCACACAAATGCCGTTTATTTGAGTAATGCCAGTAATGCTATGTAACATCGTGCAACAAAGTAGGTACAAAAGTCGAATAAGAAATGTAGCTTTCACAGAACACAGTCGCCCAAAAACACGGATTAAAACAAACAGCAATTACAATGTCAATTAGAAGCAAGGCATGTGACATCACAAACACAAAGGGTTTACAATAGGGCTTTTGCCCTGGAACAGTCAGTGACAAAAAGGCGCTCGCGGTTTAAACCCGATTATATGGTGCATCAAACCTTGCTCTTACCCTACTGTCATCCCAATGAAACGGGACAGTGTAACAAAATAAAATCCCCGCCAGGTTATATTCTCTAACAAATAACATTAATAGGAAATATGACCATGCATATATGAATATCAAAAACAAATGCATAGAAAGCTACACTGCAAGCACTATAGACTTTGCAGAAGCCAGAGCAACACGAGAAAATACCATTAAGGGTACTAAAAGACAATATTTAAAACAAAACAACAGACACTACCGTCCTGAGGAATAAGGTAGACGTCGTCATAGGGTCCACAATATGTCCGATCTTAGCACAATCAAAGAGGACAGCAACTGTAAATCGATCAACCACTAAACATGCAGTACGTTGCAAAATGATAGAGTTATGACCTCTTTTAATATACATTTTAATAAGTTTAATAAAGATTGTGTTACAGAACATTTAATTGAAAGCCAACTTTTTGAAGCATGGACAGTGTTAAGCCTAGATTGCGTTACAGAACAGTTTATTGCCTAAACAGTAGAAGCATGGACGGTGTCATGTCAACAAAGTAGATACGTCATTTTGTGTAAAGTCAGAAAGGAGAAAAATGGTCCTATAGAAACTAAAGCACCCAAACGGAGTGGCATCATGGGTCGGCACTGAACCACACATTAAAACAAACAAACAGGAAATACACAATATAAAGAGTGATAAAGACATGGTTACCGACTTGTAACGGTAAGTAGGCAATACGGCTAACTGGTTAGCTTAAATCGATTTCGTGGTACAATACCTCGCTATTTTCCTAACTTCAGAACCAAATTGACAAGACAGTGTACACAAAAGAATTGTACAGAAAGACCAAAGCATTTGCAGCCAAAGAGAAACCCAATCTAGGGTACGACCAAAAAACTGAGGGACGAAAGTTCATTAAAATTCTTTCCTTTTCAGGTTTTCACAATAGCCTCGTAGAATACAATCAAACTGTCCAGTCATTTCACAAAAGAAAAGTGAAGCCTAGTGCCTGACTGTAGGGGTGGGGTGGTGGGGGTGGTGGTGTGGGGTGGGGGGGGAGGGTCAATTACTAAACATCAAGTACATTGTAATAATAAAGGGTTGCATTATTTTCTGACGAATTCCCTGATTCATTTTGAAGTGATCAGGAAACCTATCAGACATCGTAAATCTCCTAAGTGTATAGATCACATCTGTCCTAAGTGTATATATCACATCTGTCCTAAGTGTATAGACCAAATCTCCATAAGTAAAGGCTGTGATATGTATAGTCTTTAGTGGACTCAAGAATGTGTTTGGGTTGCTGTTGTACTTTACAGTAAGTTTTCGTTGAGGCGATATTAGTGTGACAAAGATGTTCGCAGTTACACCATGCTGAAAAAAATAACTTGCAAAAACTTGATTTAAATCGTTGAAGCCCTTAACATAGATTCTGTAACAGAAGATTTGCGCTTAAAAGAGCACTTGTCACATAGATAGCTTATAGGATGACAAGCAACTTGCTTACTATGAAGCATTGAATTGAATTAGGGTTTTACGGCGCACCAACAAAAAGGTTATACGGCGCCTACAGAAATGAACATTCAAGAAACATGAGCTAAACATCGTGGTTTCGTCATCTCTTTGACTAACATTTGCATAAATAGCAAAGAAAAGAAGCCGTTCATATGCATACGAAGAATCATGTTCGTGAAATAAATATCAGAGGCAAGTAGAAATGTGAGGTAGATAATTCATAATTAGCAAAAAAAGATGGTGGTGTGCATACTGATATGACCGGAACATCATGATTGTGAAATAAATGCTTAGACAAGATGTAACCCGAGGCAAATAATTCAACGTTTCATATAGTTAACGAGTTAACAATGCATTGACTTACCACTCAAAAACTCTTAATAGGTTTGCTGATAGCGATATCACTTTTCGTATATACCTTTGAGGTGTTAATTTAAATCTGAATATTGAAAAGTAAAGAAACTTGTAAAATATATGCTGAAAACAGCATATTAGCTTTAGGACAGTAGCTTTTCGTGTGTACCTTTGAGGTATTAATTTAAATTTGAATATTGAAAAGTAAATAGACTTATAAATGTATGCTAAACTTATACAGTAGCATATTGTTCATGCACAGCTCGGTATGCCCTTTATGTGGACACAAAGAATGCCAATTTTGACTTCTGTATTTTATGGGAGGACACCAAAGCATAATGGTAGAAGAGTCGAGATTCTTGTTAGAGTGAAGAATACGTTTAGGTTTCGGATGTAGAATCTTCTATCAGAATGAGTGTCAGATTGCAGATTTAGTTTTAATTATGTGTTGGATAAATGTATATTAAGACACTCTGACACTTGCATATCTAAATATTAAGTCTAACTGAAGTTATTGGAGATTTCTTAATTGTCTACAAGGAATTAACATT
Organism: Cyrtodaria siliqua; assembly: GCA_037043455.1. NCBI lineage: Eukaryota > Metazoa > Mollusca > Bivalvia > Adapedonta > Hiatellidae > Cyrtodaria > Cyrtodaria siliqua. Next base: position 310,335 of record JAWPHD010001495.1, on the reverse strand, counting down.
GGGGAAGAAAAAATCCTCAATTATTTTAAAACTAAGGTATTTTTATTTACCGCTAAAAAATTCAGTTCTAATGCTGTATAATTTATGTCATATTATTAAAATTGCTCATGCTAATACTGAAACCCTTTGGTTGAAACAAGCTTTTACTTTATTTCAAACTGCTTAATTTCACAAATCAGTGAACAGATAAAGCAAATTACAGCAATAACATACATGTATAAATACATAACACATAGCCACACGAACACTAGTTTAGGACCAGATGCTAAGCTCTGTACATTTCACTTTAATTGGAATATTTCTGGTTCCACGGTAGGTAGGCCGCATGTTTTTCCAATTTTCATAAAAATCAAAGTAGAATTTATTTCATTAGAAAGATACATTGTTTTCATAAGATGTTCAGAAAAAAATATATTTTTAAAAAATTGCAAAAAGTAAAAAAAAAAAAATGTTCTGCCCACCCCTGGGGTCCTTTAACCCCCTGGCGCTCTTTAGCGCGACCATTGATTGCAATAAATCTAATATATTCATGAAGAGGACGCGTGCACATTTGTTTTGACACTGTTCATGTTGGGGTCCGGACAGACGGTTTTCAAAGTATTTTTAGTTTAGTATTCATCTTTTAGTGTTTTTAGCAGACAAAAATCGAGGAATGTCAAAACATGCGGTCTAATTGGAAAATGATTAGTTCCACGGTTTGGGGCATGTGTAGTTGCCTTTTTTAACAATGAAAATGCGCATCACATTGTTAATAGTATTTGAAAACTTGATCGTACCTAAAGGATGGTTAATTAAATGGTGTTTTTCGTCGTTTTCAGCACATGTTAGGCTATATATGACGGTCGATTTTTTTGTGGTGGAGGAAAATCACCGACTTTTTTCTGGGTAGAACGAGTACTGTATACCGCCCGTCATCCGTAAGAATTACTTACAAAAAGAAAGATATAAAAATCGGATAGGGAAAGTAGCATTCAATGACGACAGTCAACCACTAAACACAAAAACAAACACGCAAACAGACAAACGAGAAGGCAAAAGTAATAAAAATGCAAACGACATCACAAACACAAAAGAGTTGTCAATAGGCTTCCGCCTTGGAACGGTCAGTAGCCAAAAAGGCCACTGGGGGTTTAAACCAGGTTCTAGGGTGCACCAACCCTCACACTTACCCTAATGTCATCCCAATTAAACGGGACAGTGTAAATAAAGAAATTCCCGCCATGAAATATTCTCTAACCAACAATGCAGCGTAAAAAGGCAATATAAGTAAAACACCTAGATGCTCGGGTATATATAAATACCAAAAAAAGCCTAGAAAGCCACAATGAAGGTACTCGATGACTTGGTAGAAGCCAGAGCAACAAGCCGAGTTCCCACTGGGATTGGAACCCACAGCGGTGAGAGACGAGAAGGTTTCAAATGCAGTGTCCTTACCATCTCGGCCACGGATTCACTAACATTTACCTCAGTGTAACGCAGACAGACTATATGCACGTGCTCTATTTTCCCTGTAAAGTAAAACTGTAAGTAAAGATACACTATTATAAAATAAGCCTAGTTTGCGGTGAATATAGCGTGTGCTTTTACAAGTATAACTATATATATAAAAAATCAGTTGTTGTTTGTTGTTGTTGTCTTATCCTCTTCGTACCTCACTTAATTATATATACACCCTATTTCAGTGTGTAGACAGGTCCCACAAGCTGAATATAATGACGATACTTTTTTATTACGAAATAAAATCAATTCAGAATTGGGACAAGATAATCTTTAAAGGGTTTAACCACCGTTGGATACTTTTATGTTTTTTAACGTTTTTTTAAGAATTCAATGTAATATAAAATGACAGTTTTACGTCGTCGCCGAATGATTAAATATACCATTAGATTAACGTATCCTTGCGTAAAAAAATATGATATTATCTAGTTAAATGTACAGACATTGCTGAAAAGAAAGGCAGCATCTTGTATAAAAAAAAGTTCACAAAGTGAATTCCACCGAGATACGTCGGTCTAGACAGTCCAATAAGGAGAGTTGCGTAAAGCGCATTTTATAAGTGTATTTATGATACCCTATGTAACATTCACATACCATAGGCCGAACAAAATATAATATGTATTATAGTCTACGTCACCGTAATATCTACTATACTGTTAGGAAAAACAAACGCATAATGGGTATTTCCGCTAAATATCGTATGTTTAATATGCTACAGCTAATCGAATGGTACATTGCGACATTAGACCTGTCCTTTCGGAGAGAATGTTTAAACAGCACCGAACACAACAATGATTACCGCTTTAAAGTTTCATTATCGACAGAATGCGCATTTAGCAAATTAGCAAACTTAGGCTTTGAACGTTGCAATCTCTTAACATTAAACACAATGCTGAAAGGCTAGACTTTTTCAAGCGAAACTTCAACATTTATGAATTTCGTGTAACAAAGTATACTTTGATTAAAATGTCTACTATATGACAGAGTTGTCCTCTCTGTAATTAGATATAGCCCTTTTTGTATAAAACACGTTGAGATATATCTGGAATATTACGTGGAATTAGGTGTATATAATAGTGTAGTAGAGGCACTTTTTTGATTATGCGTTTCTTTTTCCTTTCAGTATACTCGTATATGAATCACACTATAACATACAGTAGTAATGTAGAATGGTATGCCGACATGCAATGACTTGGGTCGTGATGTCCCTCCAAAGGTGCCCATTTACCGCTTAACTAATGTTACAATCCTAAACGATGTTACTTATTATGACGTCATGGCGCGACAACTGTGTTCAGTCACGCTAACTGTCTAATATTGTGCATGTGCCATAAGCTTACAAGACGAATTTTGATGCAAGGCATCAAAGACGCCGCAGTTTTGATTAAAAAATGAAGTAAAGCTGATCAAAAGCTTCTTTAAATAATAGAAACAACCCAATTAGGCAACATGAGTCATGAATCAGGTATTGTTGGGTAGTGGGCAATAAATACAACGAGAAAGATGCGCATATAAAAAAAATCTTTTATTTTCATTTGCAAACAAATTTTGGTGCATAATAAAACAAAACATTGACTTAGATTGCCTTCCTTTTCTCAATAAATTGAAGATTTACATTATTCGAAAATATATGAGGGAGGACATATATATGTACAGATACGCGGCAAATCCAACTGATAAAACAGCACATTCTTGAAGTAAGTTAGCAAGAATTGTGAATCGCAGAACTAAGTATATGCATGTGAAGCAGTAGAAAGTCCCACTGTGAGATATTGTTTCAACAAAAGCGAAATGAAACTAGTTTATGTCATGCTTGAGGACTTTAAACTTATGCATTATAGATTGAAAGCGATGTTTATAAAATTGATTCACAGATTAATAAAGTACCAAAAATGCACTATAAGTAAATTGTAAAAAGAAACTCAAATATTAAATTGAACACAAGGCATGAGAAAAAGTCTGTACATGCATGATATTATGCATGTTGTGTATTTACATTGAATAATTATTTTGTATGATGGCATTTTAAACTTGAATAGTTTTTTTTGAAACAGTAATATACAAAAGTATGTAAACATCAGAAATTATTGTAATAGAAAAGTTGTTATTTGCAAACTACGGTGATGAATATGCAGTTGAAATTGGTCTTATGAGGAAACCTAAAGTAGCCGATTGTGTATTTAGCTATCAGATATAAGGTGAAATGTGTACCAGTGGGAAAACACACATATGAAATAACACATATGCATAAAAACATTATAATAGAGTGCAAACTTTTAACACTAAAGTCTGTTAGCAGTAGCAGCACAGCATGTTTAAACGTGAGTACAAAGGAATACAAAATACAACATATAAATGGCAACATGAAACATTGGCATTTGAAAGTAATGTGCACATATAACTGTTTACAACATATTTTGGCACATTTTAATGAGGTATATTGACTGATTGAGAGCATGTGACAATAGCAAATGTAAATGAGGTATATTAACTGATTGAGAGCATGTGACAATAGCAAATGTAAATGAGGTATATTAACTGATTGAGAGCATGTGACAATAGCAAATGTAAATGAGGTATATTAAAGAAATGAATCTGCCAATAAAACAAAAACAAGTTTCTTGCATCAAACAAAGAGCAGATTAAAAATACTGTATACAGACTTTGTAAAAACATAATAGTTACAAAAGCATATTTACGGAAAATTAATGGAAAATATTCTAGCATTGCAATATAACGATGCATGATAATTTAAGATTGTTTGGTTTGGGCATTGCAGTATGAGGTGACTCAAATGTAATGGGAAATAAATAATAAAATAAGAGGTTCTTATCTGTTTCTTATGAAGTACAAGCATGATGTGTGTGGTTTATTTGGTGTTTTTTTTATAAAATGGTCTATATGTAGATCCGATGAACTCGCAAAGGTTGGCTAAAGTTAAAAAAAAAAGGGGCGAGAGTGTTTGTTACTAGCAAGTTTGACTTGAAATATACCTCTGTTTCAGCATAATAAGAAAAGAGCATAATCAATCATCAATGACCCTAATATCCTTAACGAAGACAAACACAACACATGAACTTCTATTGTCAAAGGGTATACATGGTGTAAGTGTTACAAGGTCGAAACTCTGAACTAGTAAATTACTGCGACTGAACCAAGTTGTACCCCTGTAGAAGGGTCCATTTATGCCAGGGGTTAAAACATGTTTCCATGCAAATTTAATTCATGAAATCATATTGCCAAATATGCATCCCTACATCTTCATACCAAAAAAAGAACACAGTTCAATTGCAAACACTTCTCACAAACACATCATTTTAAACCCAAAAAAAAATTGAAACTCAAAATTACGGTTTTATAGATAAAATTATCTCAAAACTAACGCTCAAAACTATGTAAAACACTACGAAAAACTTATTTCTGAGATTATTTTACCAATTGTTATCGAAAAAGTGTCCCTATGTACGAATATGAGCGTGTCCTAATTACTACACGTGTCTATTATAGGTATGAAACCTCTGATTATTTTCCCCATTGACACCAATGTTAAAATATCACATATTAATGATTTGCTGCAACTTCAACTCAAGTATGGATAATACGGCAGTGTAATTTTCATATAGAAAACTAATTTTTCCACTTGAAAAATCACCAGATAAGGTGGGGTCATGTACTTTTCATGTAAGAAAGTTCTTGTTTGTTTATTAAACAGGTCAAGGGTACAGCTGTTTTCATTAATAGTTGCTCACGAAGTGTAAGCATAGAGTCGAAATTTCAAGAATGTTCATCAGTGATCCAGAAAACCCTATTAATATGCTTCTTATCCATACAACAACAACATTGAATAGAAATGGGCAGTTTTTTTCTACTTATAATGCCCATTTCCATCCAAAAAGGAGGGATTACTTTTTATTATGGGAACTACATTCGACTACATCATGCAATTGGTGGAGTTAATAAACAGAATATCAGGTTGCTCAACGGAAAAATGCCAGTCGAATAGGCGTAATGCTTGTTTATTAGATTGGGTCGCATGTACGGCTTTTACCCACTACCCTATTTTTCTCGGGAGACGTTGTTTTATATATACGAATATATAATTCTTACGAATATATAATTCTTTTAAATAATTTTCCTTCCTTATTATAAATGTCTATACTAAAATACGTCTCTCATAAAATGTACTACTACAACCATTGTTGTTTATGTAAACAATTTCTGTATTGCATTTTATTAGGTTTATGATGTTTCCATAATAACGGATGTTTCTCCCATATCAATTACGCAAACACACGAGATTCCTACTACCAATTTTGTTCAAATGGTGACCCTGTGGTCAATCAAATCTTCTTCTCTGAAACTACAATATCTAGAGGTCTACTATTTTGCGTGTAACATAAGATTATGGTTCTCTACCAACTTTGTTTAAATGGTGACACTGGGGTCAAATTTGGCCTCACCCCTGGGCTCAGATGCTTTAATTAATTAGAATGTTAAGAGGTGGAGGGGATATATAAAGGCACATATACCTCATGTATTGCGTGTAGTTTAAGCTTTGTGTTCTTTACTAAGTTTGTTAAAATTAGTTATATAGGAACATCTTTAAAAATCTTCACTAAAACTATAAGAGCTAGAGGTCTAAAACTAGCTTATTTTCCCCTACTAAGTTTGTTTAAATGGTGATCGTGGGCATACCCGTGGGTACCAGCTTACCAGCTTAAAATATAGTTATATTGGCAAATATTTAAATGATCTTCTTCTCATCTGAACAGATTGTTCTTATCTGACCCACTTTTTAACCGTTGCTAGGGTCTACAATGGACAGGTCATCCATCAGGTGAGCGATTCATGGACATTTACATAAGGCTGTACAGTCTCGGGTTTTAACGTTAAAGCATACGAAAACGATTGCCATGCCATGATAATTGTATCAAACAAAACAGAACGCATGACAAACAGGCAAGTGCGCCAACCGTACATGCAATCCTGCAAGGAAAGTACCAGTCTCTAACCAGGGTCACATGTGACTGTCAACGTCTCAGAAAGTAGTCTGCGATCACATGACCATAGTTAAATTATTAAAATGATGCATTTTATCCCACCAGACGGCGCTTTCGCACTCATCTATGGGATTTGTTTACAACCGGACTATTTTGACTGATCATCGAGTACGAATAGGTGCCTTCATATTTTCTTGTTTAAACAAAAATATATTTGTCTGTAGTTGTAGTTATCTACTATAATTTGCTCCATTATTTAAAAAAGTAAAGGTTACATGTACATTATTTAAGTTCGCGAATCTCTATTCGCGTGATCATGAATTCGCGTCCAAGCATAATGTAACTATTCATATTTTCTTACTAATAATATGTTTCTTTCATTCGGTTTTCCTAGATACTTGCATTTTACTGTTAATCCATTTCCGCTATCGGAGACCTGTTTATCAGTCGGGGAACTTTTGAAAAACCATCACATTAAATGGTGATGATGTTTCATCATAAACACTTATTCTCATGGTCATGATTTTCCATCATCTTTCATTCATTCGTTACATTTTTAAAAATAATTCAGGTAATGATTTATCGTCACAAAGTACAATCTTGCAAACTTTCAATGTGAGGGTTTACCATCACCCAGATTGAAACAACTAAAAACCTGTCAACTTGATCAAAGTGAAACGCTTCATTCCTGTCGCGAAACGCATACTTTGATATATTCAAGTTAACGCTAAATTCTTCGTCTATATATTTTTAGAAAATGTTATAAGTCATCAAACAGAATTCGCTAAAATTTGGATGATATGCAGTGACACATGTGTTAACCTTCTGCACCGATTTCTGCCATTTGTCTCGAAAATCCACCCGTGTGTAGACTGGTTCTCGTTTATAAACCTACTGGCGGGTGGGTATCTATACTTCTACCGATAAACCAACATATCAACAGGCAACAACATAGGGACGTGAAATATATCGGACTTGTAGCATGGTAGCGAGTTCGCTTATTTAATTATGATGTGATGAAACATCATCACCATTTAAGGTGATAGTTTTTCAAAAGTTCCCTGACTGTTTAAAGCTCGGAGGCACATCAATTATCCTGGTCATTATCACGGTCATTTTTCATTGTGTCATTGTCATGTACATACATAAATACGTTGTATTAGAGTTTGATTGAAAGCTGTTTGTGAACCATATTGTAAGTGTATATATTACTGTGTTCGCACTTTTATTGAATTACATGAGTGAACTCAGAAAAAAATAATTTGCGTTTGTTAACGAATTATTAAAATATAAACTTTATTTTTCATCAATTACGAATGCGCTACCCAGATTATCCTATTGTATTACACATTACAGTATTATACTAAGCGATACAATGTGTGAACAATATTGTAAAGGTTTATTGATTGTATTGACCGTTATTTGTAAACCTTTTCCTTTCACTGATGTTTCACAAATACAGTTTATAGTACCACTACCTAACAGTAAACAGTAAATAAAATTATCATTTTTGATGTATAGGTTTGTGAACTACGTGATTTTTCCCTATATCGCAAGATCACTCTATATTTATGTGAAAAAAAATATCCCCGTATATATATACTTTCTCTTATTACTACGTTTAGCGTAAAGGATAAATGCAAATTATAGACACCATACATTAAACTTATTCAATAGCCTTGATTCAATATGATTTATTAAAATTAATAAATCTAAAACGTATGTTACAAATAGTATCATAAATTTCTACTTTAAATCAAATCGATATAAACTAATAAGTAAGTATTGGTTCGCCACTCTAAAGGATAACATATTTCTTGGTTGTACACATATATAGACATACCGATCATGTGAAAATGAACTTTATTTCGGATGGTCGAGTTTTCGGATACTCTTTCGAGCCTCGCAAATAATACCGGATTTACAGTATTCACGACTTTGAGTCTTAAACTTATATATAGTAAAGTAAAGTAGTTCCCACCTCTTTAACGCAGGCGCTAACGAAATTCGTTATTTTAAGGCCCCTTTACACAGGGCTGCGACCTTTGTGCCACCTTTGAGCGACCAAAAAATGGCCAGGACGCTCAATGGTCGCATAAACCCAGAAAATCATGTTTCTATGTAACTGCTCCAGCGATCCTTGTGCCTCCCTTGAACCAACCAACGCGATAACAGGCTATATAGGCGACCCCCGAGCAATGTTTGGACAACCATTGAGCCTCCTCTGTGCCTCCTCTGTGCCATCATTGGCGACCAACGGCAACTAACGGCGATCACTGGACGACCATTCAGCCATGCTTCTGCCTCCTAGGCGACCCTTGAGCATTGTTTGGGCGACCCCTGGCGACTGTTGGGCAACCTGGAGTGCCTGGGTATATATATTCCCTGATTCTGGCGCTTTTCCATCACTTTCATCCTAGCTGCCAAAGTGAGAACATCTCCAGAAGATAAATATTTTGGGATGAACAACCAACTCCTCTTGCATACTGCCATCTTACAAGGTCACCAAGCACTGCTGGTGAACCAGATGGCCATTGCTGTCCTTAGAAGAACGATGAACAGGCACAGAAGAAGGAGACCACGAACCTGGCACGCTGAGGAGGCACTACAGGTAGCTCAAAGGAGGCAGAAGCGAGGCAGAAGCATTGCCATGGTGGCTCAAGGGTTGCCATGGTCGCCGAATGGAGGCACAGCGGTCGCCACAGTCATCGTTCAATGCACGCTATTGGTCGTCCAAAGGAGGCACAAGGGAGGCAGAAGGGAGGCACAAGGGAGGCAGAAGCATCGCCCAGATTGACGGGACAATTTGCAGCAGAACGCATCTATTACCTGGCGACCATTGGGCGACAACTGTGCCTCCATTCTGCAACCACGGTAATGCTTGTGCCTCCCTTCTGCCTCCTTTGAGCCACCTTTGAGCAACCAACCTCCTCGGCGACCTTTGTGCGACTGTTTTGAACATGTTCAAAAATTCACGGCGACCATGGCGTCCATGGCGATGTCTGAACCTCCTGTGTACCACCTTTGAACGACCTAGGCAACCATTCTGCCTCCTTTGAGCCTCCAACGACGACCTGGCACATTTTATGGTCGCACACGGGAGGCACAAAGGTCGCCATCCTGTGTAAAGGCCCCATTAGTGATGTGCCAACGCATACAATACAGGTCAGTGCGACGATAGTCACGTGACCGGTGATACAATGAATATGATGAACAAAAATCAACGCCGTGACCCGAAACCCCTAATGATACCGGGCGTAACTGGTCAGTAAACAATCGAACGAAAAACCGTTTTGTTAAGTTTAACCTTTCATGTAAAGCCGAGTCGAAAACAAATGAGTGTCACCCAGGAATTTTTCATTTTCATCGTTTTCCAAGATTCTTGGTATTTGCTCAGGCGTTGACAGAGGTAGTACGTGGATGCAAGGAACGACAACTCTGTGTAGAGATTGGGAAAGCATGCAAACAGACAAGGAAAGTACGACAACCGTACCTGTTTGCAAACAGACAAGGAAAGTACGACAACCGTACATGCAAACAGGCAAGGAAAGTGCGACAATCGTACATGCAAACAGGCAAGGAAAGTACTACAACCGTACATGCATGCAGGCAAGGAAAGTACGAAAACCGTACATACAAGCAGGCAATAAAAGTGCGGCAACCGTACTTGCAAACAGGCAAGGAAAGTGCGACAACCGTACGTGTAATTAGGCAAGAAAAATACGACAACACATACCTTTCAAGCCTCACGCATTGGGCGTGAGACACAAGCATTTTTGTGTTAAATCACGCTCACACGGATACATTCTACGTTCTCACGCATTCTAAAAAAAGTCTCAATTGTTTTTGTTAAAAATAAGATAAGAAATTATTATGTGATTTAAATAAATTCTATTAAATTGTATGAGCACTCCAACTGCAAACAATCTCGGGCTTTCTGTGCCCCGACCCTTCCGCAAACCTTGACCCCCAAACCAAGGAATGAATCGTAAGCCCCTTGGAACCTCATCTCACTCTTGACATCTATTCGGCCTTGCCAGCTATGACAACCGTACATGCAAACAGGCAAGAAATGTGCGACAACAGTACATGCAAACAGGCAAGGAAAGAGCGTCAACCGTTCATGCAAATAGGCAAGGAAAGTATGACAACCGTACATGCAAACAGGCACAGAAAGTACGACAACCGTACAAGCAAACATGCAAGGAAAGTGCGACACCCGTACATGCAAACATGCAAGGAAAGTAGAGCACCGTACTTGAAAATAGACACAAAAAAAGTACGAAAACTTTACAGGCAATGAAAGTACTGCACATGTATCAGATGCATTAGACACACATGAATATTTAAGTTGTCACACGATGACTGAGCAGGTTTGATCGTTATCATAAATGCATATGATGCATATTTGAAGTAAAAAAGATGGTTGCATGATGGTTGCCTGATAACGTCAACGAGCGGCGGTGCAGGCTTCATTGTTGGCTAAAATGAAACGAAAAACTGTGGTTATGGATCTCATTTGTTCACCTCATTTGCAACACCTGTCATACAAATATTTCAGCTGCAAAAATAGTATCACATCAATGCACAAACGTTACGACCATATCCGCGATGTCACATGATACGTTAAAGGGACACACGGCATTTTTGATTTTTAAAAGGTTTGTTTCTCTACATAATGCGCATTATTTCAATCATTAATATTAATTACAGATATAGAATAAATCAATTTGTTTTTTGCATATTACTATCGGTTGATTATATAGAGATTATTTAACTGCTGGGATCGATTATAGGCAAATCCTTCACGAGATGGAAGACGTGTGGTTCTTTTCACGAACGAGCGTATTCGAGTGAGTGAAAAAAGCTACACACGCCTACCATTGAGTGAAGGATTTCTATATAATCGATCGCAACAGTTAAATAATCTATTTATTACATTTTTTATCAGCTTATGTATGATTTTGACCAGAATTATTCGCTTTATTTAGCGTTATCGGCGGATGACGTTGACGTCACCAACACGTTATTGACGTCATAACTCAACGTCGCAGTTAGTTATTTTTGTGTTCGGAGTTAATAATTAATATTTAGCGATTATGAATATTCTTTCACTGAGAAATTCTAATCGTTTACCCATAGAAATATAATAAATTGCACTAATAATATATGTAAGTATTTGTTAGTGAAGTGAAAAGTGAAATCTCAGAATTGTATTTAATTATATGCAGCAAGTTTAAAGTCAAAATGATACTGCATTAATATATCGAGACGTAAAGTTTAATGCTTGATAAAAACTTAGATTGACATGTGTGCATTTAAATAACCGGTACTATATACAATAATATACAATACATACGTTATGCACGGTCTGCTTCAGGTTAACGCTTGTTCCCGAACACAGAATTTAGTTTTGCGAATTGTTGTTTTCGCTATTTTTTCCCTAACGAGCGCTATATATACTCTGTAAAAGAAGTTTTGGACCATGGCAGTGTTCGAACCGTACAATGGTCGCTGAACCATGACATTCGACCATAACCCTTATTATCTCAGTTGATAATTCACAATAGATCAACAATCAACAATAATTATCGTTTACAATGAAAGTTTGCGAAAAAATAATAATCTTTTTATTGGTTACTCGAATGTGTCCGTAATTGTTACTTTGTATGGACTTTGCAACATTTTATACAGACCCTTTGTGTGTTCGCGATATTTTTTTTAAATCAAATCTTGTTTGGCATTTAATGTTTCTGGTACCAAATTAACCGGGTAGGGTAGACCTTGGTTACTAAAAAAATATACTTAAATTTTGTCCACTAGTTTTATTTTTATATGACTTTATATACCCTGGTCCAAAACATTTTTTTACCGAGTATATAAAGCTAAGAGTAAAATCGATGTTTTGGACATCGGAGCGTGCACGTCGCGGAGAGGGTACGCATAGCACCTGACTCACTTTTTCGCGCGGTGGGGGTTGTGTGCTGTGTGCACAATGGTCCGCCATGGCGGGTGTTGCCCTAAAAGGGATCTTCACCCCCACTAGCCCAATGTATCATTAGGATATATAGTATCAACATAAACGGATGTAGACCAGGCCCGGCACCTCACCACCGCTGCGAAATCAACATAGAGCGACAGCTACAACCATCTACACACACAATAATTGAATCGACTACACAGCAGAACGAGATCAACCAAGTCCCTCATCAACACCATCCAGACTCTAGTGTACCTTTCCCTGAGGACGTCCTATTGGGTCATCAGGCGGAGGGACGCTAAACCACAGCAACGGTGTTTTTAGTGTTTACACACGCAATAGATAGGAACAGGTTGATATTACTTGCAATTAAGTACACTAATGTAACACCTGATCTGTATGAACACTCTAATACTTTACTAAGTGATTATTCAAAGTCTAAGATAGGCTATTTAATACGCTATTTACAATTATTTGAGTAAAAAAATCTAGTATAAAACGAGCCTATAGGACCGTGCATTCTAGATTAATAATGTAATTTCACCATATCAAAAAATTCCGCCTGAAAAGAATCGCGTGTAATGTATCTCTTTATTTAATTAAGCATCAGAAAACTAACAAAGTTTGAAAACATTAAACGTTTAACTTGGGTGGCAGTTTATTAAATTTCTCGTCTCACTGGTTAAAACTGTAAATCTTACCTCGCAAATGTTTTTTGTTGGTTTTTGTTTCATTGTATATGTCCCTATTATGGAGAGTATTCGCGAATGGCTGTTGCAACACAATTGACACATTACAATATCTGTAAAAAGCGAGAATGATATTTTATTTGATGACGTAGAAAACATTGAACATGTAAATTAATCCACAGGCAAATGTATTTATCACATAACATGCGGTGTGGGAGTGTCATAACACCATTCAATATTTTCGATATTCCACTAGTGGTATAACATAACGTTAATGACGTCATGGACGTCACGTTAATGTACGTTTTCTGACGTAATGTGATACCATAGAAAAGTATATGCCTTCAAGTTTTTAAACCTAAAGGGAACACATGGCAATCGTGAAGACACATGGCAATCATGAAGATTTTGAAAATCCCGTTAGTTTTTATAAACAAAAAATCAGTACTAACATTTGTTTGAATGGTTCAAGCAAATTGGTCTTGCATACTACTAATTGTTTATTGTATTGCAACAAAAATAAATTTAAACATATGGCAGCATAACGAAGACAATATTGAAAACTCTGAATTGCATTACCTTTTATTTAAATATGTGCAAGCAAATTAAGACTAAATATTTAAATATTGTCGTGTGTCCTTTTAATATGATGATACTAAAGATGTTTTTCTGCCAAGTCAATGGGTACTTGCTTTGTGGCGTTCTACGCTTATTGTTTTATATATTCATAAACACATGATCATCTTTGGATGATGTTTATATTGTCTATTAATGCTGCCTAGTTTGTTAGAGGATATAGCATGGCGGGGATTTCTTTATTTACACTCTCCCGCTTAATTGCGATAATACCAGGGTAAGAGTGAGGTTTGGTGCATTCTAGAACCTGGTTTAAACCACCAGTGGTCGTTTCGCCACAGGGCATTTCAATGCGGTATCCATATTGTCAACCATTTTATGTTTGTGATGTCGTATACTGTATGAGTGTATTAAAACGTGTTCTGTGAATGCTACATTTCCTGTTCGAATTTTTTAGCTACTCCGGTGTGCTGACGATATTAATTATTGTTTATTTAGGTGTCTTTTTTTTTCGAACCAGCATCTGATTTAAAATTCTAAACATTAAAAATCGATTTAATAATATGCTAATAAGCGCATAGGCTATAATAATGTATTTTTTTCATCTTTTAATTACTGTATAATCAAAATCCATTCTTCTCTTTATTAGATTAAAACATCTTAGCATAGCCGTGTTTCATACTATTAGTGTGCATGCGGGTGATGTTGTTTTATTTCAGTCTTCATACGTTAGTACCTAAATTGTTCTTTGATTTGGACAACGGTTATAATAATATGCTATCATAGGCGGTTGATTATATTATATGTTCATCAAACTTTTTTATTTGAATAATTCCTAAATTTGATAATGAAACTTACGGATGGCGGGAGGTGTATAGTACTGGTTCTACCCAGGAAAAGTTGGTGGTCTGCTTCCACCACAAAAAAAAAATTCGACCGTCGAAAATGACGTAAAACACCATACAAATAAACAAACAAACAGATAAATTTGATAATGATTAGGAATATGCGTTTAGATGCATGTTGTTGTTCTATAGACATAAATATTTTTTTCTCCGACCAAAACGTGTTATTGTTTTACGATAATATGAGCTGATGAAATAATTATATTTCATTTGTACTATTTATGCCATATTGATTTGTACTGTTTATATAAAATAGATCAGTACTGTTTTCCCAGAGGTGATATTTACTGTTTATGCTTGACCTGATCGGTACTATTAATGCCAGATATAATATGTGTACTGTTTATGCCAGGTTGATCTGTATTGTTTATGCCAAATCTGATCTGTACTGTTTATGCCAGTCTGATCTGTACAGTGTATACGCCAAATAGATATATACTATTTATGCCAGATCTTATCTGTACTCTTTATATATACTGTTTATGCCAGATTGATCTCTGCTGATTATGCCAAATCTGAACTGTACTGTTTATGACCGATCTTTTTTGTCCTCTTCATGCCAGATCTGACCGTTAGTTTTAATTTCTACGGTTTATGCAAGATCGGATCTGTACTTTTTATGCCAGATCAGATCTGTATGGTTTATGCCAGAACAGACATTTACTGTTTATGCCAGATCTGATCTGTACTGTTTATGCCAGATCAGATATGTACTGTTTATACCAGATCTGATATTTACTGTTTATGCCAGATCTGATATTTACTGTTTATGCCAGATCTGATATTTACTGTTTATGTCACATCAGATATTTACTGTTTATGCTAGATCTGATATGTACCGCTTATGCCAGATCTGATATGTACTGTTTATGCCAGATCTGATCTGTACTGTTAGTGCGAGATCAGATATTTACTGTTTATGCCAGATCTTATCTTTACTGTTTATGCCAGATCAGATATTTACTGTTTATGCCAGATCAGATCTGTACTGTTTATGCCAGATCGGATATTTACTGTTTATGCTAGTCAGATATTTACTGTTATGCCACATCGAATATTTACTGTTTATGCCAGATCAGGCATTTACAGTTTATGCCAGATCTGACATATATTGTTTACGCCAGATCGGATATATACTGTTGATTTCAGATCTGATATGTACTGTTTATGCCAGATCTGTTTATGCCAGATATTATCTTAACTATTTTTGCCAGAACTTATCTTATCATTTATTCCAGATCTAATCTGTACTGTTCATGCCAGATCAGATATGTACCGTTTATGCCAGATCGGATCTGTACTGTTTATGCCAGATCAGATCTGTACTGCTGATTCCAGATATGATGTGTACGGTTTATGTCAGATATGATCTGTACGTTTAATGCAAGAGTTGATATGTACGGTTTATGTCAGATCTGATCTGTACGTCTTATGCAAGAGTTGATATGTACGGTTTATGCTATCTGTACGTTTTATGCAATAGTTGATATGTACGGTTTATGTCAGATATGATCTGTACGTTTTATGCAAGAGTTGATATGTACAGTTTATGTCAGTTTTATGCAAGAGTTGATATTACGGTTTATGTCAGTTCTGATCTGTACGTCTTATGCAAGAGTTGATATGTACGGTTTTTGCTAGAATGAACGATGGGTATGCTATTAAATACTTTTAAATTTTTGTTCAATCGTAAAGTAACTGAAATTCGGAAATTGAATGAAATTCTTGTAAGCGAATTCCTTTATTCTCGCCGTTTTGTCCCGTCATTATAGCGACATGCTGATGGTATCAGGCGTCTGTTTCATTATACTAACATGCTGGCGTGTAAAATATATGGGGTATTGGGTAACACTCGTAATTATGGGGGCTGATTTGCGTAATATCCGCTTGAAATAACATAATACGCAACAAAAAAAAAAGTGAATGGCCTTCAACTATTTAAACTAAATAAACTATATGTTTTTGTAGTTTTCAAAATGTGTAACTACCATTTTGATTTACACCGATGCGTAAGCAGATACCAAAAAAAAAAAGATAAATATATGTATGTATATTTTCTGCATACTCAGCAAAAAAAAGCAGTTTTATATAGAAGTAATGATAGTGTCTTGCATTTATTAAATACGATAGCAAAAATGATGTAGCATAAAGTGCTTTACCATTTATTTGTGGTAAACCAGATAATAGAAAATAATAATTTCTTCGTCTTGGGATGCATTGAAAATGTGGGTTGACAAATTATTTGTATAACAATATATCAGAGACCGAATATCTATACAATAATAACATTTGTACAATTTTTACGTAAGTGAGAAAATGTCAAATGGCCTGAAACGCTGTTTTATCCACTTCGTCGCTGATAGCATCTGTATCCAGTATATCTTTCACTATATCGGGTTTGACGAAATTTTGTTTTGTTTGTATGTTTAAGGGATTTTGTTTTGAACAATTAAATAAGTAACGTCTTCGATTTAATTTAAGATATTCATTTATATTTACATTTTAGATACACTTTAAGAGAGTAGTTAGTAAACAGTTAAAAGGATGTGTGAATGTTTTATCAAAGCTAGCATTACGTCGCTAGTTTTTGAAAACTTGCAAAATATTTAACAAATAAAACTCAGATTGTTGAATAGTGGGGATAGGAGAAACAAAATAATGCACTTTTTTTTTTATAGGGAATATGTATGTAATCGGGTAAATTCATTTAGGGTGAAAATTCGTATGCAAACCGAGTGTCCTCAATAGCTCAGTTGGTAGTGCGCTAACACGGTAAGTTAGAGGCCATATCTTCGGTAAGTTAGAGGCCATATCTTCGGTAAGTTAGAGGCCATATCTTCGAGTCCCGATTGAGACTCGATTTTTACAACATGTACGAAATGTAGAAAACTGACCTCAAGATTACAGTATGTTCCCTTAAAGAAATACGTGTCTCTAGATAGAAGAGTTTGTTATTGTGTACGGAAACAAACAATAAAATGGACGCATTGAACGACCTCCTATAGAGTTGTCGCATAATGGTGGTCAATAAATAATTCTCATTTCTTAGTGTAAAAAAAAGGCATTTTCACTAATCTAGATCACCCCCATTTTTCTGTGGATATTTTTGGCACCATATGTGACATTTGTGGTGAGAATGTAAGTTATTCATTTTTAATTTGGGTCTAGATATGAATGACAACATGGCATTAAATTTTAATTCACACACAACTCAATGCAACAATCAATGGGCGTGTTACACCTAGAATCAATGCTGCTGGGTCGTAATAACGTGTGTACTATCCCTTGAAGCTCGTATCTGTTTGTAAACTGGAGTTTGTTTGGATTGACTTAATCGTAAAAAGGGGATTTAAAATTAAGATAATATGTCTGTTTATCAGCATTTTAAGGTGGACAACCCTCGAGATCATACCGGTAGCGGAAACACAAAGTGAAAATCAAACATAGAGATTAAGCATTTATCTTTGAAAGTATATTATCGATTTTCTAGTATGTGATTTCCAAAATCTAGTTATTTATAGCAACATAATTACAGAATTGCACTGCGTCCGCGTCTCGGACACTCGAATTAGGTTTCCATACTCTCGGTAAGTTCCGCGGTCCTGAACGTAACAGTAAAACTCTTATTAGGATACTCTAATTAGGAAGTTCCGGAATCCTAAACGTTAATTAATGTAAAACTGTAATTAGTACACTATAAGTAGGATAGCATTCTCGGTAAGTTCCACGTTCTTGAACATAAATGTAGAACTTTTATCCGGGATACAGCGGCAGCGTACTTAACCATCCGCGTAGCTACTATTAGGCCATATAGATCCGGGCATCAATGAAAAATGAAGAAAATGCAATAAAAAACTGAAGCGTAATTGAATGTTGTCAAATGTTAATTCTCAGGTTTGTCAAACAAATATTTCTTCAAATACAACACGAGTACCTGTCATATATATGTCAAAACGCACCATTGCATGGCTGGTTTTAAAAAAAACGGGGGGTGGAGGGTGAATGCCGGACCCCTCTAGTTTGTCGGGACTATATATGGATTTCAGGTCAGCTACGCCCATCTCCACTTCACGCTTATTTGTCCGCACTAAAACGTATAAATCTTAACAAACCCATATTATTTTATACGCGTTGAATAAAAATGTCAGCAGTTGTAACCTAGTGTCAGCCGTTTATATTTACGGCAGTATGCGCTGGGTGGGTTTCATGTGAACACAAGTAATCATCAACACAGTAAAACCCCATCAATCAACTTGTGTCTGTTTGGTTGCATCCAGGCTTCTGTTACATCTGGATCATACGAAAGGTATGTAATGGTAACTGGAACTGTCATGTTGAAGGCAATATGATAGCACCGAAACACGCCTATTAATTTATTTGATTTTTTTTCAGTTAAAATATGAATTTTATTGTGTCTGTTACATGCAGGCTTTTCTTTCATCTGGATCGTACTAAAGTTCGACTTAACAACCTTGAACAGTAACTAGAAATATGCCATGTCGGAGAATTAAAATAATTGCAACCCGTTTTTTGGAAGTAAGTAATAGTTTAATAACACAAAAGGTATGATGATTGGTTGTATGGCTTTTACCTAATTTTTAGCACATTTTAGGCTATATATACATGACGGTCGATTTTGTTCATGGTGGAGGTAGACCACCCACTTTTTACAGGGTAGAACCAGTGCTGTATATCTCCCGCCATCCGTAAGAATCGACAGTTTCTCACAAGTCTATCTCCTAATGGGATTCGAACTCGCAGCGGTGAGAGGCGAAACACAAAGGTAAATGTATTGCAAATGTAATAGTGCACAATAATATATCATTTTGATTTAAAAGGTCACAGTAATTATACTGCTGAAGGTATGAAACCACCAATTGTTGTCACATATTAATGATTTGCCGCAACCAAATAGCTTTCCACTTGAAAACTCACAACAAAAGGTGGAGTCACAAGACATGCAAGAAAGTTCTTTTTCGTTTACTAATCAGTTCAAGGGTACAGCAATTTTTATCGAATGTAGCTCACAACCAAACTCCCAAACAGTTCATAACCCTGCGACAGTAAAACGGCCTCCGGAATATCCAAAGAGATCAGATGGGGGATCAAGTGGTTACGCAACTGCTCAGGAGTTTGGCTCACAACGTGTATGCATAGATTCGAAAGTTGGAAAATGTTCATCAATAAACCATAAATACACTCCTTATGCATTTCCCATTTTCAACAAAAAGGATTCCTTGTTACAATAGGACTATATTCAAATACACTTCGGAGGTTAATATGCAATTGGTGGTGGTAAACCAGAAAATCGCGTTCGGTACCCAATTACGTAACATCCGCGAACCCCATGCTGATGATCAGGTACAATATGAAATTCTGCGTCGTTTTAGCGCGACAATATAATTGATAATTCTAATGTAACTAGAACGTAACGCGTAACTCCACTGGCTAACGTCTCAAATTTGCGACCGTAAATATAATAATTACGTATTACACAATCGAAAGTTATGCGTATTACATGAGATAAAAAAAGTTCATGTATTATCTACTTACCAGTGAAACAGTGGATTTTATAATTAAAATAAAACCTTACATTGTTATTGTTTAAATGTTCACATGTGTATCATATCAACTTGTTTTAGGCTAGAAATGGTTTAAGAAAATGAATCGCAGTTTTCGAAAATCTGTGTTTCGGACTTGTTGTCATTTTAATAGAGATGTCAGTTTGCCGGTTCATTTTTTTCAGAAAGTTATTTCATTCCAGGATCGAAATTACTTAAATAAGATAATGAATCGTAGTGTTTTGAAATTGGTCAATAATTTCAAAAGTTATGGCGAGTTAAAAATATAAATTTCACCATAATGAGTCGTTGACGTCAACGAAAAAAGAGATGTGCATAAGTATATTATTAAAAGGGTATGTGTTGCTGTGTAGTGAAGGTATTTTCTCACTTTGAGATGAAAATAAATCCTATATTCAGTTACAAACCAACAAATATCCTCTATATATGCAATGTTTCAACCAGACAGTCCAAAACGATTTCGACTGATGTAGACTATACGGATGGCGGGAGGTATACAGTACTGGTTCTGCTCTGGAAAAATGGGATGGTCTGCCTCTACCACAAAAGATCGACCGTCACATATGGCCTAACATGTGCGAAAAGTGACGTAAAACACCATTCAAAGAAATTGTCAGATATCTCACTTTTGTGTAAACTCAAACTGTATCATTCCCTTCACTGTTGTCTGTCAAAGAAGAAAATATGTTTTAGCTGTAAATTTCGTCCATTTGTTTAAAGTAATCAATCTCCGTTGCCAATGGGTTAACGAAGTTGCGTTGTAAACCGTCTAGCCTCTCACCGCTGCGGGTTCGAATTGTTATGTCATGCTATTGTTGTGTAAGCTATTGGTTAACTATTGTTTTGTAAGCTATTGGTTAAATACATGCTGGCAATACTGACACTTGTTTTTCATTGGGAGCTCGACTTGTGAGTAAGTGTCGATTCTTACGGATGGCGGGAGGTGTACAGTACTGGTTCTACCCAGGAACATTGGGTGGTCTGCCTGGGTGGTCTCCAGCACAAAAAAAAATCGACTGTCATATATAACCTTATAACAGAACTGTTCTGTTCTGTTATAACCTTATATGTGTTGAAAATAACGTAAAACACAATTTAAACAAACAAATTAAAGCCACCCTAAGGTCATTGCCCTTGAATGTATTAATTCAGTGAGCATTCTACACGGCGTGGACAAAACGCCATTTGTCAAAATTTCTGATATTAGCATAAAAATAGACGCTGTCAAAAGAAAAGAATGCGAAGAAATTAATCATGCGAACTGTAGACATAATTTAATAACTACTTCTCGAAGTGATATTAGTTTTAATCTTCTAATTTGTTAGAAGAACTCCCGTCTTAATTAAGAGAATTCCCACTTTTAGATAATCAGTATTATTGGCAGACACACTCAAGACTTGCTTCATTAATGTTGTCATGGAAATTTGACTTCTCGAGTGCCTTTCTTCTCGTCTAGGACGAGACTTGCATCCTCAAAAAGACAATGCGTCTATAATCGCTAATTTGACTGAAAAACATAATTGAATGCGGACCTGACGGGGTGTTTTTATCTTCGTCTAAACTCGATTTGTTTTGCGATGATTGTAAATTGCACGTATATTATGAATTATGAAAATAATTTTATGAATAAAGTTATGAATTCGTTCAGTCAGTTCGTTGGCATCTGTAGAGGACCGCCTGAACATTCTTAGGCCAAACTTACAAATATCTTTGTTTGCCCAAACCCGACCTTAGATTTTTCAGATGGGTAGGTAGGTAGGAAATTCTTTATTTTTTCTTCCATGTATGCCATATTCCTTTTTGAATGCTGTTTAAAGTTTAAAGTTTAACTGCTTGTTTTGACTTAAAACACTACGTTTTGTACTTATTACAGACGACTGTAGTATGCTGGGTGTGTAGTGCATGTTGAAAATGCAGATGCAATTACTATCTAAAACAATTTGTAAGCCAAATTAATAAAGATGAAGAGGAACACTAGTGTTTTTTACACTTTCAAATGGTTATTCTATTCAGGTTTGACCAGGTAGGAGGGGAGTGAGAATGCAATGTTAAAAATCATCTTTTTACTGAAAACAAAAGTTTGGAGTCTGGCCGATTGTTTGAATTTTTTTGACGGGTCGCGTTCGGTCAAACAAACATATTTTTAATGTTGGCCTTCATATCCTTCTTTTACCCTCATCTGGTGACGAACAATTTCTCTGATATATGTTATGCGACATTATCAATCGTAAAAATCACATTAATTTCGAGATTTTAATGAACGAGATATTGTCTAAACGATATCATGCATAACACAGCAAATGCATATCCTTAATTGGCTTTAGCTATTGTTGAAAAGGTTTGAGTATGCGCCCAAGAAGCCAATTTAAATATCGGTCCGTTTGATATTTAGTGGACGATTTATGGTTATATCGACGGAATTTGTTAATATAATATATGTAGTTATCTAAAAGATTAACTGTAGAGAAAGGGCCAGTTTGTGCGCCCCTGAATAGCATAGACATATCTATGCTTTTGTGGATTTCGGATGTATATATAGCTTCTAAAGTAGGTATATATGGTAATAATAATATCAATAATAATAATAATACTAAAGACGTTATTAACGAGAGAACTCATTTGATTTGTGTGTTTATATGGTGTTTTACGTCATTTTCAACACGTGTAAGGTAATATATGACGGTCGATTTTTTTTGTGATGGAGGCAGACCACCAACTTTAACTGGGTAGAACCAGTACAATACACCTCTCGCCATCCGTAAGAATCGACATTTGCTCACTTACAAATCGAGCTGCCGGTGGGATTCGAACCCGCAGCGGTGAGCGGCGAGAAGATTTACAACGCAAGGTTTTTAACCCCTCGGCCACGGAATTCATTTGAAACTAGTCAATCTTCCATGAGGCCCTCATCAATATACATATATACACTATTTACAAAAGAAGTGTTAACGTGATTTTAGTACTTATTATATGCACTACTCAGTAATGGAAATATGTTCAAAACAGTGATGCAATACCGGGACTAGGGGGCTTGAACGGTAGTAAGTATATTTCACTACCGTCCATGAACATTCTCAGTCAAACCGAGGCTGCAATATTTCGTATTTATCATGTTTGGCCGTTTCCAAAGGTCCACTATCATACTCTTTTACTTATATGTGGTTGGTTAATCAACTGTAAATACAATGTTTTGAAATGATTAACAGATTGAGCATGTTTTATTGTATATGGTAATAGAAGTGAGTTCCACACTTTAGAGACTGAATAGACAAACAATTTCAGAAAAACTCACTATTCCGTAAAGGGGAAACTAGTATGTTATTTATTATTATTTCGCGATCTTGGTATGGGAGTGTGGGTGTATTAGTTTTATTACTCTAAGTACCTTTAAACCATCATCGAAAAGAGATATGATTATGACTTTGCAGTAATCGAGATTTCAAGTACTATGTTTGTCTTTGTCTTGTTTATGCTTCTATCGTTAACTATGTATGAAATGTTATGCTTTTATCGTTAACTATGTATGAAATAAAAGTTCACTAAAATTTAAGTACTGCAATAAATCATACTGTGAAAATATTTACGCAGATGAGTTATTTTGGTCGTAGCCAGTTTCGAAATAAAACGTATTAAAGATCATTATTACGTAGTCATTGAGACGATTTGAATATTAATCACCCATATTAACCCAGATTGAAAGCTTTATCGTAAAACGCTTGCAAAGATTTAAATAAAAGTGTTTTCAAATTCTCGTTTTCCAATAACTGTCTTCGTTGTAACCCATTATTTACAGTAAAACTGTCAGGGCCTCTGTCCGAGGTTCAACGACACTGTCTTAGACATCTTACACAATAAATGGATAATGCCGGCCCTCCAATTTCATTTTATGTTGTCAGATGTGGAGTCGCTCTCATTCAAGTGTCGTCTGCTGTTATTTATTCTAGTACGATACGATCAAGTTAATAATAATAATAATAATATACGATAATCAGTGGTGTACAGAAAACAAATTTAGAATATATATACCGATAATTTGTTTGCTTTTTCTTATGCATTAATGAATTAGTACAACATATATAGGAACAAACTGTGGATTTAATCATAATGTTAGTAAGGCATGCAAAGGCCCCGACCGATATACTAAATTAAAGATTGTGTGTGAAATTAGTGTTCCGTAGTGGGGTTATATTATTATTTAAATAGGTGTGTTCTTACACTGTAACCATACATCTGGAAATGCAATCGAGTTTCAATTTGTTTTTAATTTTTATTTCGTGTTTGTTTTTGTTATTGTTGTTTTTGTGTTTCTTTTTTATAAAAAAAATTACTCAAACTATTGATTAACATAGAAATTTACCAGTACATAATAAAATAATAATGATATTCCCTAGCAAACAGTATTTTATTTCAAATATTTTGTGAAAAATTGGGATTAAGAATATTAAGTTGTATTTCGAGCCTTTCACGCCTTTCAATCTCCATTTCAGTGCTAGCTAATACAAGACAGGACAGCGGGCGAGATGAAATCTGTGTTTGACAAATGGATTTTAAATTTCGTAATTGTTATAGTGGTAAGTTATAATTTTTCATATTTTGTTCTACCTCCAGTTGTCATTTTTCATCGTGACATATCTCTCTCCTCACCCCCTCTCTCTCTCTCTCTCTCTCTCTCTCTCTCTCTCTCTCTCACACACACACACACACACACACACACACACACTCAGTTTCTCTCTCTCTCTCCATATCGCCATTCTCTCTCGTTCTCTCTAGTCATTATTTGCGACAGTATAAATACAGACGCGGATTTATAGGGATGTGAGGTTGGGGCATATCTAATCTGAAATGTATATGTAAAAGCGCAAACACGGATTAAGACTGTGTTGTTTTGCGTTTGCTTTCCTAGATTTTTTTTTTTAAATAGTTGAGACCCCCACCCCCACCACCACACACACACACACACACACACACCCTAACATAAACACCCCCTACAACGTGGATCTCTATATAATTGTCACCATTCGTTTCCTTTCCGATTAATTATTACCGCTAGTAAGCCTGCATATTTCATTATTCCTCGCAACATCCATTATTGCATTCTTCTCCCTCATCTCATTCCCTCTCATTAGCAGAAATCTCATTCCCTTTCATTAGCACTTTCTGTCCCTCATCTCATTCTTTCGCACTTTCTCTCCATCATCTCATTCCCTTTCATTAGCACTTTCTCTCAATCATCTCATTCCCTTTCATTAGCATTTTCTCTCCATCATCTCATTCCCTTTCTTTCGGACTTCCTACTCCCTCTTCTCATTTTCTATCCTTCGCTCTTTCTATCCATCACCTCAGTTCCGTTCCTTCGCGCTTTCTCTCCCTAATCTCATTCCCTTTGTTCGCACTTTCTCTCCCTCATCTCATTCCCTCTCCTTCAAACTTGCATTAAGGTTCCAGTGAAGGATCCAGGATTTCAGATTGGCAGAGTGCGGGGCGTACAATTTGGGAGGGAAATGACAAGCAAAAAACAAGCACACACACACACACACCTTCTCGGTAGTGGGGCGTGGCAATCCCTTGACTGAATCTGCACGTGGTTCCTTTATTCGTGTAACCATCGTTTTAGCTTGTAAATAGCTATTATTTAACACCACTTCTATGCCCCCTGCAACTCGTCACTCATTGACATTCACTAAATTCGTCTGTATCCGTAGCAAGTCACAAAGTAGGTAGCATATTTAACCTACATGCCATCTTAACCTTTCAATCATCACGAGTTTGTAGCAACTTCAGTAAACATTAT
This sequence comes from Cyrtodaria siliqua, assembly GCA_037043455.1. NCBI lineage: Eukaryota > Metazoa > Mollusca > Bivalvia > Adapedonta > Hiatellidae > Cyrtodaria > Cyrtodaria siliqua. The sequence continues at coordinate 284,315 of JAWPHD010001495.1, read as the reverse complement.
AGAAAATAGTTGAAATTTACTCATCTCACGTCAATTACGTCAAATTGACATCGTTTGTTTCGTAATATTTGACATGCGCGACATGTTGTCAGCATTTTTTCGGACAGGCTAATACGGCATAATGGCTATAAAACGGATTTTGTATTTTTCCCAGGGAAGCTACGGCGTGGACAATACAAAACAGAAAATGTCAACATTTAATAACTATATGTATATACAAATTGTCATCCAACGAAGAAAGTGGTGTCGTACCTACTATTATCGCGTTATATGTTTAAACACCACAAAGTATCTCCTATGGTATTGGACTTATAATCGATTAAACTTAGTATTAAGTTTATAAATAAAAAAAATCGACGATAATACACAGTTCTCTGGCTAAACTTTAAGCATTTTATCGGAATTCACCCATGTTACACACTAATTAACAAAATTTGAGTTGCATGTTGTTAACAATCTAACATGGATTTATGTCGGTATGTTAGGATTTCGTCAATACAGCAATATGGATTTAACTTAAATTCTGTTAATTATTGTGTAACGTTGAAAAGGGTGGTAAATCCCATTGAAACGCTAGATTAAAGTTTAACTTAGTTGATAGTATACATTTTTGAACATTAATTTAAAAAATATTTTCTGTATGTTATGCATGCAAATCAACAACAAAAAGTGTGTACAAACGAATTGCGAAATGAAAGAAGAGAAGTTTCACGACCCTTTAGCACATCAAATTAGGTTATATGAGGACACCAACCTCATCTAGTAAAATACCTTCGACAACTATGTGGTTACAAAAATTCTCCCCTGTGACTTTTATTTTATTGTCTCCTTTTTTCAAGTACACTACTTTTTAATAAATGTATGTCTTGATGATAATGTACTTGTTCATGAGTTCGCGTGTTGTTATTGATTTTCAATTGATACTTTAACTACAGATAATAAGGTCTGACATTAAACGACGTAATTCATGTTGACATTTAAAATAAATATGCCCAAGTAATCGCTAACGTCAGCTTTATTGTCATACTAAATAATAATACTTTCAGTGTATTAGGATGCTGTGCACAGTTGATAATTTCGAACATTTTCAATTTTATTTGTATAAATGCTTGTAGCATTTACATGGGTATTAGCCTATTTATTATTGTGCTAACCGATTTACTGCAAATCCCGATAGAGGCAGAGGGGTGGGTCTCACCCTTCATGTTCGGTTTGTCATTTTTATCATGCTCATTCAAGGTCTTCATCATGGCACCGCGTATGCAAATATAGAAAGGTGGCTCCATTGTAAATGGTATTTTACGCTGCTTTTTCTGATGCTTCTGATTTAACGGGACGCTTTTATAACGTCTCAGTGGGAATCACGGCTAACTATACTCAGTTGCAAAAGAAACTGGACACTTTGAAACTTTTACTTTACACCCTATCCTCTTTATCAAGTAACAGTCCCTTAATGATTCGACCTATTGAAAAACATATGACAACATGATATTGGCAATGGAATGATACAAACTTTTGTACCAAACATGGCATATTCATTTTGGAATTTGTCAATTTAATTCTAAAAAAAGCTTTATACAATTCAATCTAAACAAAACTCAGTGTCCACTTTCTTTTGCAAATAAAAATTGTCAACAAACGACGAAAGTGATGGCGTGCATCCTATATCGTGTTAAACACCACAAAGTAGCTACTATGGTATTGCACTTTTGTAGCATGGTCTGTGACATTTCCTTTGATGAATGCAGAGCATTAAATGGGCTACGCCCATCTCGGTGTTTAAATAAGCCAACTCGCTGAGACCAGACATAACCAGAATTCAACTTGATATAAAGAACCACACGGGCCCATCTTTTTCAAGGTTATACAATAATGAACAAAATTTGAGTAGCACCCATCTTGTTGTATTAACAATCCTAACATGGATTTATGTCGGTATGTTAGGTTTTCGTCAAGATGGATGTAACTTAACTGTGTAACGTTGAAAAGGGTGGGTGAATCTCACTGAAACGTTGGGTTAAAGTTTGACTATGTCAGATATTATGCATTTTTTAGTTTTGGGTATTATTTTTAAAAAGAAAACGTGTTCTGTATGTTGTACTTGCAATTCAATAAATTGTGTACAAAACGGTATTGGAGTGCGTGGTCCAGTGGTAGAGCGCCGAACTCCAGATCGAAAGGTCGTGGGTTCGATCCTCGCCGCGGTCACGTTATTTATCCTTGAGCAAGATAATTAATCCACATTGCTTAGTACTGGTTCTACCCAGGAAGCCATCGAGAGTGAGTAAGTAATCTAAGTTGCAATAACCTGTTTCGCAATCGATGTAAAATAAATATGTTTAAACTAATTATTAATGAAAAATCGGGATTTCATGCCCCGTTAACACATCAAATTAGGTTATATGAGAACAGCAACCTCAGAGGGAAATGCATTTGACAACCATGTGGTTACGAATATTCCCCCCTGTGGAGTTTTATATCGTACGGTCTCTTCTTGTTTAAGTACGCGTGTATGTCTTAATGATTATTTATTTGTTCATGCTTTCGCGTGTTGTTAGTGAACTTCAATTTATACTTAAACAATAGAAAATACGGTCTGACATACTTACAAATGATATTAAACGACGCAAGTCATGTTGACATTTGAAATAAATATACCCAAGTAACGCTCGTGTCGGCCACACGAAATTATACATTGGGATGCTGTGCACAGTTGTTAATTTCGCACATTTTTCAATTTTATTTTATGGGTCATATGAGGAAAGCAACCTCATAGAGAAATACTTTCGACAATTATGTGGTTACCAATATTCACCCTTTAGAATTTATATTTTGTTTTTCAAGTACACTACTTTTTAATAGCGTGTATGACTTTATGATACTTTACTTGTTCGTGAATTTGCGTTTTGTTTTTGATTTTGAATTTATACTTTTGCTACAGAAAATAAGGTTTGAAATACCTACAAATGACATTAAACGACGTACTTCATGTTGACATTTAAAATAATATGCCCAAGAAATCGCTTATGTCAGTTCTATTGTCACACTGCATAATGCTACTTCCAGTATATTAGGTTGCTGTGCACAGTTGTTAATTTCGCATATTTTTCAATTTTATTTTTAGTAATGCTAACAGCAGTTACAAGGAGATTAACCTATTTATTATTATTGTACCCAGCTGTGTGTGATTTAAAGTCTTATGTTTACACATGAACGTGAAGTTGGCAGTAGCAGTAGCAGTAGCTACTGCCACTGCCGCTGCCGCTGTCACTGCCACTGCCACTGCTACTGCTACTGCTACTGCTACTGCTACTGCTATAGAAAACATACATCCGATGAGTATACCTATTGCGAAAGTGCTCTCCTGCTGCTACCGCTGGCAGTAGCTACTGCTACTGCTGCTACCGCTGCTATTTCTAGCAGTAGCAAACATGATCTGCTACTGCTGGCAGTAGCTTCTGATACTGCTGCTACTGCTGGCATTAGTTAGCAATAGCAGTAGCAGTGGCAATAACAATAGCAGTGGCAGTAGCTGCTGCCAACTTCACGTGCATCGTTTACGCGCCTTTTTTAAATGCTTCTGATTAAATATGAGACTTCCACGACGTTTCAGTGAGATTCACAGCTCACTAACAGCTCACTCACTCACAGCTCACTACTATATACAAATCACAGCTCACTAACTACTATATGCAAATCACAGCTCACTAAATAACTATATACAAATTGTCAGCCAGCGAAGAAAATGGTGGAGTACATACTAACTTCGTGTTGAATGTTTAAACACCACAAAGTGTCATAAATATGGTATTGAACTTATAACCGATTCAGCTTAGTATTAAGGGTATAAATGCAAAAAAACGATAATGCCCAGTTTTCTGACAAAACTTAAAGCCAGTGTTTCAGTGGGATTCACTCATTTTTTTCAAGGTTACACAATAGCTAATAAAATGTGTGTAAAGCCCATGTTACACACTAATTAACAAAATTTGAGTTGTTAATTTCGAACATTTCTAAGTTTTTTTTAATGCTTGCAACAGTTACATGGAGATTAGCCGATTTATTATTGTACTTAACCTTCATTTTTTTCTCTTTTTTTTTGTTGTTGTTGTTTTTTGGTGGGTGTGGGCGAGTGTTGTTTTCCTTTTTTGTTGTTGTTGTTGATGTTGTTGTTTTTTTCAAGATTAATGTTTACACGTCTTTTTCTGATGCTTCTGATTAAACGTGACGCTTCTACAACATTTCAGTGGGAATCACGACTAACTATAACTATATACAAATAGTCAACAAACGAAGAAAGTGGCCGTGGCGTTCATCCCATTATCGTGTTAAATGTTTAAACACCACACAGTGTCTCTTATGTTATTGAATTTATACATGTAACCGATTGAACTTAGTATTGGGGATATAAATACAAAAAGACAATAATGCATGCAGTTCTCTGACTAAACTTTATGCCAACGTTGCAACGGGATTCGTCCATCCACGCAGTCTCGGTTTGATTGAGACTGTTCATGAACGGTAGTGAAATACGCTTGCTACCGTTCACGCCCCCTAACATGGAAGCCAGATGGATGTAACTTAAATTATGTTAATTAGTGTGTGACGTTGCGAAAAAGGAAAGTGAATCCCAGTGAAATGTTGGATTAAAGTTTAACTTGGTAGATTGTATATATTTGTCAGAATAATATATAAAAAAATAAATAAAAAAAAACATATTCTGTATGTTATGTGTGTTATGCATGCAGTTCAAATTGTGTGAACGAAACGGTTGCTCCGTTAATCCCATCAAATTAGGTTATATGAGGACAACAACCTCAGAGTGAAATACTTTCGACAACTATGTGGATACGAATATGAATATGCACCCTGTGGATTTCTATTTAATTGTGTCATTTTTCAAGCACACTACTTTTTAATAGCGTGTATGACTTGATGAATATAAGGTAAGGTCTGACATACCTACAAATGGCATTAAAGGTCGCACTCATGTTGACATTTAAAACAATATGTGTCAGCTATTTTGTCACATTAAATAATACTACTGTCAGTATATTTAGGATGCTGTGCACAGCTGTTAATTTCGCACATGTTTCAATTTTATTTTTATAAATGCTTATAGGATTTACATGGAGATTACCTCATTAATTATTGTACCGTGTTTTTTTCTTCATTTCTCGTGTTATGTTCACGCGGCTTTTTCTGATAGTTTTGATTAAAATGTCTGAAAAATGTTAAGATTTAAAGATGGTACATCAGCCTCTTTTCTAGTTTTAAAATGTTCAAACAGATTGATATTTATTTAAAAAAATAAAGTATTAGCACAGTCTTTTTCAGGTCTAAAAGTTGAATTCGCCAGATATGTTTGATGTGTCCGTGTTTATAAAGCTTCTTAGCAATATCTTGACTGAAAGTTAAAAATGTATCAATTTTTTAAACACCTTTTTCTATCGATTTAAGAAGATTTCTTAATATTGCTAATACGGTTATGGATAAATAAAAGCTACAGCCAAATATTTATCTTAAAATTTATGGTTTGTAGTGTTCCTGAGAGGTTAATAAGGAGATTAAAAAATATGTACAAATCTTAAATGTTGACTTAAGTAATATTTTCCATTTAAGTAGCTTTGTGAATACTGGCCCAGATATGTTTGACTGTGTCCGTATTCATGAAGTTTCTTAGCAATATCTTAACTTAAAATTTATCAAAATTGTAAGCACCTTTTCTATCGTTTTAATACATCTTCTTTATATTTTTAATAATGCTACGGATTAATAAAACCCACAGTTAAAACAATGTCTTAAAATGGATTCTATGTAGTGTCGCTGCGAGGTTAATAAGGATATTTGAAAACATGTAAACATCTTAAATCTTTACTTTATGAATACGGGCCCTGGAAACTATCTGAATTAACCCTGGTGCATAACCAGGATAGCCCATTACTGTGCAACATGTATTTTCTTGTAAACAAAGGACCATTTTTAAGGCTGATGCATTGTGTTTCGGCCCTTTAAAATAGAACATATCATTATTTGTCAATTTTACCCCGAGATACCCACAAAAAGTCTGATGCAGACCTCATAAATCTGGTTTACGTTTATTTTTTATTCGAACTCGCATATTTTAAAGAGATTTCTCAAGAAGCTAATGATATGGCCAATCTCAGTAATCTACTATTCCCTCAGCCTGTATTACGAGAAACGAATAAAGATCTATATTTTAATCCCTTTGATGATTTGACCTTTGTTAAATTTATCAAGAATTGAAGCATGGAATAGTTTGTTCTTCATATACTGTCAAACAACTAAAATACAGAAAAGACCACTGGCATATGCATATCGATATCCTTGTTAGAATATTATCGAAGTTATCGACTTAACATATCACAATTTTCGTGTAGGCCAAAATATACTTGCAAACATTAAATACAATATAACAAAAGCAAACAAACGCTCAATATGTGAAACGAACTGCACTTGCAAATTAACATTTTTAAGATTACTAGGCGTATTCTTTTTTAATATTATATAACGATATTATTTAAGACGATGATATTTTCTGAATACTAGTATGAGGTCGGGATGCATACAAGTATCATTGAAACAGTTTTGGCACAATTGTCAACCCTTTTGTGTTTGTGATATCGTTTGCATTTTGTATTACTTCTGCCTTCTCGTTTGTCTGTTTGCGTGTTTGTTTTTGTGTTTTGCGGTTGACTGTCGTCCTTGAATGCTGCTTTTCCTGTCCGATATTTTTATCTTTGGTTATTAAGATAGGGGGTACCATTTCTGTCAAGGTTGCTCAGGCGACCTAACCAAAAATAAAGCGGATATACGAGATCGCTCAACTGCCAAATTATCGGAACCAATCAGACTGCAGATAGTTAACATTTGTTATATAGTATTTAATACCGCAACAAAACAACTGCGCCAAAGGGCGCCAAAGGGCGCAGTCAGTTAGAGCGTCGTCTACTATGTGTCAACATATTTTAAACCTTACAATGTTAAGATATTTCAAAAACTATTATACGAAACTACTACGGAATAAATCTGATTGGTTCCGACAATGTGGCTTTGAGTACTCTGATACTGTAGTCGTTCCCGTCTGTCCGTTCATCCCTCCGTCCTTCAGTCGGTTTTGCTTACAATCTGAACACCTCCTTAGTTGAAGGAGGGTGTTCATATTTGGCACAATGTTTAGGATCCAGGGTCTGACCACTAACGCCAAAGTGCAAGTTCAAAAGGTCAAACTCACCAAAATGAGCATTAACCCCGCGATATTCGATATGTTAACGAAATGTCTTAAATGCTATAAGCAATGATATACGCAAACAACATGGAACGGGTTTTGGGATTTATTATACGGATCCTCCTCCCCGGGGGATGGGACGTATGGTCATATGGTAAGAGCATGCATTTGTTATATATTTTTCGTAATCTAAACAGCTCCTAAATCAGTTGAAGGATTCTTTTCATATTTAGCACAAAGGTTTACTAAGATTAGCGGAAATGTCCTGAAAAGACTTGGTGCCATTTTTATCATGAATGTCCATTTACAGCATTTGCTAATTTCTTTGAATGTGGACTTATTGTTAGATATTTTATTTTATACTAAGGAGGTTCTTTTATTTACACTGTGTTGTCAGTTTGGGTAACAGTGCAGTTGTGTACACGTGAGATCGATTTAAACAGTAGGCCATATTACCTACTGACCGTTCCAAGTCGGAGACCCTGTCTTCACAACTTCCGTGTTGTGTATATTTCCTTTCATTTTATATTTAATTTGCTCTTTGTTTGTGATACTCTGGCGACCGAGAATGCCTAGTTCTTGTCCTCAGTCGTACCTTGGCAATATGTTTTGCGGTCGAGAATGTCTGGGTTGTGTACGAAGTCGTATGCTGATGTTACTCTGGTGGCTGAGAATGTATAGTGCTTGTCCCCAGTCGTACTTTGGCAATACGTTTTGCGGTCGAGAATGTCTGGGTTTGTGCGAAGTCGTTTACTGGTGTACCTCTAGTGACCGCGAATGCCTAGTTCTTGTCCCCAGTCGTACCTTGGCAATACGTTTTGTGGTCGAGAATGTCTGGGTTTTGTACGAAGTCGTATACTGATGTTACTCTGGTGGCCGAGAATGCCAAGTACTTGTCCCCAGTCGTAACTTGGCAATTCGTTTTGCGGTCGAGAATGTCAGGGTTTTGTACGAAGTCGTATACTGATGTTACTCTTGTGGCCGAGAATGCCTAGTACTTGTCCCCAGTCGTACCTTCGTAACATATTTTGCGGTCGAGAATGTCTGGATTTTGTACAAAGTCGTATACCGATGTTACTCTGGTGGTCGAGAATGTCTAGTACTTGTCCCCAGTCGTACCTTCGTAATACGTTTTGCGGTCGAGAATGTCTGGGTTTTGTACAAAGTCGTATGCTGATGTTACTCTGGTGGCCGAGAATGTCTAGTTCTTGTCCCCAGTCGCAATTTTGTAATACGTTTTGCGGTCGAGAATGTCTGGCTTTTGTACGAAGTCGTATACCGATGTTACTCTGGTGGCCGAGAATGTCTAGTTCTTGTCCCCAGTCGTACCTTGGCAATACATTTTGCGGTCGAGAATGTCTGGGTTTTGTACGAAGTCGTATACTGATGTTACTCTAGTGGCCGAGAATGCCTAGTACTTGTCCCCAGTCGTACCTTCGTAATACGTTTTGCGGTCGAGAATGTCTGGATGTTGTACAAAGTCGTATGCCGATGTTATTCTGGTGGCCGAGAATGTCTAGTACTTGTCCCCAGTCGTACCTTCGTAATACGTTTTGCGGTCGAGAATGTCTGGGTTTTGTACAAAGTCGTATGCTGATGTTACTCTAGTGGCCGAGAATGTCTAGTTCTTGTCCCCAGTTGTACCTTCGTAATACGTTTTGCGGTCGAGAATGTCTGGGTTTTGTACAAAGTCGTATGCTGATGTTACTCTGGTGGCCGAGAACGTCTAGTTCTTGTCCCAAGTTGTACCTTCGTAATACGTTTTGCGGTCGAGAATGTCTGGGTTTTGTACGAAGTCGTATACTGATATTACTCTAGTGGCCGAGAATGCCTAGTACTTGTCCCCAGTCGTACCTTGGCAATACGTTTTGCGGTCGAGAATGTCTGGATTTTGTACAAAGTCGTATGCTGATGATACTCTGGTGGCCGAGAATGTCTAGTTCTTGTCCCCAGTTGTACCTTCGTAATACGTTTTGCGGTCGAGAATGTCTGGGTTTTGTACAAAGTCGTATGCTTATGTTACTCTGGTGGCCGAGAACGTCTAGTTCTTGTCCCAAGTTGTACCTTCGTAATACGTTTTGCGTTCGAGAATGTCTGGGTTTTGTACGAAGTCGTATGCTGATGTTACTCTTGGCCGAGAATGTATAGTTCTTGTCCTAAATCGTAACTTGGTGATACTTTCGTACTAGAATATCTAAGTCCTGCAGGTTTATTGCTTTATCATTTCGGGGGGTTTAAACATGCATAGACTAGCCTAATATAAGTATACCCATGTATTGTTTTGCAGAATGAAATGCATTCTTTGTATATTGATATATTGATATCAGTATCACCATTTAGCAAAAAAACAGAGAAGTCAAAATTAGATTACATAGTTTCTTCGTTTGTTTTGTACCGTTCTATAAATTATCGAGTATGACTTGCACATATTTTATTTGTGTGGAAAATCTAGAGTAACGGCGCTACTTTTCAAAATATCAAAAGTGTGCCAAACAATATCAGATGAAGTATGTAATCCATCATAAGGCTGTCGTTTTTTTAATGGGACATACGATATGAATTCGACACCCTTGCCGAATGTTCTGACAGTAGCTACGCTTTTTTTATTTACGAGAAGTTTGCTCAATTCATACGTAACCATTATCTGTATGAAATTGAATATTTCATAGATATGTCTTCTTCAGAGGTGTTAAGTTAAATGTCTTCTGTAGTGTGGTATGTATAGAAATAATTGTGGATTTCTAGAAGAAAGCATAAAGCTTTGCATGTTTGAACCTTTAAATATAGAAAACAGGACACATGCCGGGGGACCCATGTCTCATGTGGAAATGAAACCCTAAAACGGGTGCCCCAATTCTTAACATTACTAGGTCCGAGTATTAACTTTCATACCCCATCCAACCCCTTCTCCAAGAAGCAAAAATGGTGTTGGCTGGGGAATGAAATAAAACCCTAATTTCGGCTTCAAAAGTTTGTAAAATTAAAACATTTAATAGGTTACAGTTATCGAATTTTTTTCGGTTAAAAATGTTTTTAAACCTGTTTTATTATCGAAATATCCATTATTATATCCTGTTAATGTAAGCTTTCCCATCGCTTAATGGAATTAAGGCGGGACCACGTAATGTATAAAACTATCATTAATCTTAACACAACCGGAAAAAAGTTTCGAAATATATATAAAACAAATAAAAAGCAGAGACATAGTCAATGCATGGTCAAAACGTGTATTTACATGTTGTTTTGTGTGTAAATTACTTGTTTTCATAGATGCTGGCAGGTATAAATCTTACATAACTGGAACTGAACGGCTCCCGATTCGATTTCAGACCACGGAGAAACACCATCTTTCTGACATTGATAACGTGATCAATACTTGGAAATAAGTTTGTCGTGGCATACATTCCATACATTCATTTGCTTATCTCTGGGAATAGTTGGTATGTTTTAAAAAGTGGAAACATAGAAATAGCAGGCGAATTTCTACGACACTCACCTTTCAATTTTGTCATCATCCGCCATCTCGAAAATGTCTGCCACGTGACTGAAAAAGGCTACGTAATCGACAGTGTTTTTTCTAAACCTGTCAAAAGCAACAAATCTACCGAATATTCCTATAAAAGTCCATGAAATAAAAAGAAACCCTGATCGAGTATATCTTTCATTTTCACTTCTTTCATATTATTAGTTATTTGGGTTCATGGGTTTACATTCCCTGCCTGGAAATTTTATTCACGAGAGTCGTTGGGCGAATTTTTCATACTTCAAAGTGTTTACGATTTATATATATTTCTATTGTAAGATGTTCTATCTAGGTCGCGATGTTTTTGTTGATTTGAGGGCACTCCTCAGTTTCGCACGAATGTCCATGGTGTAAATCAGAAAGAAATCAACTAAACATCCATTATAAAGGTCCATGGATGGTATTTATAATAATTATGAAGCACATGTTTGATGTTGTTTTCAGTTTTGAGTACTTCTAAGTTTATTTTGTTGTATTGGAATATGCATTCTTTGGTTTTTTTGGAGGCTATAAATAGAAAAATGCTCAACTAGCAAAAACTTCCAAAAAGTAGGTAAAATGGCTGATTTTGACTCACAGGGAGATCAGCATGGAATAACTTTTTAAAATGCCGGAGAAGGTATGTAAAACTTAGAATTTCCTGATATACAAGAGCATTATGAGTGCAGACATGACCCTGATATGCTTAGGAAAATTCATTTTTTTTATTTATTGACATTTGAAATATTGCTAAAATTGCTTTTTTAGCATGTTTTGAGGGGTGGGGTAATCTTAAAGAAATGGGACTAAAGTTGTGCAGAAAATGCTTTTTGATGCTTTTATTTAGTTTGGAAACATGTGTAATTGTATTGTCTTCTAAGAAATGTATGACACAATGATGATGTGATTTATTTTTGCTCAAGGATTCAGGCTAAGGGCTTGTCATGGGTTTGATTATTGAGAACTATACATTAAACTGTGGAGTGCCCCCTTTTGTTGTTTTGACGTTTTTAACTAACTTCGTGACGTTATTGGCCCTGTGACGCTGTGACGTTATTGACGTCGTGACGTTTTGACGTCGTGGCGTTCTGTCGTCGTTCCTATAGTGGCACTATTGTCTTAGACATTTCACTCAACGCAGACGCTTATTTAATCGCTCAGTATTTAAACATAAACCAGGCGTGTATATACCTTCATACTTGGAATATAAACATGGATTTATTCACTAACGGCAACACGGAAACAGCAGGCCGACGAAAACAGTGCCAATTTCTGGAAATGAACATCCAGCTGCTTGACGATGTCTCAGAAGTTGACGAAGAGCTGTGTACCATCTTGAGTAACGTTCAACCCGGAACAAGTGAGCATTTGATCACAATATTGGATAATTTGCGTATAGGCCATTTAATATTTAAAAAACAAACATAATTACGTTTCGAAAATGTATATGTATCCACTAATAAACAAAAGCTCAGTTAACATTTTCATTTTATTACCCAAAATTGTAATTTATGAACTTGTTTTAGTCCGTTTTGCTATATGTCCCTGTACTTGTTCTAGTCCGTTTTTCTCTATTTTCATGAGTTTTTTCCAGTCCGTTTTGCAGTATGTTCATCAGCTTGTTCCAGTCCGTTTTGCTGTATGTTCATCAGCTTGTTCCTGTCCGTTTTGCTGTATGTTCATCAGCTTGTTCCTGTCCGTTTCGCTGTATGTTCATCAGCTTGTTCCTGTCCGTTTTGCTGTATGTTCATCAGCTTGTTCCAGTCCGTTTTGCAGTATGTTCATCAGCTTGTTCAAGTCCGTTTTGCAGTATGTTCATCAGCTTGTTCCTGTCCGTTTTGCTGTATGTTCATCAGCTTGTTCCTGTCCGTTTTGCTGTATGTTCATCAGCTTGTTCCTGTCCGTTTTGCTGTATGTTCATCAGCTTGTTCCTGTTCGTTTTGCTGTATGTTCATCAGCTTGTTCCTGTCCGTTTTGCTGTATGTTCATCAGCTTGTTCCAGTCCGTTTTGCTGTATGTTCATCAGCTTGTTCCAGTCCGTTTTGCAGTATGTTCATCAGCTTGTTCCTGTCCGTTTTGCAGTATATTCATCAGCTTGTTCCTGTCCGTTTTGCAGTATGTTCATCAGCTTGTTCCTGTCCGTTTTGCTGTATGTTCATCAGCTTGTTCCAGTCCGTTTTGCTGTATGTTCATCAGCTTGTTCCTGTCCGTTTTGCAGTAAGTTCATCAGCTTGTTCCTGTCCGTTTTGCAGTATGTTCATCAGCTTGTTCCTGTCCGTTTTTCTGTATGTTCATCAGCTTGTTCCTGTCCGTTTTGCTGTATGTTCATCAGCTTGTTCCTGTCCGTTTTGCTGTGTGTTCATCAGCTTGTTCCTGTCCGTTTTGCTGTATGTTCATCAGCTTGTTCCTGTCCGTTTTGCTGTATGTTCATCAGCTTGTTCCTTCCTGTCCGTTTTGCTGTATGTTCATCAGCTTGTTCCAGTCCGTTTTGCAGTATGTTCATCAGCTTGTTCCAGTCCGTTTTGCAGTATGTTCATCAGCTTGTTCCTGTCCGTTTTGCTGTATGTTCATCAGCTTGTTCCTTCCTGTCCGTTTTGCTGTATGTTCATCAGCTTGTTCCAGTCCGTTTTGCAGTATGTTCATCAGCTTGTTCCAGTCCGTTTTGCAGTATGTTCATCAGCTTGTTCCAGTCCGTTTTGCAGTATGTTCATCAGCTTGTTCCAGTCCGTTTTGCAGTATGTTCATCAGCTTGTTCCAGTCCGTTTTGCAGTATGTTCATCAGCTTGTTCCTGTCCGTTTTGCAGTATGTTCATCAGCTTGTTCCAGTCCGTTTTGCAGTATGTTCATCAGCTTCTTCAAGTCCGTTTTTCTATATTTTCATGAACTTGTTTTAGTCCGTTTTTCTCTTTTGACTTACAGATATGCCGATTTTCACGGATAGGTTGTTTCCGGGAACTGGTTCTATTCTGTGTCCTATCGCGATCAGGCCGACACTGTGTCTACCTCGACATGACATGGAGCGAGAAGAATCCTTTAACGGTAACCGCAGACATCGATACCCAACAGTTATAAATGATAGAGCTATATTCAATGCACAAGAGATCAAGTTGCCGCCAAAGAAAAGGCACATTGATGCTTCACTGGAAGAGAAGCTACCGTTAAATAACAGGGCGTTAAAGAAGAGATTCTTCGACTGTTCAGTGAAAGAGAAATCATTGTTAAAGAAAATGTTCTTTGACTGTTCTGTAGAAGAGAAGCTATCGTTACAAAAAAAGTTGTTCGACTGTTCAGTGGAAGAGAAGTTACCGTTAAAGAAAATGCTGTTAAAGAAAATGCGCGTCGACTGTTTAGTGGAACGGAAGCGACCATTAAAGAAAATTCCGTTACAGAAATGGTTCGTCGACTGTTTAGTAGAAGAGAAACTACCATTAAAGAAAAGGCTGTTAAAGAAAAGTGGCTATAGTTGTTTAGTGGAAGAGAAGCTACCGTTAAAGAAAAGGCTGTTTGCTGTAAATCCGATATTCACACAGAAATGTGTGTATGCTGAACAGCGGGCAAACAAAGCACTGAATCTTACTACCCACCCAACGTCGACCACCTCTATGATTCCAGAAAGTTTTCTTAGAAAGAGAACATTGGACTGTCCTCGTGATATGGCAGATCGCCGTCTGAAAAAGGTGAAAATATCAAAGTCATCTGATAATTGTAGAACCTCTATTGGTCATGTGATCCGTTCATCTGCTTCTTTTTATTTTTGATTGATGCAACCTAAAATGTACCAAAATACAAATAGACATGTATTATTTTTAAATGCGAGTTGATAGTTATTTTGATCCAAACCACGTATTTTGAATGGTTAGATTTAATCTTAGAATTGTGTTTTAGTATCGGATTTTTTATACACTAGTGGTTCCTGTAGAAAACTCAGTCTGACCTACAAATGTTCCCAGCCTATTGTATTTTGGGGAGAGAATTTGTATATAGAGCTTGATTCAGCGATCACCTGTAATTAGCATGATATTCGTTATTCGATATTCAATTTGATTATCGAAAAACAAAAACAAATCGAGATTTGTTATTCACCAAAATATTGTGAATATCGAAAAACAAAAATTCGAGATTTGTTATTCAACAAATTCAATTTTGAATATCGAAAAACAAAAAACTCGAGATTTGATATTCATCAACTAAGTATTGAATATAAAAAATAAAAAAAAATAAAGAAATACTGCTATAGAATTTTAAACTGCTTAGAAAAGCTTCTTACAAATTGCATGGATATATGTGAATTGCCGAGGAAAAAATCAGGCAGTTTGCCTAACAGTTTCTGCAACTTGTCAGCAGTTTTTGAAAACTGCTAAGACCAGGACTGCTAAGGACTGCTAAGAAACTGCCAATAAATGGTCAAACTGCAAAGGAACTACTACAAACCTGCTTACATAGGCAGTTCACTTTGCCTTGGGCGATAACCCTGTTATATTTGTCGTGGTGATGTATACTTTGGTTCTGTTTATCCGTGTAATTATTGTTTGTTTTTAATGCATGTATTTGGTTGACTGGTCTGTGATTGCTACACGTTGAGTCTCGGCCAGCCAGACGTCTTACTTACAGATATCGGTCTGGGCAGATTATGCCAATTAAAGCGCCCACTAGCGACTAGCACAATTTATTCGCACGTTTTTTTTCACGTGCATAAAGTCGACGTTTGCGTGACCTCGTGTTGTAAATAAACGTACAACATCAACTGCTGATGCATCAGTTAAACTTTTTCTGGCTTCTCATAAGTTAAAAATAAGAAATTATTATTAAATTAACGGGCCGGGTGACCGAGGCTACTACACGTTCAGCTTTGCACAAATGTCCATGTAAATCAGAAAGAAAATAACTAAGCTTAGTGTTTGCCCTACTTTTTCCTCCAATCAGACGGTGAGGAATTTTAAAAAAATGGCGAACTTATTCATGTAAATTTCTAACGATCACCAATTTTAACCATTTAATCATTAAGTAATCGCTTACTAAGTGGCACGCGCTTGTTTTGGCGCGAACGTGTTAAGACGCGTGGTTTCGTAGAAGCGCGGGGGGAAAGTAGGGCAAACACTAAGTCAGTTAGAGGCTAAGAAGTCGCTGCGCTCCTTCCCTTAGGGTTTCTTAATTGTTAAAATTTCACTTCATAGCCTCTAACTAATACATATTTTATGGTGTTAATAATAATTATGAAGTTGATGTATTTTTCAGTTTTGAGTACTGATAAGTTTATCTTGATACAATGGAATATGCCTTCTTTGGGATTTTTGGAGTCTATAAATAGAAAAATGCGAAACTATCAAAACTTCCAAATAAATTTACTGATTTTGCCTCACGGGCTCATCAATTTGGAATAACTTCTTAAAAAGCCGGTGAATGTATTTATTTAGCATTTCCTGATGCAAGAGCATGATGAGTGCATAGGACAATTGTTTTATTGTTGGTAAAATTTCTTTTTAAGCTTGTTTTGAGGGGTGGGTGGGGGATGGGGCGGGGGAGAGTTCTTAAAAAAATGAGGCAAACATTGTGAAGAAAATGCTTGTTTGGACTTTTATTTGCTATGAAAACATGGCTAATTTAATGGTCTTCAAAGAAATGTATGATCCAATGATGGTGGGATTACTTTTTGCTCAAGGATTAAGGCTAAGGGCTTGTCATGGGTTTGATTGTTGAGAATTGGACATCAAACTGTGGAGTGCCCCCTATATCTACTATATTTTTCATATCAACATTGGTGGCAAAAGATGCACAAATTCGATTATTTTCTTATTAAGAGAATGAGGTCAGCACAATTTAAAATCAAAGACGCAAGCTATATTGACATTTAAAGTAAATACACCCATGTAATCGTTTGTGTCAAATATAGTGGTGTGACTTATTTCTATATCGCTTTACTTATTATTAGGTAACTTTGGCTGTTTTAGGAGGTTGTGAAAAGTTACAAAATCATTATTAAACAATGTCTTATACTTCATCAGTGAATGTAAATGAACAATTAACAATGTAAACTATTGCTATGCAAGATATTGCTTAAGCACATATCGACATGGACACGTTTTTTCAACAAATCGAAAGAGTAAATGATCATACTTTGCTTACTCTCCATGAGTCTGTTAATCACGCGTTAATCTTGGCTTGATCTCCAAGTGTCTGTCTGTTAATCACACGTTAATCTCGGCATGAACTCCGCGAGTCCGTTAATCACACGTCAATCTGGGCTTGATCTCCGCGAGTCTGTTAATCACACGTTAATATTGGCTTGATCCATGAGTCTGGTAATCGCACGTTAATCTTGGATTGATCTCCACGAGTCTGTTAATCGCATGTTAATCTTAGCCTGATCTCCACGAGTCTCGGCTTGATCTCCACGAGTCTGTTAATCGCACGTTAATCTCGGCTTGATCTCCACGAGTCTGTTAATCGCACGTTTATCTCGGCTTGATCTCCACCAGTCTGTTAATCGCACGTTAATCGCTGCTTTATCTCCACCAGTCTGTTAATCAGATGTTAATCTCGGCTTGATCTGCACGAGTGTGTTAATCGCACGTTAATCTCGACCTGATCTCCACGAGTCTGTTAATCGCACGTTAATCTCGGCTTGATCTCCGCGAGTATGTTAATAGCACGTTAATCTCAGCTTGATCTCCAAGAGTATGTCAATCGCATGTTAATCTTGGTTTGATCTCCACGAGTCTGTTAATCCCACGTTAATCTTGGCTTGATCTCCACGAGTCTGTTAATTGCACATTTATATTTGCTTGATCTCCATGGGTCTGTTAATCGCACGTTAATCTCGGATTGATCTCCACGAGTATGTTAATCGCACGTTAATCTCGGCCGGATCTCCAAGAGTATGTTAATCGCACGTTGATCTCGACTTGATCTTCACGAGTCTGTTAATCGCACGTTAATCTCGGTTTGATCTCCACGAGTATGTTAATCGCACGTTAATTTCGGCTTGATCTCCACGTGTCTGTTAATCGCAAGTAAATCTCGGCTTGATATCCACGTATCTGTTAATCGCACGTTAATCTCGGCTTGATCTCCACGAGTATGTTAATCGCACGTTAATCTCGGCTTGATCTCCACGGGTATGTTAATCGCACGTTAATCTCGGCTTGATCTCTACGAGTCTGTTAATCGCACGTTAATCTCGGCTTGATCTCCACGAGTATGTTAATCGCACGTTAATCTCGGCTTGATCTCCACGGGTATGTTAATCGCACGTTAATCTCGACTTGATCTCCACGAGTATGTTAATCGCACGTTAATTTCGGCTTGATCTCCACGTGTCTGTTAATCGCAAGTTAATCTCGGCTTGATCTCCACGTATCTGTTAATCGCACGTTAATCTCGGCTTGATCTCCACGAGTATGTTAATCGCACGTTAATCTCGGCTTGATCTCCACGGGTATGTTAATCGCACGTTAATCTCGGCTTGATCTCTACGTGTCTGTTAATTGCACGTTAATCTCGGCTTGATCTCCACGAGTATGTTAATCGCACGTTAATCTCGGCTTGATCTCCACGGGTATGTTAATCGCACGTTAATCACGGCTTGATCTCCACGTGTCTGTTAATCGCACGTTAATCTCGGATTGATCTCCACGAGTATGTTAATCGCACGTTAATCTCAGTTTGATCTTCAAGAGTCTGTTAATCGCACGTTAATCTCGGCTTGATTTCCACGTGTCTGTTAATCGCACGTTGATCTCGGTTTGATCTCCACGAGTATGTTAATCGCACGTTAATCTCGGCTTGATCTCCACGAGTATGTTAATCGCACGTCAATCTTTAATCGCACGTTAATCTTGGCTTTCTCTCCACGAGTCTATTAGTCACACGTTAATCTTGGCTCGATCTCCAAGAGTCTGTTAATCGCACGTTAATCTCGGCTTGATCTCCACGAGTATGTTAATCGCACGTTAATCTCGGCTTGATCTCCACGAGTATGTTAAACGCACGTTAATCTTTAATCGCACGTTAATCTTGGCTTCCTCTCCACGACGTTAATCTTGGCTCGATCTCCAAGAGTCTGTTAATCACACCTTAATCTTGGCTTGATCTCCATGAGTCTGTTAGTCACATTTCAATCTCGCTCAGCTGATAAAAAAACACCCTTTATTGTATCAAACGCATTTTTACAAGCAACTGTTGTCAATAATTGACGTGACGATTTCCATATAATTTTATGTCCATTTCATTTTAAAAGTTCACGCGCTAAACAGGAAGATACGCTTGAAAATAAGCAATCAAACACATTAAGTGGGGGGGAAAAAGTCATGCCTTTTAAGAATATATTAGTTCCGTCAGGTAATTATAGGTTATTATGTTTGTATTGGGATATATGCACGAGTTATTCCGCGTAATAATATTGCGCGACATTAGGAATGAGTGCATATATCCCAATAAAACGCTAATAACATGTTTATTTCATACATATTTAACTGTAAATTATCTGGATTTACAAGTAGATACATAAGTTAAACAGTAATTGTATCATTCAAAGAACTCAGCCAAGCAGAAACATTCAAGACAATTACATGGATAAATAATTATTGAGAAGTAAAACACATAATGTGTTGACAATAGGGGTGCAGCCTTGGAACACCAAACACATAATGTGTTGACAAAAGGGGTGCAGCCTTGGGACACCAAACACATAAAAGTGTTGACAATAGGAGTTCAGCCTTGGAACGTCAGTGGCAAAAAAAAGGCGCCGGAAGTTTAAACGAGCTTCTAGGATCACCAAACCTCACTCTTACCCTATTGTCATCCAAATTAAACGTGACAATAAACACAAAGAAAATCCCACAAAGGGACATTCTTTAACTAACAAGGCAGCAGTAATAGGCAATATAAGTAAAACATAAAGATGATCATGTATATATAAATATAAAACTCAAAACAAGCCTAGAAAGATACACATAGTAAGTACCCAATGAATTGTCGGAAATCAAACAACAAGAGGTAACCGTGAATGGCCTGCAGGACAATAGTTAAGACAATCATCATACCGGGTCATCGCACAATCAAAAACGAAACGTAATGGCTATCTGTATACGGGTCAACCACTAAACATGCAGTGAGTTGCGAAATTATAGGGTTATAACCCATTTTGATTTAAACGTGTTCTGCCATTGATAAAGATTTTATGAAACTGATCATGACTAAAGATCTTACAAAAACATACCTTATGGAAATAGGAATAGAAGTGTTCACAAACTTCTAGGCCATTCTACATAGTGCCTTAATTGCCGTTACTATATTAGTAAAATGCTGAAATATTTGTAAAGGACAAAGGCCAAAGTCTTTTCTCTAGCAATGGCAATAAGCTTGTCTTTGATTAGGCTGTGTGGTAAGGTTATATATTGTGTGTATTTCGAATTTAAACATAACAAATGTATGTTGAATATATGAAACACATTTATAAATCATTTACATATGTGGCACACATGTACGTAACATGATGTACATATGCAAGTAGCATGCACATAATAGGAAAGTAGCACATATGTGGCAAAAGTCGCAACATGTTTCCTGTATAGCATACTTTTCCTACCAAATAACAAAAAAAAAGTATGAAAGGAGAAATCTGGAAATCGTCGAACACAACAAATACAAAAAATAGTGTAGTCTCGGTTTGATTGATACTGTGAGACTGTTCATGAACGGTAGTGAACAGTGCTTGCTACTGATCATGCCCTCTAACCCCGGGTTGAACAGGACTCACTATTTAAAATGCCAATAGTACAGACATTTGAGCCATCCCGAAGATGGTATGCATATGACGATGAACATGGAACCTTCACTTCAATGAGGTGTTTTCACACCATTTCATGGCCGTTTTGCCCTAAACGAGAAAACAATGGGCGAAATAAACATGGGCGAAATAAACAAAATGGAATTTAGCTGGGAGCAGAGGTTATGAAGCCTGCGTATCACAGGTAACAGTCAAAATACTACATTAAAAAGCAGGCAACATATCCTAAGGGTGATTAAACAATACTCAGAACCTATAAAGGCTGGAGTAGGGGAACCACCTATTCGAAATTCAAACGTATTTGAAAATGTACCACCGATACCCTACACGCTTAAATTATTGTTACTGTTTATTCCTTAAGGTGTTAATTTAGGCTTGACGGAGTGTATTTTGTGTTATTTAAATATGTTTGTCTTTATTGTAAAATACTGCTGATCAAATAAACCTATCTAAAAATATATTTGCTGTTAATGTTTGGTTTTGATTTCTTTGTATGTAGTTAAATCTGGGTATTTTAAAGAGATCGTCTAAAGGGTCAGTTATACGGCTCGAATTAAACATTGGTTTATATTATTAAGTATTTGAAGGGTTTGCACTTTAATGTCAAGCATGTAGAATAATGAAAGTACACTGGCAGATATGGCCTCCTAATAGCGGTATGTTTAAGTGTTAAGACTTTGTGAAACCAACCTTAGCACTTCCAATATACAAATCATTTACCGAATATGTTCGATTACGAGAAGTTGTGTTTGTGGTGGGCTTATTCGAATGACCGGACAATCAAAACATGCCTCCCAGTGAGTATTAAATAATCAAGCTCACGTGTAAATATGAGGAGCCTGTGCTGGCGTGGTACAGAGGATAGCACGGTGGACTTGAAATCCGTAGAAACCGTGTTTAAGCCTTATCGTAACCCCAGAGTTTCGTCAGTTTGTTCTTGGACAAGACACTTTCTCTTAACCTCGTCCGTCGGATGTGAACGTTAACCGGGCGGTCTCGTGGATCAGTCTATCATCTGAGCACTCTACACCATACAAATCTATGGTGGCATATAACTGCCGTCGAGATAATTTAGTTGCGATACTTGTTTCAGCTATTAAGACGACTATTAAGCCCTTGTAAGTCTTTGAGAATGTTCTTGTTCAGCGTACGAGGGCCGTTCAAATATTACGTGGACATTTTTAATAGTGAATGCACTTTTATAAATCAAGTAAATTAGATTATATGACAATAAAGGTCTACATTTTCACTTTCATACCAATAAATATTATAAAATTATTTCAAACAGATTTCAAGAAATACGAGTTTTTACAATCGAACTGTAGCACGTTTGTGTGCTATGGCGTAGCCTTGAAATCAACATGCTAACGTTATAAAAGATGAAACATGTTATAAATATAAACTTAATTGATATTTAAATAAAATATTGAATTATTCATGGTTTGCATTAAATGAATGTTTTACAGTATTGTTTGATAATCATGTTTTATAAGTATATCACAGCCTCGGAAAGAGAGCATATGAATTCAATCGAGTTTTGCATAAATATTCGAAAAAAAGTCGACTTGAAGTATTTAGAAAACAAATAGCTTAGTTATATCAAAAGACATATTTATTTAATATATATCAGTATATCGGTATTCTCAATCTATTAACATATATATTTTGAAGAAAATGTGTAAAATTTCAAATTTTAAGTTTCTGTAGTTCATTTTTGTAGTAACATTTGTGTTGTATTAAAAGTTAATAGATCTATTATTTAATATTTTATTAAAAAAAAATCTGATGTCGTCAATTTCAACTTAAAAGCAAGGAAGAGTGCTTATTTATATTTATCATAGTTCTCCTTGTTCAATATTCATAAAATTTCATAATTGTAGAATATCAGTGACAATGCTTCTTTAGTTTAGTGTATTTTTGCCGTCGAATTTCCTTTCCTTTTGCCATTCCCGAAATGCAGTTATAACTTAATTACATCACGTTTTGGACTGCTCCGTAGATGAGTTACTCGCCCTATTAGACCATTCAGTGCAACATAACAAGACTTGGAATCGACCTTTTGTTTAAATCATTTGATTTATTAAGAGGTGGGTTACCACTTGAATGAACCTTAAAGGTTTATGTCAAAATATTAATAAACAGATAGGAAACTTCCTATCTTAACCAATGAAGTAGACAAAATATAACGTGGCACCTTAACTTCTCTCTCAAATATTCACTGATTTTGATGAGAATACATTCAAAAGATTCATAGTAAATAGCAAAAAGGGAATTTAATAATTTATGTTTTTTTTCAAAATAAGAAATTGTATAAAAAGATGTTTAAAGTTAAAAATATCATCATTTTTCGCTTTTCTCTCAAAAATGAAGGTTTTTACATTGTCAAAGTTTCGGTCAAACTCCTTTTTTGCTCTAAATGTAAGAGAAAGCAAAATAGTATTATTGGAACGAAAATTAAATTTGTGATGGGTTTTGGCATGAATGAAACTTGTATCTATAAAACTTTTCATGATATGTGTGTTTAAAGTTTGGAAATATGTTGTGAATTTTTCGCACTGTGCCACGTGGAATTTAGATAATGTTCGTAGTGTCCAATCTATTTGTTATTAGGTCTGTGGTTTATACATGGTTGAGCAGAAATAAAGATATTCATAATTTTCAAAGAGCATCATCAAAAAAAACTGACCAATCGGTGACCAGAAATAAGACATACCAATACATTCTGGTAGGTGATAAACTCGGTCTTTATCCTTGATGTTCAATCAAGTTTACTGTAAATATTAAGGTGTCTACAGTGCGATTCTTTTAAAACCCTGTATAGTTCATGCACATTGATGTAAATTGATTCTATATATGTATCTTTCAAAATCAAAATCTTGAAAATTATCATCGTTTTACTCTGCCAAAGATTTTTGTTTTACTATAGAACCTAAGGAAAAAAAACGAGTAAAACGAATTTTATCACCTACTGAAAGTTATGAAAGCACTAATTATTTTCCCCATAGACACCAATATTAAAGTGTCACATAGTAATGAGTTGCTGCAAATTCAACGTATGGATAATGCAGGAGTGTAATGTTCATATAGAAAACTATTTTTCCACTTGAAAAATCACCAGAATACGCGGGGTCACAAGACAAGTAAGAAAGTTCTTGTTCGTTTACTAAACAGGTCAAGGGTACAGCTGTTTTTATTGATCGACTGTTTTCATTGCTCACAAAGTGTAAGCATAGAGTCGAAATTTCGAAAATGTTCATCAGTGATCCAGTAAAACCTATTAATACGCTTCTTATACATATTACCACAAAATCGAATAGAAATGGGCAGTTTTCCCCTTCTTATAATGCCCATTTCCATCAAAAAAAGAGGGATTACTTTTTATTATAGGAACTACATTCGGAGGTTTACATGTAATTAGTGGTGGTAAACCTATAAATAAGATAAAATCTCAACATCTCTACAATGGAAAATTATGAATACGTCGTACCTGAAGGAATCCGGAACAACGTAATGTACACCCGGTGTGTCCGTTTCCAATTCCATCGTCATACATTTTCACATGAGTGTCTAGTGAATTAATATTTATTGCTTCATCGTTTTTGGTATTTTAAACATGCATACATTAACCTATTTATTGGTCAGTGTCATATTTTTCACAGTGCGAACCATTGCTTAACTGATATATACCACAGTCATTTAAAGCGTTTACTTCACTATGACGTGAACATCGTCGAAATATGTCATTATATTTTTTGTTCTTAAGATTAAACTATAAACTAAACTTGAAACATCTAGTGCATAGTGCATAGTTGGTGAGAAAGTGTCGTAAACGTAATAATTACTAAGTTATCTGCGCTTTGCATGGAGGGTGAAGGTTACAATCACAAATGTTACCATGCGTTAATGTATGCGTTGGGATGTACTACCCAAGATACAATACAACCAAAGTTTGAAAGGTCGAGTTCATACAGTTAATGAGAAGTGCCCTAAATGCAATTCTTGAATGGTGACATCGTCGCCGGAAAAGCAACACCTATGTCTCTTTTTTTTCCTTCGATATTTTTTCTTAATGATAATATAAACGCAATGTTTTCCAGTGGTGTAAGTATAGGTAACCTAGTATTCTACATTTAACATAAACTCGTTTACTCCACAAAAAAAGCGATTACTATTACCATTTTTTAAAGAAAATATATATATATATATGTGTGTGTGTGTGTGTGTACTTAGGAATATAGATTACTAACCAAAAGAAATATGCTGGTTATTTCGAATATAAATCATAATTGTCTCTTTTATTGAGATATAATGGGCAATTCGAAACCAGCTGATGTAAAACCTGTCCAGGGTTCTATACCCATTTTTACGTTTGTTCATTGCATACATACGTAACTGTAACATCTATGAAATTGAATATTTCTTTAATGTGGTCTCCTTCAGTGTATATAAATTACATATGAAGGTCTGCATTGCTGTGGAAAGATGTTAACAAAAGGAGAAAGCATTAGATTAATATTTTAGACGGTAAAAAAAAAACGTTTGCTTTCCTCAATTTATTTTCTGCGTGAACATCTTTAAAGGGACACATGACAATCTTCACGTGTTTTAAGCATTGAAATTAGCGCTTCGATGTATTTATCCAGTATCGTTTCGGCTTTAAATATGATGGCAGATAATTAAATAAAATTGTGAGTTTCCTTTTGTTCGTATTATTCTACCAAAGGTTTACTTGTATTGGTGCAATATAATCAACATGTAATAACATGCAAAAAAAACAATTTGCTTTATACTGTTCTTATAATTAATATTGGTTGATTGAAAAAATCAATTTATGTAGAAAAACTAATGGGACGCCGTGAGTTTTTAAAAAATCAAGATTTCTGTGTGTCCCTAAAAGTAATTGTGAATTACCATGACAATAGTGGTTTTAAAAATCTTCACTTTTAAAGTTGTTTGCATTTTGTTGACGTCATTGAATGTCGTCGTTTGTTACAACGTTACAACGGAAAATTGAGATGTTAACCAGTGTAGAAACACGTTACATTATAGCTGCAGTAGAATATTTTGTCTTATAGTATTGACATTTTTTACCGTATATTAAAGTTGCATATAAGTTTCGTCATTGACAGTTTTAATTAATTCTCAATGGATTAAATTGTCCCTCAGCATTTGTGGCAGGAGATAAACAACATCCATTGACCTCGTATATAGTATATAAGTTCACTTAAATTTACACACAAATTAAGTAAAATAACTAGTTTAAAGACATACAGTTTTAGAACTATTCTGCGACAAGAACTATCACAACTTGACTTCTATAGAGACGTGATTTACAATCTTCGTAAGACCACTTTCAATAAATTAAACTTGCTAAAAAGTTTATCAAAAGATGATTTGACCCTATCAATTTGAAACGCACAGCATGTCTAGTGGTTGACCCATTCACAGGTCGCTGTAACAACGTTAAATGTCGCACCGATGCTAAATGTCGCACTTGACGTTATATGTCGCAAGGCTGACGCTAAATGTCGGAACCATGCAACGCTAAATGTCGCAAAACCTCCTGACGCTATATGTCGCATCTGTAACGCCAAATGTCCAATACGCTTTCCTCTTTGATTGTGCGATGAATCAAACGGTTATAGAAAGAGATGTTAACTTTTAATGTTTGTCTTCAATATTGTTTTGTCGTGCCCTTAACGGTTTATTCTCTTGTTGTTCTGGCTTATGTCAAGCACTTGATTTGTGGCTTTCTATGCTTTTATTATATTCTTATATACAGGATCATCTCTGTGTTATACTTATATTGCCTATTAATGCTACGATATAGCCTGGCGGGGATTTCTTTGTTTATAGTGTCCAGCCTTATTGGGATGACAATAGGGTAACAATTAGCTTTGGTGCTCCCTAGAACCTGGTTTAAACCCACCAGCGGCATTTTCACCACTGACAGTTCCAGGGTGTTACCCCTATTGTCAACTCTTGTGTGGTTGTGTTCTCGCATACTTTGCTGCTAAGTGTATTTCCTTGTGATTGTTGTTTGTTTTTGAAGCATATGTTTGGTTGGCTGTGTTCTGTGAATGCTAAATTTCTAGTTCAACTGTTGTACTTAATCTTATATTTCTCCAATTATCAATTTGAATTACAAATCATTCATTTAAGATGTACTGTCAGCAGTAATGAATTGTACAAACTAATTGGTAAAAAACTTTCCTTGTATGGTTACGTTCAGATGGTCGAGCTACGTCTGTTATTTTAACGTGTTTGCGTATAATAGCAAATAAGTGTGTTCAAATAAACTTGACTAAGGTGACATTTGTCATCTGGAAAAAAAACAAGATATTTTGGAGTGGACTTAGAAGTTCGTCTTTTAGATTTTTGTAAAATTTTAATTCGGGTTGTGTTAACCAGATTATCTCAAGAGACCAATACATAAGACTTGGATTAAGACATCTGGAATTGAAACGGCTTGACCTACACTATTGTCGTATAGAGATATCTTTAAGTTTACAAACTTTGTGAAAATGTTATATTTTCAAGTGATCACCAAACGATCAAATATATGATAAACTTGTATTTAATCCACGCTCGTATTTAATCCAAACTCAATAACACTCAATAGTTCAAATTTAACGGATATCCTTTCAAATCTCATAGAACATTTTTGATATGCGCATATTACCCTGGTTTTAATTATATACTGTTTATTATGATTGTGTGTTGGTTATGAATCTGGTGATGTGTGTGGGGGCAGGGGGAAGACACGGTAGAGAATAGAATTGTGATGCGTGCTTGGTAGCCTTTGTATACCAAAAGCATTTTTATATAAAAAATATGCAGTATGATAAATAAGCATAATGACAAACCAGCAGCCAAATCAGAAGGTTGATTCAAACACACATCCATTCAGAAGGTTGATTCAAACACACATCCATTCAGAAGGTTGATTCAAACACACATCCATTCAGAAGGTTGATTCAACCACACATCCGATCAAAAGGCTGATTCAAACACACATCCATTCAGAAGGTTGATTCAAACACACATCCATTCAGAAGGTTGATTCAAATACACATCCATTCAGAAGGTTGATTCAAACACACATCCGATCAAAAGGCTGATTCAAACACACATCCATTCAGAAGGTTGATTCAAACACACATCCATTCAGAAGTTTGGTTCAAACACACATCCATTCAGAAGGTTGATTCAAACACACATCCATTCAGAAGGTTGATTCAAACACACATCCATTCAGAAGGTTGATTCAAACACACATCCATTCAGAAGGTTGATTCAAACACACATCCATTCAGAAGGTTGATTCAAACACATCCATTCAGAAGGTTGATTCAAACACACTTCCAATCAGACGGTTGATTCAAACACACATCCGATCAAAAGGTTGAGTCAAACACACATCCATTCAGAAGGTTAGTTCAAACACACATCCAATCAAAAGGTCGATTCAAACACACATCCAATCAGAAGGTTGATTCCAACACACATCCAATCAAAAGGTTGATTCAAACACACATCCAATCAAAAGGTTGGTTCAAACACACATCCAGTCAGAAGAATGGTTCAAACACACATCCCATCAAAAGGCTGATTCAAACACACATCCAATCAAAAGGCTGATTCAAACACACATCCAATCAAAAGGCTGATTCTAAGCAAATCTGGAAGTTGAATCCGATCAAACACACATCAAATCAGAAGGTTGATTCAAATACACATCCAATCTGAAGGTTGATTCAAACACACATCCAGTCAAAAGGTTGATTCAAACACACATCCATTCAAAAGGTTGATTCAAACACACATCCAATCAAAAGGTTTGTTCAAACACACATCCAATCAGATATTTGGTTCAAACACACATCCAATCAAAATGTTGGTTCAAACACACATCCAATCAAAAGGCTGATTCAAACACACATCCATTCAGAAGGTTGGTTCAAACACACATCCAATCAAAATGTTGGTTCAAACACACATCCATTCAGAAGGTTGATTCAAACGCACATCCAATCAAAATGCTGATTCAAACAAACATCCAGTCAAAAGGCTGAATCAAACACACATCCATTCAGAAGGTTGATTCAAACACACATCCAATCAAAAGGTTGATTCAAACACACATCCAATCAAAAGGTTGGTTCAAACACACAACCATTCAGAAGGTTGATTCAAACACACATCCAATCAAAAGGTTGATTCAAACACACATCCATTCAAACACACATCCAATCAAAAGGCTTATTCTAAGCAAATCTGGACGTTGAATCCGATCAGGAGGTTGATAACGAGAAACCGAAACACGCATCCAAGATGGAGGTTGATTCCAATCAGTGGGTTGTCAGCCAGCAACCGAAACATTCATTCTCTCAAAATATCATTACGTGGTCCGAGTAATAACTCTCATACCCCATCCAACTCCTTCTCCAAGAAGCGAAACTGGCTGGAGTATGAAATGAAACCTTAATGTCGGCTTAAAAAATTGCATGTTGTAAAATTAAAACATGTATTAGGTAATTCTAAACAGGTTGTTGCATTTTTCAGTAAACATTTGTTTTAACGTGTTTATTGTCAAAAAATCCAACAAATAAAAGCTTTCCCATCGCTTAATGGAATTCAGGCGGGACCACGTAATGATCGCCAAAAAAACGAGATTGCCATATCTGCAAACTCCTTCCACCTCTAGTCTCGTTCCCTGAGCCAGAGCCACGAATCTCGTTTCGTCTGATACCAGTACAGATATGGGGAGCTATTCCATATACGGCAATCACGTTTTTATGGCGAGATAACACTGCGAGAAAATGACAAAAATAGTTGCAAAAAAACGATGGTGCTTAAAAGGGGCATTGGGTTTTATTCTCATAAACCTCGTCGAAAAACTACGACCTAGAGTCGTGGCGCATACGCGTCCGAGTTTCCGAATCAGTGAAGTCATAGATCTGAGATAGATACATTAATAAAACCAGTGATCTGACAAAACCATAAGAGCTATGATTTGCCCTAGTTATCAGCTTTATATCAGTTATACATCTCGTCTCGTCCTTTTTAAATAATAAAGTTCGGTTTCTCCACCCACATACACACATACCAATTCATATCACCATTTGTGTATTCAAACGTACATTGGGATATAGATTAATAACAATACAAATATGAATAAGTCGTAAGGGTCTCGTTTTAATTGAGCTACTGATAATGGGCAATCCGAAACCACCTTATGTAAACCCTGCAAAGAACTCTGAAAGCGGTTTCGAAATACTGCTTTCTTTTTAACGAGATGTTTTCTCAATTCATATAGCTCCGTAACAAATGTCAGTATGCAATTTAAATTAATGTTTTAACATAAATGTATGTTTTCTTCGGAGTTTATAAATGTATTTTATTACTGACGTTGTGAAAAGATGTTCTCTTTTTATCAAAAAGAGATATTACAACTACATGTATATGATTTTAATACAGATTTTTAACGTGAATCCTCCCTTCTTTTCTTTTTTTTTATATAAAAAAATATATATTCTGCTTGAATAACTTCATAAGTACGACTTCATTTCATTAATAAACTTGATATGCCCACGACTTCTAAAGAGCGGATAAAAAAGATAAAAAAAAACTCAGACAGTTATTCATAATGGTTTGCGACAAAAACAACAATATTAAAATGGAATTGGGGTTTTACGGCGCATCAACGCAAACAGGTTATGTGGCGCCAACAGGAATGAATATTCCCAGCACACTTTCCATTTACATCTAGGTAAAAATATGCAAAACGGACCTAGAACCTTCTCACATGCAGAGCTGCTGAGTTGGTAAGTAGAGCGTCCACATGTTCATTTGGTCCTCTTGTTCTACTTACATCTCAAATGAAACGTTATCATGATGCTATGATAAAGTTTGAACATACGTGTGTTTACTTGTGTGGAGATCTGCGATGGCTAGCAGTCAAATTGACTGATTACATACTTTGCATATTGGGAGTGTACAGAAATGTACGCCTTTTTTTCCTTTTTGTTGTTGTTGTTGTTGTTGTTTTGTGTGGTGGGTCAACCCTTTCTGTAGTATCCGATATGACAACAATTTACCCCTGTGTTTTTGTTTGTTTACCCTTTTCTTATTAACGTATGTGACATCAGTGTAGCCCTGGTTTCTTTGGTTCTAACCGTTGTGTAGGAACCGATATGACAATGTTCCCGGGTTGCTTTGGTTCTAACGTTGTGTAGTACCCGATATGAAAACAATGTAACCCTGGTTTCGTTGGTTTCACACTGTCTGTAGTACCCGATATGATAACAATGTACGCCTGGTTACTTTTGTTCAATCCTTTGTGTAATACCCGATATGACAGCAATGTACCCCTGGTGTCTTTGGTTGTGGTTGCAATTACGTTGTGGTTGCAATTACA
Source organism: Cyrtodaria siliqua (assembly GCA_037043455.1). NCBI lineage: Eukaryota > Metazoa > Mollusca > Bivalvia > Adapedonta > Hiatellidae > Cyrtodaria > Cyrtodaria siliqua. Next base: position 253,357 of record JAWPHD010001495.1, on the reverse strand, counting down.
GTTTATAGACACTTGTTGACTGCAAGATAATGTTTTTAAAAACGTGTTTGTGTATACTTCTTTTAAAAACGTGTTGGCAATAATCATTAGGCAAGACCTGGTGTCAGCCTAGCATGGGTTCATATATGTATATTTATGTTAATACATCGTTAACTGAAAGTACTTATTTTGTTTATATTGTTTTGGAGAAACATTTCCTATTTTTGATTATGTCTCCGAATTGAGGCATATATTAATCGCAGTTCGTCCATTCGTCCTTCCGTCCGAAACAAATATGTCTCAGCAATAACTTTAAAAGAACTGAAGGGATTTCCATGAAACTTCACGCAAATGTTAGCCATAACAAGAATGTCATGTGCAATAATCGGGTCCGTACCTTAGAGGTCAAGGTCACACTTTGAGGCCAAAGTCAAATGAGCCAACGTTTTCGGGGGCATTTGTCGCTTACTGGTGACATTTCTTGTTGAACTACAGACTGGTATCTAGGCTATTGTTAGACGTATAGAAAGAAAAATCCTACCAAACCCCTATAAACTTAATTATTACTTATACGCGTTTTTCTTTAAGGTGTTTTGGCATGCTGGTTTGTCTCATTTAATATTTTTTGTTTTTAATAATAAATACTGCTGATCAAATAAACTTATCTGAACATATACATTATTTACTGTTAATGTTTGGTTTCGATTTCTTTGTAGACAAAATCGTGTATGTTAAAGAGATTTGCTGAAGGGGTCTGTTGTATGGCTGGAATTAAACATTGGCTTATGATATCAAGTATTTAAGTGCTTGCACTTTAATGGCAAACATGTAAAATAATGAAACATACACTGGCAGATATGGCCTCTTAATAGCGATATGTGTAGGTTTTAAAACTTTGTGAAACCTCTACATTTCCATTATACAGATCATATTCCGGTTATGTTGAATTATGAGGAATTGTGTTTGTGGTGGGAGACGTGTTTGGTTGTTTTCGCTAGTTAGCGTATTCGAACGACTTCAACCAATCAAAGCATTCCTTCCAGTGAGTATTAAGTATAATCAAGCTCATCCGTAAATATTAGGAGCGTGAGATGGTATGGCACAGAGGATAGCATAGTGACCTTGAAATCCGGAGGAACCGTGTTTAAACCTTATCGTAACCGCTGAGTTTCGTAAGTGTGTTCTTGTGTGTTCTTGGACAAAACACGTTCTCTTAACCTCGTCCATTGGATGTGGACGTTAACCGAGCGGTCCCGTGCATAAAAGTATATCCTCTGAGCACGCTTAATCATATAAATCTTATATTTTGCTCTTATATTTCTTTTAGAGTGTCCGTGTTCAGCTTATATAGTTTTTTAAAAAATATATAAGAGTTTTGTCTTGCATTATGTTATATATGGATCAGCAAAAATAGATAAAGATATACTTCGTGCTTGAAGGAATCCGGAATAAAGTAATGTAGACCAGGTGTGTCTGTTTCCAATTCCGAATTCGTAAATTTTCACATGAGTGTCTAGTGAATTCATATCTTTTGCTTCATCGTCTTTGGAATTTTAAACATGCATATATTAGCCTATTTATAGGTCTTTATAGGTCAGTGTCATATTTTTGAACATGTGGGAACCATTGCTTAAATGATATATACCATATAAAGTTAACGCGTTTACTTCGCTATGACGTAAACATCTTCGAAATATGTCATGCTTTTTTGTCAATGAAGCAATGTATGCATTAGTCGAACACAATAGAATAGTTATGCGCCCAAAAAATGTAAGTCAAGGTCATGTGACCAAAATGATGCACAACCCAAGACACATCTTTGTTCAAATATTTGTTTTTGTTCTAAAGATTAAACTATAAAATAAGTTTGAAACCTCTACTGCATGCTGTATAGTTGGTGAGAAAATGACGTAAACGTAATACTTACTAACTCATCTGCCATTTTCTTAGAGGGTGAAGGCCACATCCGCATTCGGTATGACACACTATAACCAAAGTTTGAAAGTTCTAGTGCATAGAGTTCGTGAGAAAGTGACTCAAACGCAATTCTTCAATTCGTCGCATTCGCCATCGCCGGAAAAGCAACACCTATGTCTCTTTCTTTTTCTTCGGAAAACGCGAATCAGAAAACGACATACGTCGCGTGATACGAACTTTGCTTAATGATAAGGTAAACGCAATATGTTCCATTGGTGTAAGTATAGGTCACCTAGTATTCTACTTTTTAAAATCAAAAACTCGTTTCCTCCACACAAAAAAACAAAGATTAATAATACATTGTTTAAAAAATATACTTTGGAATATAGATTACTAACCAAAAGGAATATGCTGGATTTTTTTATATATAAATTATAAGGGTCTCGTTTTACTGAGAGATAATGGGCAGTCTGAAATCTGATGCCAAACCCTGTCCAGGGTTCTATTATATCTCCATTTTCAAGTTTACTCAATTTATACGTAACCGTAACATATGTATGAAATTGAATATTTCTTTCATGCGTCTGCTTCAGAATATATAAAGGACATATGTAGATCTTCAGAGATGTGGAAAGATGTTAACAAAAGGAGAAAGCATTAGATCAGTATTTAACCTGAAAAATCGTTTGCATTCCTCAATTTATTTTCTGCGTGAACAACTTTAAAATGCAATTCTAACATGGGCGTAGGAACGTTTCAATTATTGGGGGTGAGGTGGGGTGGGGTGGGGGGTGGGGGGTGGGGGTGGGGCACAACCACTCCCATTTCCTGGGTAGAACCAGTATTGTACACCTAGCGCCATCCGTAAGAATCGACACTTCCTCACTTACAAGTCGAGCTCACAGTGGGATTCGAACCCGCAGGGGTGAGAGACGAACGTTATTATAATATGTTTGTGTATAATATAATAATAGCAACTATTGATGTTCAAATAAACTTGATTAATGTGACATTTGTCATCTGAAAAAATAAGAAGATATTTTGGAGTGGACTTAAAAGTTTGGTTGTTAGGTTTTTGTGAAATTTTAATTCAGGTCGCGTTAACCAGAGTATCTCAAAAGGCCAATATAAGACTTGGATTTCAGAGTTTATAAATTACATATGAAGATCTGCATTGCTGTGGAAAGATGTTAACAAAAGGAGAAAACATTAGATGAATATTTTAGCCTGAAAAAAACAACATCGTTCGCTTTCCTCAATTTATTTTCTGCGTGAACATCTTTAAAGGGACACATGACAATCTTCACGTGTTTTTTAAGCATTGAAATTACCGCCTCGATGTATTTATCCAGTATCAGTTTGGCTTTAAATATGATTTGCTTTCCTGAATTTATTTTCTGCGTGAAGAAATTTAAAACGCAAGTCGGAATGAAGAATGACGAATAAAACGATTGTTTTATTTCTTTGTTTGTTTTTTGTAGCTTTCTTCTTGCTGTGCTAACGATACACATCGAATTAGATTGTGTTTTTTTATCTTAAAAAGGTAATTGTGAATTACCATGACAATAGAGGTTTTAAAAATGTTCACTTTTAAAGTTGCCTGCATTTTGTTGACGTCATCCAAGGTGTCGTTTGTTAGAACGTTACAACGCATAATTGAAACGTTAGCCAATGGAGCAACGCGTTACATTTTATACATTAGTTGCATTAGGATATGTTTTGTTATAGACTTTTTTTTACCGTATATTAAAATTGCATATTTAGTTTCGTAATTGAATTCTGATTGATAGTTTTAATAAGTTATCTGTGGGTTCAAGTGTCACTCAGCATTTGTGGCAGGAGATAAACAACTTTCCTTGACTTCGTATTTAGTATATAAAGTCACTTAACTTTACATGCAATTTAAGTAAAATAACTAATTTAAAGACATGTTTTAGAACTATTCTGCGACAAGAACTATCACAACTAGGCGTCTATAGACACGTGATTTACAATCTTCATCAGACCACTTTCATAAAATCTTAATTAAACTTGTTAAAACGTTTATCAGATGATGATATTACCCTAACAATTTGCTGCGCACAGCATGTCCAGTCGTTGACCCATTTTCAGTTCAACAATACGTTTTCCCCTTTGACTGTGCGATGACCCGACAGATTGTAGAAAGGGATGGTAACGTTTATTGTTTGTCTTCAATCCTTCGTCGGTGTGTTCTTGGACAAGACACTTTACCTTAGCCTCGTCCGTCGGATGGGGACGTAAACCGGGCGGTCCCGTGTATCGGCTATCCTCCGAGCACGTTAAAGAGCCATAGGAATCTATTCGATAATAAGAGTAGGGCAGGTTCCCGGATTCCTATGTATCCTTCCCCTCTCTCTGGGGCGGCTCTAAATAACCTATACTGTGTTGATGAGCCGTTAAACAACATTCAGTTCAATTGTCTTCAATCCTATCTTGTCGTGTCCTCAACGGTTTGTTCTCTTGTTGGTCTGGCTTCTGCCAAGCCACTGAGTACTTGATGTGCGGCTTTATATGGTTTTATTATATTCAAATATACATGATCATCTTTGTGTTATACTTATGTTGCCCATTCATGCTACATAGTTTGTTAGAGAATATCGCCTGGTGGGGATTTCTTTATTTACACTGTCCCGATTTTAAGTGGGATGACAATAGGGTAAGAGTGAGGCAGACTTTTTTAATTTTTAGGTTTACTGACCCGCCGACCCCAATTATTGCCGAAATCAAAAAAAAAAAAAATACAAAATTTAAAAAAAAAAAAAAAATTATTTGTTGTTCTTTTTTTGAAAAAAGAAGCTTAACTGGCTTGACTGGGACAGATATTTTGATTAGCCAGAATGCGCAGTTAATTTTAGACTTTAATACATGGTTACAGGTTTTCTATGCATAAGTTTGTCTGTCTGCATACAACAGTTTATAAGACCACAATGTGAAATTTTATGAAGCTTGCAACAAATAATCAAAATAAACCATAATAGATTGCCTTTTAATTGACTTGTTATCTTGAAACTAAGATTAAAGTAATTTAATACTATTATACAATCTTGTTTCTTTTAGACGCCTTTGTAGGTATGTTTTCATGATTTTTTTTTATTATTCCCTTCTCCTACCCTTCATTTTTCCAGAAAAAATCGGTAAACCTAATAATAATAAAAAAATGGCCCGAGGTTTGATGCACTCTAAAACCTGGTTGAAACCCCAGCTACCTTTTTACCAATGACCGTTCCGGGGTATTACACCTATGGTCAACCCTTTTGTGGTTGTGGTGTGGCATACTTTGCTTCTTTGTTTCCTTGTGATTGTTGTTTGTTTTAAAAGCCTTTTTTGCTTGACTGTGTTCTGTGAATCCTACATTTCTAGTTCCACTGTTATACTACTTCTGCAATTAATAACAACTGAGATTCCAAATCATTCCCGGGTTCAATCCTCCGTGGTGCCACTGAGTTCCGTCGGTGTGTTCTTGGGCAAGACACTTTCCCTCAGCCTCGTCCGTCGGATGGGGACGTAAACCGGGCGGTCCCGTGTATCGGTCTATCCTCCGAGCACGTAAACGAACCATAGGAATCTATTCGATAATAAGAGTAGGGCACGGTTCCCGGATTCCTATGTATCCTTCCCCTCTCTCTGGGGCGGCTCTAAATAACCTATACTGTGTTGATGAGCCGTTAAACAACATTCAATTCAATTCCAAATCATTCATTCAAGTGGTACTGTCAGCAGTAATAAATTGTACAACCTAATCTGTAAAATCTAGTCTTTGTGTTGTTATGTTCAGCTGGTCGGGATACGTATTATGTTATGTTAATGTGTTTGTGTATAATATAATAATAGCAACTACTGATGATCAAATAAACTTAACTAATGTGACATTTGTCATCTGACAAAAACAAGAAGATATTTTGGAGTGGACTTAAAAGTTTGGTTGTTAGGTTTTTGTGAAATTTGAATTCAGGTCGTGTTAACCAGAGTATCTCAAAAGGCCGATATAAGACTTGGATTAAGACAATTGTCATCAGGAATTGCACCGACTTGACCTATAGTACTGTCGTATAGATATTATCGTTTACGTATAGATATATCGTTTACGTATAGATATATCGTTTAGTTTACAAAAAAGTATTATATTTTCAAGAGATCACCAAACGATCAAATATATGATTAACTTGCATTTAATCCAAACTCAAGAACACTCTCAATATTTCAATATAGCGGGTACACTTTCAAATCTCATAGAACATGTTTAATGTGCATATTATCCCGTTTTTTATTTCTTTTTGTATCTTAAATATAATATTTATCATGATTTTGTGTTGGTGATGAATCTGTCGATGTGTTTGTAGGAGACGAATGTGGGAGATGGGAGGGGCTGGAGTTTTTTTTAACATGTTTGATTGAAATTGTTTCGGGGTTGTAACGATTCCAGTTTAAGTTTTGGTCATGTTGCCTCCCGTTATGTGAAGATGGTGTATGTAGTAAAGCATATAATTATGCTTGGTAGCCTTTGTTCACCAAAAACATTTTTTTTATACAAAATGATGCATTATGAAAACTTTAAGCATGATGACAACCGGCAGCCGAAACACTGACACATCTAATCAGAAGGTTGATTCCCAACAAACTGGAAGCTGAATAACCATCACCCAAAACACACACCAATCTAAATGTTGGTTCCCAAAACATACAACCAATGTAAAGGTTGATTCCAAATATAGAGGTTGGATAACCATCACCAAAAAACACACACCCAATCCAAATATGGAGGTTGAATAACAATCACCCAAAACATAACCCAATGTAAAGGTTGGTTCCAAATATGGAGATTGAATAACCGTCATCCAAAACACACACCCGATGTAACGGCTGGTTCCAAATATGGAGGTTGAACAACCATCACCCAAAACACACCCAATGTAAAGGTTGGTTCCAAATATGGAGGTTGAATAACCATGACCCAAAACACACACCCAATCTAAAGGTTGATTCCAAATATGGAGGTTGAATAACCATGACCCAAAACACACACCCAATCTAAAGGTTGATTCCAAATATGGAGGTTGACAGCCAGAAGCCAAAAAATTCATCCTCTCGAAATATCTCGTCAGAAAAACGAAATTGCCGTATCTTGCAAACTGGGTTCTACTCCTACCCCTTGTCGCGTTCTCTGATCTGCTAATCTTGCTTTGTCTGCTGCCAGTACAGATGGGCGTAGCTATTCCATAAACGGTAATCACGTTGTTATTTTTATGGCAAGATAAAACTGACTGCAAGAAAATGACACAAATAGGTAGTCGGTACAAAAAAAAGAAGAGTTCGGCGTGATATCCTTATCTTGAGTGAGTTTTATGGAAATGATTTAATGAAACTTTATTCAATTGGAAAAACGTTTGCTCTTTAAAGTAGGCATTGGGTTTTGTCCTGAGAAACCTCGTCGAAAAAAATGTGACCTGGAGTATGCGTCCGATTTTGCGAATCAGAGGAATCATTATAAAAATCGTTCATGGATATCCGGTGAAGATAGGGAATTCCAACCCTCGGTATAAGTGTTTTTATCGGAACTGAGGCTCTGCCGAGGTTCCGATTAAAACACTTATACCGAGGGTTAGAGCCTCAGTTCCGATAAAAACACTTATACCGAGGGTTGGAATTTCCTATCTGAACCGAATACCCATGATATATTCTTTTTCTTGCATATCGGAGACATTTTGTGCGTCGACACCGCTAGCTACTAACGTTTTACATGTTTTCCTGCATACTGGATGTTGGCGCGCGTGAATTTTATCTCGACCCTAGGGTGAGATGGAAATATCTAACCCCGGTAAAATGACAGATATCCTTGTCCGGTATGCAAGAAAGAGCGACCCTAGGGTGAGATGGAAATATCTGGCCCCGGTAAAATGACAGATATCTTTGTCCTGTATGCAAGAAAGACGGATATCCTTGTCCGGTATGCAAGAAAGCTCCTTGTCCGGTATGCAAGAAAACTCTTTCTTGCATACCGGACAAGGATATCTGTCATTTTACCGGGGCTAGATATTTCCATCTCACCCTAGGGTCGAGATAAAACTCACGCGCGCCAACATCCGGTATGCAGAAAAACATGCAAAACGTTAGTAGCTGGCGACGTCAACGCACAACATGTCTCAGATGTGCAAGAAAAATAATCTATCATGGGTATTCGGTGAAGTTAGGGAATTCCAACCCTCGGTATAAGTGTTTTAATCGGAACCTCGGTAGAGCCTCTGTTCCGATAAAACCACTTTACCTCGGGTTGGAATTCCATATCTTCACCGGATATCCATGATAGATTCTTATAATGTTAGTATATACATTCCAGAGATCTCTGACAAAACCATAAGAGCTATGATGATTTGCCTAGTAATATATTATCAAAGTTGACACTGTTTCGTGAGTTTGACAAATACGTTTTGCAAGATATGTTAATTTGTTATTTGAATTTCAGTCGGGAAACTTGTTCGAATCAAATTGTTATCAAATATACATCTCGTCTCATCGTTTTTAAATAATAACGTTCGGTTTCTCCACCACATATATACCAATTCATATCACCATTTGTATTCAAGTGTAATTTGGGATATAGATTAATAACCATACAAAATATGAATAAATCATAAGGGTCTCGTTTTAATTGAGCTACTGATAATGGGCAATCCGAAACCATCTGATGTAAACCCTGCAAAGAGCTCTGAAAGCGGTTTTGAAATACTTTATTTATATAATTTTATTTTTTAACGAGACGTTTTCTCAATTCTTATAGCTACGTAACAAATGTCAGTATGCAATTTAAATGATTTTTTAACATAAATGTGTGTGTGCTTCAGAGTTCATTGGAGACGTTGTGAAAAGATGTTATCAAAAACAGATTTTACAACCATATGATTTTAATACAGACTTTTAACGCGAATCCCCCTTTCTCTCCTATTTAAATGTATGTTCTGCTTGAAAAACTTCATTGTAAGGTCTGCTTAATAGTTCATTAATAAAACATGAAACGCACACGAATTTTAAAGATAGGAAAGAAGCTTTAAATTAACCACAGACAAGTTTTCATATTGTTATTAGGTCTGTGACAAAAACATATAACACTATTTGATTGGAAGTGGGGTTTTACGACGCACCAACACAAAAAGGTTATATGGCGGACTACATAATATGGCCCTAGAACATTCTCACCTGCAGAAATGCAGAGTTGCTGCAATATTAAAAGCGCGCGAAGAAAATCTTTAAGTGGTACATTTTATGTTTTGCATGTATTTGTTTAAAGCGCAAATTTAATGCACATCTGTAAATTGCTTAATATTGATAGAAATATAGTGTTATGGACAAGTGTCATTCCATTTCACTCACTCACTCACTCACTCACTCACTCACTCACTTATTTATTTATTTGTTATTTATTTTTATGTTGTTGTTTTTTTAAAAAAAAAAATTTATATAATTTATGAACACCTGGTGTGTCTGCTCTTAGTTTAAAGAAATAACGCAGATTATATTTACTACTTTATCTTTTTCTTCAGCTTGGAAATGGTGTATACAATACCGGGGTGTTCTCCTTCATTCACAACCTGTAATATAATCAGGGTCGGTTAATTAGATTCTAAGTACACTCCGTTTTTAATCATATCAACGTTGCGTATACAAATACCAATTAGCTTACCACTTACATGACATGAAGAGAAAATGATAAACGGCAATGATATACGATCCAATTAAACACACACGTTATTTAACTTGCTTTAAAGAAAGACCTGTAAAACTGTGCTGTAACTAATCCAAGAAATCCACCCTCGAAAACGTTTGATTTCCGAAATTCGAAAAGTAAAGATTAAAACTATGATTGCCGGAGTTTAGTTAGGGGCGCCGGGTCCGTATAGCCCACGCCCATATAAAGACCCTTGGATGTGACACCTCGTAGAAGGAGTCTGTAGCTCATTCCACTGACATTCACGTTGACAGATTTAAAGAACCAGTGTCAAAGTGTGATTGATCACGATCTTATTGAAAGTAGAACCCGCCAAGTGTCACTAATTGTTGATCTTGTCAGTGAATTCAAATGAACCCGCGGAGTTAGTTACCCACTACAGACGACTGGAAGCTTGGTGTATTATATGTGAACAAATAAGTCTGTTTCTTAAATCATCAAACTAGTGACTTATTTATTTTTCGACTAAGTCAATTAAGCTGTATTTCTTTAATACTATAGTAAAATCACTGTAGGTACTTACCAAGTATTTGGGTTCCGGAACGGAGGCCTTTATACTTTGACAAGTAGATTGTACGGGTGACTTTACTGGTTGGTTCACAGACATATTAATAAATTTGTCCGTGGTTAGTTTGCGAGCTTGAACTGAAAAAATGGGAAGTACCACTTCGCGACAACAACTTCTGCGCATGCGTAGAGGTAATGGGGAATCTCCAGAAGTAGATTACACTCCACCAATTGTAGAACTCCTACACTCCTCCCACTTTTAAATAGGCGAAGCCCACTGGTCCGCATACACAATCAGTAATGGTGCCACTCTTTCGGTGTCGTTATACACTTGCATCAGTAACAATGTGCCTCAAGACTTCATCATAAATCCTTAGTCTGAGAGCTGTAAACTGAACAAGTGAGTACAATACCCACAATCCAAAGACTATGGGTTTAGAATACTTCAATAACTTGCCAAAATGACTTCACCAATTCAAACCTAATCACTGTGATTTGACTTAACACTAATTAAAATGCATAAAACATAATTTAGATGCACATCTCAGTTGAGTTGTGTGTTCTAACATAATAAACCCAGTTTAAATCCCTCATTAAGAGTTACAACATAGATACACATCTCACTAGAGTTGTGTGTTCTAACATAATTACCCAAGTTCACATCTCTCATTAAGAGTCGTGTGATATTAAAATATATTTACAACAGTTCACACTTCTCACTTTTAAATAAAGAGTTTTGTGATAAAATATACAACTTACAAAAGTAATCACACCTCTCACTAGACGTTTTGTGAATTTACTTATTTACAGGAGTAAACACAGTAGGAGTTTTGAGATGTTACTCATTTACAATGCAGAACAGAACATTTTAATTTGCAGGAATTCAATTGCACATATTCTATAAACAGGATTAACCAGCATTTAGCTATAGGAGGAACAGAGAACATATTTGATGAATGCAGTGTGCTCTTAGTGTTTAACTTGATGTTCTAAATTAGATTCAACTGGGGTTTTACGGCGCACCCACACTAAATAAGATACATAGTAACTATCACTAGCCAAATAATCACTAGTCTAAAGTATTGTAAACAGAGGTAGCTATTTATTGCCAAAGTTTGGGCTACACGGTTCTATAAACACAAGTAGTGCGTTGATATACTTAGTAGTACGAGTTCACATGTCTCGATGAATATGGTAAGAAATCTCTGCAAATAAAAAGGGCAAACACTATACACATTGAATCACATATCCATTTTACCTCTTGGAACTTATACATTTGCTATGAGTTGTCTTAGGAAGTATGTATCGAGTCCCCGGCACACACTCTCCTTCATGAACCAAAGGTGGTCAACGTCTATAACTAGTTTGTCACCACTAATAAGGTAGAAACACTAGTCTGAAAAGTTTTAAGATGGAATCATAACAATGCAATATTAGTATCCACTATCCTATGGCTTTTGGATTTAGAATGAAACCATATCTTCGAACAAATAATGAAAACTTTAGAATAAAACAAGGAACTAAATATTCTCTATGTTAACCTGTTCACACATCTCAGTAATGAGTACTGGGATAATATTGATACTTGCATTTTAAAAGCGAGTACATATAATCCTATGACGAGCTAGTGCTATAAATGACGTCAATCCACACTTCATACAAATCATTTGCCTGAAGATTGTAATACGGAACACTCACTATACAATACCAGGGAGTACGTATACTTGCTCCCTGACAATACCCACTATAGTATGAGTTTAGAGTAAAGTCATGTGCTACCAACAGACGCTGAATTCTAAGGTATTACTATTAATGTTAAAGGGAATGTAGCGACACAGCCAAACAAGCTCTATTATTGAGAGTTCTGAAAAACTTGGGAAAAGGTGAAAGAATTATCAAAATCGGATGATAAACAAAAAAGATATGACCATTTAAAGGTTGTTCTAAAACGAATATGGGAGCCGCCATTTTTAGAACTATGACATCATAGTTCCATATTACCATATATGGAATATTGATCAATATCATTTAAAACGAAGAAAATCACTGTAAATAAATGCATTTTTACTGGTCATGTAAAGCATTATTGCCATTAAGTATTACATATTTTTCATACAGCTGCTGTCACGTTTTCCCTATATATTTTAGTAAATTTTCATATTTATAAATATTCCATATATGGTAATTTAGAACCGTGATGTCATAGCTCTCAAAATGGCCGCTTCCATCTCCGTTTCAACAGAAACTTCAAATGATCATATCTTCTTTGTTTATCATCCGATTTTGGTAATTCTTTCACCCTTATTCAAGTTTTTCAGAACACTCAATAATAAAGATGGATTGGCTTTGTCGCTACATTCCCTTTAATGTTATGTTAAAATATTCACAACTCTCAATGATGAAGTTGTGAAGGTAAAAAATACTTATATAAAGAAGACGTTCACACATCTCAACAGAGTTCTGTGATTATGTAAATGCATAAAAGTAAATGCATAAACTATTTACAATCTACTATAAATAAATAAACCGGGTTATATATCGTTATATATACCCACAATGATCACACATCTATGATAGTAGAGTATTGTAAAGATCTATCTATTCATAACCCACAAGACGTGTGAAGAGCGCACACATATCTCAGCAGTGTTTGAGTATTGTGACGGCGCTTTGAAGAAGGGACACATGGTTCATTGATTGTGATATCGTTCTACAAATATCTCGAATAGGTTGATGAATAGTGCACACACATATCGCAGTGACTTGAGTATTGTGATATAGATGTGTTTGTGATATAGAGGTGGCATCCTCATGGCTGCATCTGAAGACATCCGCATTGCTTCCTAGAACCCATATAGAACGTTTGCATTCTCAAGAGATGCCCCCATTAGGTCGGCCAGATCCCCACCACGCCTCTCAGCCACAAGCGGCCAACTTCCCCTATGAATAAGGGATTGTCGGGGCTGGAGACAGGTATGGGGAATCAGTCTCATGCAATATACTGTTCTCGGGGACTGCCGCCAAACCCAAAAGTTTAATCTCTGAGAAGTGCTTAACGTTGGCTGTAAATCCGAAGAAGCAATTCCTAAACAATTTTGACCCACCCTTCACATCGGCGGCTCTTCTACCAAAGCAGCGTTAATGCTAGGTTGATGCAAACCATACATCTAGATTCCAGGTATATAACTGCACCTTACCTAGGCATGTTTTCCCTGGACTGGGTAACAAGTAAAAGGCTGCTTCGGAGTAAGATTCACTTTCAAGTAATCTTCCTAATGCCACAATGTGTGACAGGACAGTGGGAACGGTCATGTCTTACCCACCTCTCCCATTACAAGATTACTTTTAAGTATCCTCCTGATGCCAGTAAGTGTGACTGGGCACGGTCATGTCTAGGCCAACCTCCCATAGAGAAACTACGACTCGAAAATATATAAATTTCCATTGTTTTTCTTATGTAAAAGGATGCAATTTTCGAAAATTTTAATATATGTTTCTCTAAAAGAAGTGTGGTTCTCTTCAATGTTGCAATAGTTATTCACCGCACCATACATTATTTTCCCTGGCAATTTAGTTGATAGACATACTTTTACGAAAGTTTGCCATTAAATTAACTTTAGCTTATTATTGATTTGCATGCGATCGCAAATTAAAACCTACACAAAACACACATTTACCTCCACATAATGTAATGAAACTTTAATGATACTAACAACAAAGAAATGGTGATTAGCGTACGTATTTTTTTACGCCAGCTTGCCTCAGAAAAATACTATAAATTACTTATGTGTTTTGTGACAGAAAGGATAATATGGACAAATTCTCAATTATTTTGAAACGTTCACTGTCTACCACTTTAAACTGCAAGTTTGTTCGTAAGGAGCGGTGCCAAAACCATTAGTTATGTATCCCAAATGGCCACCTGGATCCCATGGCCACGTATCTGGGACTAGCATAACATGCTTTGTAAATCCATGATCTCGTGGGCAACCGCCGGAAGCCACAGAAAGAAAGGAAGTTGCAGTTTGGCTGCCTACACATTGTTCGCCTAAGCTATGTTGTGAATGACTGCCTAAACCCAACAACGAACCAGAGATGTTAATCACTCTTGCTGTTGTACAGTACAACAAACAACTCAATTTGCCTGTGTTTGATTTACAAACCATAAGTTATGTATCCGAAATGGCCACCTGGATCCCATGGCCACGTATCTGGAATTAGCATATCATGGTTTGTAAATCTATGATCTCGTGGGCAACCGCCGGAAGCCACCCTGCTCGCAGCGCCAGTATAGTAAAATCACTGTACGTATTTGGGTTCCGGAACGGAGGCCTTTATACTTGACAAGTCGATTGTACGGGTGACTTTACTGGTTGGCTTGGAGAATTGGGAAGTACCACTTCACGACAACAACTTCTGCGCATGCGTAGAGATAATGGGGAATCTCCAGAAGTAGGTTACACTCCACCAATTGTAGAACTACTACACTATAGAACTAAGTTACTATTCAAACGGAAGATAGGCCTATAGGTTTCTGCTTATAATAATGAACTATTTATTTAACAGTTTCTTTGTTTAAAAGAAAAGTATTAATTGTGCATGATGCGTTTAATAACTGATCTCTTGGTAGAAATATGAAATGGGAACGATTTTAACTTTGCTGAATATGATAATTGGTTTAAAAAATCACCACGGTCACGATGGTGCAACTAATGACAATCTTCAACAGCAACCGATGTTAATACCAGCGTTTTTTGCTTTGGTATTGATAAAATGAAGGGGGAAAAAACACAAGAGTAGGAAAAGCTAGTTTTACAAATCGAGTGTTTCTCACGAAGCGCCTTATTTTCCCGCCATGTGTCACTTGACTATCAGGTTTTTCGTCTGTTGATATGGGTTTATATCATTCATTAAATAGGTTTAAATTTACGTAGATAGAATGTGCATGTGATCCTGTTTACAAAGAGACTTGACGTTCTTCTCTTAAGAATGCCATTAAATGATGCTTTATTTTGTTTATTTCCAGGTTTTAAACACCGTCGCTGTCCACTCGGGTTGGAGTCCATGGGGTCAGTATTCGACATGCTCACAGACCTGTGGTGGAGGTGTGCATTACAGAGAGAGGCTATGTCTGTTGGATATGTAAGCATATTTCATCTGCATGCATATATGAGCTGTTATTTATTGGCCAAATCACAGACCTTTCAGTTTATAATTTTGTCTGTGAAGAAATCGGATTTCATTTAAAAAAAAAATACTTGTAGTTTAATTGGGATATTTATTAATCAAAATATATCATAGAATAAACAAGCATCAAAGAGCATTTTAAATGGTGGGAATTTGTGTTATCTTCCTTCACTGATTGTCTGACCTACCTAAGCAGATTCTTTGCATGTAGTGTTTGTGTGGCACAATTCCATCCGCAAATTCCGGCGAGGATTCTAAAGACATCACACAATGACTGTATAAACAAACTCAATATTTCAATTAACTAAACCTTGAATACCAGACCTCCATGCTTAAAACTAAGTTTCAAATTACCGAATGAGATTTCAGATGAGAGCGAGAATATTATTTCGAAAGGAACAAAAACATCTGAAAATGTATGGTCACAGTGTTTTGTTTTTTTCTATATTTTGGGAACATAGCCCATACTGTCAGATTTGGGAACTACAGCGCGATTTTTCATAAAATTGGGAAACGAAACAATAAAACATTCATTTCATAATTGTATCTTTCATAGTGTTTACAGTAAAACATGATGAACAGCAGCATTTTTAAAAGCATTTCATACTCAATACTTTTCTGTGTGTTTTCTGTTTTTCTTTTCCTTCTTTCAGTTCGAAATTTTTGTCTCAAAATTGGGAAGAAAATATATGTTTTGGCATTGGAAATATGGCCCAATATCGGCTATAAAAACAGCCTAAAAAACCATTGGGTCTTTACGAAACAAATGACTATATCTGCATGGCATCCTTCTCTATAGTGAGTTTTATGCATGGATGTGTGGTATTCAGTGTTTAGTCAAGTCGTTGCTTGATGTTTTCTGAATCCTCACTGGAAATTGCAGATGGAGTTGTGCCACACAACTAACTATATTTTCTTTAGGCTGCATCATAGCTGTATGGTAGGTATAGAATATAAAATCATAAAGGCTATGATTCTCACAGCTAAATGTAATGGATTCTAATCTTATTAAGATTAAATAGTTTTTCAAGAAAGTAACCTAAACAAGTTGTTTTTTTCAGAAGTAAGAGGAATTAACTCTTCTTCATCAAAAGGAAGTGTATTTTTCCTTATAAATGACTTGCTAATTCTGTTATTTTTAAAATAAAATCATTTGAGTTAAACACTAGACTGATGGTTAAAGGGACGATGTCCGTAACTTTTAGCTTATAAAACACACACTAATTATGTTCACAAACATTACACACTAAACATTATTGAATATTTACTATTTAATTGCAAGATAACAGAATTCAATCGCGGTGCAAAAAAAGAAGTGCTGCTTTATGCGTTTGAACTCGCAGCCCAAACTAAAATTACACTCTTGAGTAATAATAGTGGGCGCGAGATTGTCTACATCGCTCCTGACTGAGCTAAGCGGGCTATACATATTATGCAATACATACTAGATCGAAAACCTAATGCGCTAATGGAAGTCACGTGATCAGCAGAAAAGGTAAATAAAGTGGGTCCCACTTTATTTACATATAATAATTAAACCTTTTTTTTTTCAAATTCACGAATGTATTATTACAGACTTCTTTGGGTCTATGCTCAAGTTTTCATGTATACATTTCACTGAATAAAAGTCAGAGAGTTATTTGGTTTTGCTCAATATCTGCTTACTTACGGACAGTGTCCCTTTAACCTCTGACTTTGTGATGCAGGTTAAACATAAGAAATAGTTTTTTTCCTGTGATTGTGTATTGGTTATATTAAAACAAATTATTCATTACTTTCACATCCTGTCATTAGTTACAAATGTCGGAGATATTGAGATATTCAGCAGGTGAAAATAAACGGGTTTACTTGGACTTTATCCTCAATCTCTATATTATGAAAAATCAAAATAGTAGACCATAATTTAAATTAAATGTATCCAAATTGGTGTTTTAACATTAGACAGCACCAAAAGAAGATATATAGCTGTACACAAAAAATAAAGCTTCTAAAATATTTATCACTACAAATTAGTTTTATAAAGGAATAAAGTCAGTTGAGCATCAACGATAAACACCAAGTTTACCCCCTTCCCGAATGTGTAGGGTGTTTGTTTTATTGATCACTGATTGGTCAAATTATTTTGATGATGTCATGTGAAAGTTATGAATAAAAAAAGTTTTATTTTATGGTACTTGTTTTTCTCTCATTTCACCAGTGAGTTTAGTAATTTTATTCTTTGAAATAAGTTGCTAAAATGTTTATCAAGTATGACTGTAGTGCACTTTGCAAATCTCAATTAATCATTTCAAAATGTTTATGGATACTTGTAGATCTGGACATGAGTGTAAAGGAAGGAAAAGAGTGTACAGACTTTGTAATACTCAGGTAAGTGTAATAACCAGGTAGGTATAATAACCAAGTACACATGTACAGACATTTTAATACCCAGATAGGTATACGCAGCAAGTTTAAAAACAAAATCATAATTTGTTTTGTGTCCCTTTAAAATATCTTGCATTGGTAAGCATGACTAAAGATGCATGTTACACCCACTTCTTGTATTACGTTGTTCGGATTTTTAAAAAAATGCAGAGTGAAACATTTAATAAAATGTAACTAGTTTTAAGTAAAGATATTGTGGTCTTCGTGTGAAAGAGATGAAAAGATCTACACTGGTTATTAAACAAGCAGCCTGAGTAGCTCAATGGATAAGGCCTTGGTTGTAGAGCTACAGACCTCTGCCTCCCTAGGGAGGCATCTTAGATTGAAATATTCATCCTTAGGTTTGGCTTCCTGTGTAGCTCACCAGATAAGGCCTTGGCTTTAGAGCTAGAGACCTCTGCCTCCCTAGGGGAGGTATCTTAGATTAAAATCTTCATCCTTAGGTTTGGCTTCCTCTGTAGCTCAATGGATAAGGCCTTGGCTGTAGAGCTACAGACCTCTGCCTCCCTAGGGAGGCATCTTAGATTGCAATATTTATCCTTAGGTTTGGCTTCCTCTGTTGCTCAGTGGATAAGGCCTTGGCCTTAGAGCTACAGACCCCTGCCTCCCTAGGGAGGCATCTTAGATTGATATATTCATCCTTAGGTTTGGCTTCCTGTGTAGCTCAATGGATAAGGCCTTGGCTTTAGAGCTAGAGACCTCTGCCACCCTACGGAGCCATCTTAGATTGATATATTCATCTTTAGGTTTGTCTTCCTCTGTTGCTCAGTGGATAAGGCCTTGGCTGTAGAGCTACAGACCTCTGCCTCCATAATGAGGCATCGTATATTGCAATTTTCATCCTTATGTTAGGCTTTCTCTATAAGTCAATGGATAAGGCCTTGGCTTTAGAGCTACAGACCTCTGCCACCCTAGGGAGCCATCTTGGATTGATATATTCATCCTTAGGTTTGGCTTTCTCTGTAGCTCAATGGATAAGGCATTGGCTTTAGAGCTACAGACCTTTGCCACCCTAGGGAGCCATCTTAGATTGATATATTCATCTTTAGGTTTGTCTTCCTCTGTTGCTCAGTGGATAAGGCCTTGGCTTTAGAGCTACAGACCTTAGATTGAAATATTTATCCTTAGGTTTGGCTTCCTGTGTAGATCACTGGATAAGGCCTTGGCTTTAGAGCTAGAGATCTCTGCCTCCCTAGTGGAGGCATCTTAGATTGAAATCTTCATCCTTAGGTTTGGCTTCCTGTGTAGCTCAATGGATAAGGCCTTGGCTTTAGAGCTACAGACCTTAGATTGAAATATTCATCCTTAGGTTTGGCTTCCTGTGTAGATCACTGGATAAGGCCTTGGCTTTAGAGCTAGAGATCTCTGCCTCCCTAGTGGAGGCATCTTAGATTGAAATCTTCATCCTTAGGTTTGGCTTCCTGTGTAGCTCAATGGATAAGGCCTTGGCTTTAGAGCTAGAGACCTCTGCCACCCTAGGGAGCCATCTTAGATTGATATATTCATCCTTAGGTTTGGCTTCCTCTGTTGCTCAGTGGATAAGGCCTTGGCTTTAGAGCTACAGACCTTAGATTGAAATATTCATCCTTAGGTTTGGCTTCCTGTGTAGATCACTGGATAAGGCCTTGGCTTTAGAGCTAGAGACCTCTGCCACCCTAGGGAGCCATCTTAGATTGATATATTCATCCTTAGGTTTGGCTTCCTCTGTTGCTCAGTGGATAAGGCCTTGGCTTTAGAGCTACAGACCTTAGATTGAAATATTTATCCTTAGGTTTGGCTTCCTGTGTAGATCACTGGATAAGGCCTTGGCTTTAGAGCTAGAGATCTCTGCCTCCCTAGTGGAGGCATCTTAGATTGAAATCTTCATCCTTAGGTTTGGCTTCCTGTGTAGCTCAATGGATAAGGCCTTGGCTTTAGAGCTACAGACCTTAGATTGAAATATTCATCCTTAGGTTTGGCTTCCTGTGTAGATCACTGGATAAGGCCTTGGCTTTAGAGCTAGAGATCTCTGCCTCCCTAGTGGAGGCATCTTAGATTGAAATCTTCATCCTTAGGTTTGGCTTCCTGTGTAGCTCAATGGATAAGGCCTTGGCTTTAGAGCTAGAGACCTCTGCCACCCTAGGGAGCCATCTTAGATTGATATATTCATCCTTAGGTTTGGCTTCCTCTGTTGCTCAGTGGATAAGGCCTTGGCTTTAGAGCTACAGACCTTAGATTGAAATATTCATCCTTAGGTTTGGCTTCCTGTGTAGATCACTGGATAAGGCCTTGGCTTTAGAGCTAGAGATCTCTGCCTCCCTAGTGGAGGCATCTTAGATTGAAATCTTCATCCTTAGGTTTGGCTTCCTCTGTAGCTCAATGGATAAAGCCTTGACCTTAGAGCTACAGACCTCTGCCTGCCTAGGGAGGCAGTATCTTAGATTGAAATCTTCATCCTTATGTTTGGCTTCCTCTGTAGCTCAAGGGATAAGGCCTTGATGTTAGAGCTACAGACCTCTGCCTCCCTAGGGAGGCATCATAGATTGAAATCTTCATCCTTAGGTTTGGCTTCCTCTGTAGCTCAATGGTTAAGGCCTTGGCGTTAGAGCTACAGACCTCTGCCTCCCTAGGGAGGCATCTTAGAATGAAATGTTCATCCTTAGGTTTGGCTACCTCTGTAGCTCAATGGATAATGCCTTGGCTTTAGAGCTAAAGACCTCTGCCTCCCTAGGGAGGCATCTTAGAATGAAATGTTCATCCTTAGGTTTGGCTTCCTCTGTAGCTCAATGGATAAGGCCTTTGCTTTAGAGCTAAAGACCTCTGCCTCCCTAGGGAGACATCTTAGATTAAAATGTTCATCCTTAGGTTTGGCTTCCTCTATCGGTTTAACTACACTAAATCAGCCGGATATGCTTTGCTTGGTGCATTGTAAAGTAGATTTGTGTTAAAGAATGTTTTGTTTGTTTTTTTTTAAATGGAAAATGCCTTGGCTTTAGAGCTATAGACCTCTGCCCTGCTTGGGTTCACTCCCTGGCGGAGGAGTGTCTGATGGGAAACTTCATACTTCATCTCTTCATTCTCTGCGGGTGCTGTTCCAGCATAACCTAATATAATTTTAACAGCACCATGTTTCATTTCATTATTAAAACTCATTTCATTATTAAAACATTTATGTAATATTGTGATAAAAAAACAACAAGTCTAGAAGCACATATCTATCCCCAACAGGAATGCACGGGAGGTGCACGTGACTTCCGGGAAGCCCAGTGTGAGGATCACAATGGTGAACCGCTAGATGGCGTCCGCTACAGCTGGAAACCTTACTATGCTGGTAATTATTCATGATAAGGATCCACGTAACTTATATGCCTTCAGTCTAACAACAGATTGGACATGTATTGAATGGGCAGTGCTTAAAACTTCCACTCATATTGAGGAAAAGATTGTCAGATCAGACAAAATATGCTAATAGAAATCAGACCTTTTTACGAGAAAATTGGGAAAAGGCCCTGCTGATTTAGGTTAAAAGAAGTATGTGATTGTCAAGATTGGGGAAAAATAGCGTGATTTTTCGCTGTTTTTTTTTAAGGGTAATCTTTCATTAAAATATATTTAGGTATAATATCAGTCAAGTATTGAATTTAGCATGTATTTTAACAGACAAACTAGGAGGGTAATGGTTGGGTGGGGAGGAGGGAGATTAAGATTACTGTTTTGTTTTCAGCTTAGTTAAATGATTTATAATTTTAAAAAAAATGAACAACGTATATTCTTTGTAAAAAAAAAAAAAGAATGAAACAAAAGTTGGGTAGCTATCTTTTTAGTCCGTAGGTAGGAGCACAGCAATCAACAAATTCTTAAGGACGGCCTTTAATAAGTTGATTTATTAAAACATGAAGAATCCAGACTCCGCAATATAATATTTCGACCAAATCACTTAAATGCAAAGAGGTTGACTGCAATATTTCACAGACGGCAATAGTTAAAATATAATAACCACGTTCTTATTGCTATATTTTTGTTTAAAGATGGCGAGACATGTAAGTTGCTATGTTATGCCGATGGTTACAAATTCTACCACAAATTGGCAGACAGCGTGGTTGATGGTACGCCATGTGGACTTTACAAGAATCGTGTCTGTATACAGGGAAAGTGTAAGGTAAGGTATAACATGACTTTGGTAACCCCCAACCATGGATTTCGGGTGAAATTAGTGGAAGATTTGACAGAATGTTTAAATCGCTCTACCCGTATTTTCTTTTAAAAATATAGCTATAAATTATCTAAATTTCTAGACAATTTCATTGGCCCAAATATCCTCAAATGTAATGCATCTGTAATTGTCTCCCACACTGAAGCTTGGGGTACCTATAGTTATGTTTAGATTATTAGGTCAAAAGTCAACGTCAACATGAAAACATAACTTGAAACTTTAAAAAGTTCGGCATTGTTCAGATACCTACTGATCTTTAGATCATGGGGTCAAAGGTCAAGGTCACAGTAAGTTTGCCTTTATATGATTTATAAGTTTTATATGATCCGTGTTCATGAAACTGTCCCAAGTATGATCTATTTGGACTTGGTCTGAAGCCTACTGATTTTTAGCTCGACTTTTCGAAGAATAAGAGAGCTTATGTAATCATCCCGGCATCAGCGTCCCACATCAAGGTTTGCGTGTAAGTTGTGTTTACAAGTCTATGCAATATCATTAAAATCAGATCCAAAATATTCGCTCCACTACTTTCCGCTATTTAGTTCTGAGACCATATTACATACCGTGTCACCTCAGATTGACCTTACGATTAGCCAATCAGATTTCAGCCTACAAAATTGTTCGGTATTGACAGCTTCACTGCGCATGTCGCATTGAACAGTAAAAGTCTACGCTTGGTATTGAAAGAGACAATGTCCGTAACTTTTAGCTTATAAAACACACAAATTGCATTGACAAACATAATACGCCAACCATTATTGAATATTTACTGAGAAAAAAAAGATTGTAAACTTGACGGAATTTAAACAGCGGTACAAATATTTTTACCGATTTGTGGGATTGAACCCACACACTAAAATTATACTGGTAATTCCGCGGACGAGCACACTATCAACTGAGCTAATCGGGCCACATGTATTATGGCATACTTTTTAGGCTATGTAGTGTCGTAATAATTTCGGTGGAAAAAATACACGACAGTGCCCATGAATTTCTTCATATCTTGATGTAAAACATACCATGCATTGCATTTCTTTGATAGTATCGTGAAATAACACAGCAATAACACACGAAGACTTTTATCTTTATTAGGATATGTAGATTTGCGTTTGTTCAGTTCACTCGAATAGAATATGAAACGCGCGATTTCATTGGTTGAATTTAGTTGATCTTCTCATGAATATTGATTAGATGAAAGGTCAGTCTGAGGTGACCTGGTATGTAATATAGTCAGATCTAAATAGCGGAAAGTAGTGGAGCGAATATTTTGGATCAGATTTTAATGAGATTGCAAGTCTATGTCTCTTACATTTCTTATCCTAGCACAACCAAACTTGGCCATGGGCTTCCTTATAGCATTATCTTAAGGGCTGCATAAGTAATTTTGGTTCCTGTAACAGATGGGCTCCCATGGAACCCAAATTAAGATAGCCCTTAAAATGTATCCCTTTTCACATCAAAGTTTGCATGTAAGCTGTGTTTACAAGTCTATATCTCCTATATTTCTTATCCTAACACAACCAAATTTGGCCATGAGCTTCCTTATAGCATTATCTTAAGGGCTGCTTAAGTAATTTTGTAATTTTGGTAACCCCTGGGCTCCCATGGAACCCAAATTTTCTTTAAATGCCTTAAAATGTGTTTCATTTCATATCAAATTTTGCGTGTAAGCTGTGTTTACAGGTCTATATCTCTTACTTCTTGTCCTAGCTCAACTAAATTTGTGAATTGGTTTCCTTATAGTATGTTGTAAAGGGATGCATAAGTAATTTTGTCTTCTGCAAATTCTGGGCTCCCATGGAACCCAAACTGCTTCTAATAGCATTATGCATCTTGTTCATCCCCAACACCCACCCCTCCCTCCACACCCCCCACCCCTCTCTGAGAGATCTTGTTATTTATAGTGGAAGATAACTCTTACATTCGTATGATTCTCATTACCTCCCTTGGCTTCCAAAAACATGATAGTGCCATTAGAAAAGAGATCTCGCTGTAAAAATGGATTTTTCTTTCAATAATGCCTTTTTTATCTCCATTTATTTAAGAAATAATAAATACGTACCTGTGTTTTATCGATGAATAAAATACAGTTAGGACTTCGGATGCATAGTAATTAAATCAATTTAATTAAATAATTTAATTACTCGCATCCGAACGACTAACTGTATTTTATTTACCGATAAAATACAGGTACGTATTTATTATTTTGATTCTAACACAACAATAACCCCATTGTTTATGCTTTTGTGGGGTGGGCACTATATATTATATCGAAGGTCAAGGTAATCAGGCTGCTATGTTTACAGGCTGTTCCATTGGGCGCCCCCATATGCAAAGTTCTGTGCGGTGCAATATGTTTAAAAAGACTAGTAGTCACGTGACAAACAATTAAGTCATTGCTTACGTCATATAGCTTGCGTTGTAAGACATCAAACGTTAACATTTCATTAAAATAACTGTTGAGTTTGTTTTTGTGACGTATATTTACCGACTGACGTCATGTAACGTGGGGCTTCCAACGGATGAAATATACGCCAGGAATTAATTGAACAGCTGTATTTTATTGCAAAATAACATACAGCTGTCTCTCTTCTTTGTGTATATGAAAGACTGCGCAGGTCGTGTTAGAATAAATAATCATGTGGATATGTGTGTATGTGTATAACCAGTACAGGTGTTTCTAGTTATCTAAAGTATCTTTATCGAGTCATATTTAATAAATAAAATGTGTACCTTGAATTGAAAACATGTTTTATAATGATGAGGTTTAATCGTTGTTGAACTGTAAATGTGGAGCATTTTACAAGGGTCTGAACATGTCAATGAATACACTTGACGTTTTTGATAGCTTGCCAGTCAAAAACACAATTTGAAGCATAATCAAATAAACAAAATATGTGTGGGAAAAATGTATGAGGGTCATGGTCAAGAACTTAAATTGTTTTTGTCTCCCCTTTTCAAAGAAAAAGGGTTTACACTTGAAAGCTTGACAGTCATACGAAGATGAAGGGATCTTCAATATTAAGATTTTTTGTTAAACTGTTTTTCTCAAAAGCAGCATCTAACGTGGATCTGCATGAGCAGTTCAATAAATGAACTTGACCCTTTACGTGTCATTTACTTATATAATTTTTAGCTCTACTGGCCGAAGGCCAGCAGAGCTGCCGAGTTAACTTTTGTCTCGTTAAGACGATATGGCCTTCATTTTTCATCCGATCTTTACCAAACTTTAACAGGTTGTTAATATCAATGAAAGATCGGATGAGTTCGAAAACCAGCCAGATCGGACAAGTTACAACGGAGTTATGGCCCTTGATTTAGTTAAAAATGCTATATTGCTATATTTTGCCTCGTTAAGACGATAGGGCCTTCATTTTTCATCCTATCTTTACCAAACTTTACCACATTGTTAATATCAATGAAAGCTCGGACAAGTTCGAAAACCAGCCAAATCGGACCAGTAAGAGCGGAGTTATGGTCCTTGATTTAGTTAAAAACGCTGTATTGCTATATTTTGCCTCGTTAAGACGATAGGGCCTTCGTTTTTCATCCTATCTTTACCACATTGTTAATATCAATGAAAGCTCGGACAAGTTCGAAAACCAGCCATATCGGACTAGTAACAGCGGAGTTATGGCCCTTGATTTAGTTAAAAATGCTATATTTTGCCTCGTTAATACGATAGGGGCTTTATTGTTCATCCGATCTTTACCAAACAGTATCAGATTGTTTATATCAATGAAAGCTCGGACAAGTTCGAAAACCAGCCATATCGGACTAGTAACAGCGGAGTTATGGCCCTTTATTTAGTTAAAAATGCTATATTTTGTCTCGTTAAGACGATAGGGGCTTCATTGTTCCGATCCTTACCAAACTTTATCAGATTGTTAATATCAATGAAAGCTTGGACAAGTTTGAAAACCATTTATGTCGGACCAGTATCAGCGGAGTTATGGCCCTTGATTTAGTTCAAAATGCTATATTTTGTCTTGTTAAGACGGTAGGGCCTTCATTTTTCATCAGATCTTTACCAAGCTTTATCAGATTGTTAATGTCAATGAAAGCTCGGTCAGGTTCGGAAACTAGCCAGATCGGACCAGTAACAGCGCAGTTATGTCCCTTGATTTTGTTAAAAAATGCTATAATTTGCCTCGTCATACGATAGGGCCTTCATATTGCATCTGATCTTTGCCAAAGTTTACCAGATTTTACGACTTTCTTTTTTATATTATTATTTATTTATTTTTAGCTCTACTGGCCGAAGGCCAGCAGAGCTTATGGGATGCCGAGTTGTCCGTCGTCCGTCCGTCGTCCGTCCGTCGTCCGTCGTCGGCGTTAACTTTTGTCTCGTTGAGACGATAGGGCCTTCATTTTTTATCCGATCTTTACCAAACTTTAGCAGGTTGTTAATATGAATGAAAGCTCGGATGAGTTCGAAAACAAGCCAGATCGGACAAGTAACAGCGGAGTTATGGCCCTTGATTTAGTTAAAAAATGCTATATCGCTGTATTTTGCCTCGTTAAGACGATAGGGCCTTCATTTTTCATCCTATCTTTACCAAACTTTACCACATTGTTAATATCAATGAAAGCTTGGACAAGTTCGAAAACCACCCAGATCGGACCAGTAACAGCAGAGTAATGGTCCTTGATTTAGTTAAAAATGCTATATTTTGCAGCGTTAAGACGATAGAGGCTTCACTGTTCATCTGATCTTTACCAATCTTTATCAGATTGTTAATGTTATTGAAAGCTCGAACAAGTTTGAAAACCAGCCACATCGGACCAGTAACAGCGGAGTTATGGCCCTTGATTTAGTTAAAAATGTTATATTTTGCCTCGTTAAGACGATAGGGGCTTCATTGTTCATCCGATCTTTACCAAACTTGATCAGATTGTTAATATCAATGAAAGCTCGGACAGTTCGAAAACCAGCCATATCGGATTAGTAACAGCGGAGTTAAGGCCCTTGATTTAGTTAAAAATGCTATATTTTGCCTCGTTAAGACGATAGGGCCTTCATTTTTCATCCGATCTTAACCTAACTTTATTATTAATGTCTATGAAATCTTGGTCAAGTTTGAAAACCAGCCAGATTGAACCAGTAACAGCTGAGTTATGGCCCTTGATTTTGTTAAAAATGCTATAATTTGCCTCGTCATGCGTTAGGGCCTTCATTTTGCATACTTCAGCAGATTTTATGACATTCTTTTTTATATGATTATTATTTTTATTTAATGGTTTCTTTATTTGAATTTTTTTTATTTTATATTTTATTTATTTATTTATTTATTTTTTTATTTATAATTTTTTTTTTTTTTTTTTTTTAAATTATTCATTGATTGATTGATTTTTTAATTTTTTTTGTTTAATTATTATTATAATTTGTTTCTTTTATTTATTTATTTTTTTTTTTTTTTTTGGTTTTAATTTTTTTAAAATTTTTTTTTTTTTTTTTAATTGATCGATTTATTGATTTTTTTACCTCTATGTTGGACCAGTCGGACCAGTAACAGAGGAGATACGGCTCTTGATTTAGTTAAAAATGCTATATTATGCCTCGTTAATACGGTAGGGCCGTCATTTTTCATCTGATCTGTACCAAACTTTACCAGATTCTTTAGTTACGGCCCTTGATTTAGTTAAAAAGCTGTTTTTTGCCCGACACTTTCAAAAAGACGTAAATGGCAGTCACTCGCTTTATTGATATTATAAGAGCCGTGTTTGCCAGTAGAGCGTCCACAGGCCCTCTTGGGCCTCTTGTTTTAATTTATTTTTATATATATTTTTTTTTATTTTTTTTTTTATTGATTTTTTTTTTTTGATAATTTTTTTTTTTTTTTTTTATTTTTATTTTCTTTTTTGAATTTTTATTTTTTTTTTTTTGAATTTTTTTTTATTTTTTTTTTTTATTTTTTTTTTTATTGTCTCTACTGGCCAAGTTCGAAAACCTACCAGATCGGACCAGTAATGGCAGAATTATAGCTCTTGATTTAGTTAAAAAGTCTATATATTGCCTCTTTAAGATGATAGTAACTCGCTTCATTGATGTTATAAGAGCCATATTAGCCAGTAGAGCATCTACAGGCTCTCTTGGGCCTCTTGTTTATCCTATCTTTACCAAACTTTACCACATTGTTAATATCAATGAAAGCTCGGACAAGTTTGAAAACCAGCCCTATCGGACAAGTAACAGCGGAGTTGTGGCCCTTGATTTAGTTAAAAATGCTGTATTTTGCATCGGTAAGACGATAGAGGCTTGATCTTTACCAATCTTTATTAAATTGTTATTGTTGTTGAAAGCTCGAACAAGTTTGAAAACCAGCCATATCGGACCAGTAACAGCGGAGTTATGGTCCTTGATTTAGTTAAAAATGCTATATTTTGCCTCGTTAAGACGATAGGGGCTTCATTGTTCATCCGATCTTTACCAAACTTTATCAGATTGTTAATATCAATAAAAGCTCGGACAAGTTCGAAAACCAGCGATGTCGGATTAGTAACAACGGAGTTATGGCCCTTGATTTAGTTAAAAATGCTATATTTTGCCTCGTTAAGACGATAGGGGCTTCATTGTTCATCCGATCTTTACCAAACTGTATCAGATTGTTAATATCAATGAAAGCTCGGACAAGTTCGAAAACCATTCATATCGGACCAGTAACAGCGGAGTTATGGCCCTTGATTTAGTTCAAAATGCTATATTTTGCCTCGTTAAGACGATAGGGCCTTCATTTTTCATCCGATCTTTACCAAACTTTATCAGATTGTTAATGTCTATGAAAGCTTGGTTAAGTTCGAAAACCAGCCAGATCGAACCAGTAACAGTGGAGTTATGGCCCTTGATTTTGTTAAAAATGCTATAATTTGCCTCGTCATACGATAAGGCCTTCATTTTGCATCTGATCTTTGCCAAACTTTAGCAGATTTTATGACTTTCTTTTTTTATATATTTTTTTTATTTTTTTTTATTTTATTTTTTAACTCTATGTTGGACCAGTCGGACCAGTAACAGAGGAGTTACGGCTCTTGATATAGTTAAAAATGCTATATTTTGCCTCGTTAATATGGTAGGGCCTTCATTTTTCTTCTGATCTTTACCAAACTTTACCAGATTCTTTAGTTATGGCCCTTGATTTAGTTAAAAAGCTGTTATTTGCCTAAAACTTTCAAAAAACCGTAAATGGCAGTCAATCGCTTCATTGATGTTATAAGAGCCGAGTTAGCCAGTAGAGCGTCCACAGGCCCTCTTAGGCCTCTTGTTGTTAAGTTGTTTCTCAGGATGTCGTCGTCCGTCGTCGTCCGTTTTTCTCGTTAAGATGATAGGGCCTCCATTTTCCATCCGATCTTTACCGAACATAACAGATTGTTAATATCAATGAAAGCCTGGACATGGTCGAAAACCATAACCCTATAAGACGATAGGGCTTTAATTTTTTATCTGATCTTTACCAATCTGTACCAAATTGTTAATGTCAATGATAGCTCGGACGAGTTCGAAAACCAGCCAGATCGGACCAGTAACAGCTGATTAGTTAAAAATGCTATATTTTGCCTCGTTAAGACGATAGGGCCTTCATTTTTCATCCATTTACCAAACTTTACCAGATTGTTAATGTCAATAAAAGCTCGGATAAGTTCGAAAACCAACCAGATCGGACCAGTAACAGCAGAGTTATGGCCCTTGATTTAGTTAAAAATGCTATATTTTGCCTCATTAAGACAATAGGGCCTTCATTTTTCATCTGATCTTTACCAAACTTTACCAGATTGTTAATGTCAATGAAAGCTCGGACAAGTTTGAAAACCAGTCAGATCGGAACAGTAACAGTGTATGTATGGCCCTTGATTTGAT
Organism: Cyrtodaria siliqua; assembly: GCA_037043455.1. Classification (NCBI taxonomy): domain Eukaryota; kingdom Metazoa; phylum Mollusca; class Bivalvia; order Adapedonta; family Hiatellidae; genus Cyrtodaria; species Cyrtodaria siliqua. Next base: position 223,555 of record JAWPHD010001495.1, on the reverse strand, counting down.
TAAAAATGCTATATTTTGCCTTCATTTTCTTAAATACCAAACTTAACCAGATTTTTCTTTTTTTCATTTTTTTTTAAATTAATTTTGTTTTTTCATTTTTTTTTAAAATGTTTTTTGTTATTTTGATTTTTATTATCTCTACTGGCCAAGTTCGAAAACCAGCCAGATCGGACCAGTAACGTCGGAGTAGGATTCTTGATTCAGTTAAAAATGCTATATTTTGCACTCGCTTCATTGATATTATAAGAGCCATATTAGCCAGTAGAGCGCCCACAGGCCCTCTTGGGCCTCTTGTTTAATACTCCTTATGTTTATTCTGTGTGTAAATTATTGTATCTGTGATCTTTAACCAAAATAAATGTTATTATTATCTGTCCGTGACCACATAAATTGTTTCTACACCAATGGCAACTATTCCGTTTACTTTACCATGAAACTAGCATCAGTATTGAGGCATGAGATGCAGAATATTTGTTATATCATGTCCTATTCATTAAATGAACTCTGCCCAAAGCATGTTTGATGCTGACACATGCATTCCTGCAACAAGAACAATTATGTAACCAATTTAGATGAAATCTTTCATAGTAAACACATTTATTTTCAGGTGTGTAAGTGACCAATGTTCTAGGGCTCTGTTCTATGAAACATCTTACCTAAGTCAAAATAAAATGCAACTTACGATAATTTTCAAAATTCAAAATAAAATACCTTCCACAGGTGGAAATATGGCATTGAGGTAAGATGTTTATAAAACTGGCCCTATATGTATTGCCACTATTGATCGTATCGTCTACATTTTGATTTCAGTCAGTAGGATGTGACATGAAGATAGATTCACACAGGCGGTTTGATGTGTGTGGGATATGTGGGGGAGATAACTCTACCTGTACTGAAAATGATGAGATTAGCGGAAGTTACGATGTCGTCCAGTTGTCGCCAGGTTTGATGATTATCCGATTGGATACATAAATTTATACATTTGTTTCTAAACGATTTTGTCCGATATTAAAGTATAACAGTTAACTTATTTAATTATATTATGATCCAACATTACAGCTTTCATATATATAATTTTGGATGTCAGTTTGAGGATAGTTTTTTAACTGTCTTGATATGGAAACATCGCTTCCGTCGTCGAGGTGTTGCACTCGACGTTGCATTGTAAACCTTCTCACCTCTCACTACTGCGATTTCGATTCCCACTGGGAGCTCGACTTGTAAGTGAGGAAGTGTCAATTGTTACTAAGCGTCACCGTAGTCGAATGGTTAACAACATTGCGTTGTAAACCTTCGCCTTTCACCACTGCGTGTTCGAATCCCACTGTGAGCTCGACTTGTGAGAAATTGTTGATTCTTATGGATGGCGAGAGGTATACAGTACTGGTTCCAGAAAAAAATGGGGTGGTCTGTCTCTACCACTAAAAAATTGACCATCATATATGGCCTAACATGTGCTAAAAATGTAAAACCCCATTCATATAAATTGATATGGAAACATAGATTCTAAGATTCCCATAGGACCTGATATGCAAATATGCAAATGTAAGCACTACTTGCTTATTTCAAGATGTTGCCTTTAAATGTAGAAAAGAAATGATGTTTGTCTCTTAGAATAAAAGAACATTGATACTTAGGTATGTTTTATTTTAATGTTTTTTGTAGCTTTATATGTGTTTTCTTCAGAATAGAAAATCACACAAAATGTTTCTAGACGCTTTAAGCAAGATTGGAGCAAAAGTCATTAAGAAGCTTTATTTTATATAATTCATTTGCTTAGATTTGTACTTTTGTGATGATCCCTGTTGAATGTGTTTGTTTTTGCTTGATTTTATTCAGGGTATACAACAATATTGGAAATCCCAGCAGGGGCCAGCAACATCTATGTGAGGGAACTTGGGGAGAATTTGAACTCTTTAGGTAAAATGAGCAGACGAGTTGTTACTAAATTTGGTCATTTTAAATAGTTAAATATAGTTGTTTGGATAACCTGTAAATTTTATCGAGAATTTTGTTAACTTTACTTTAAATCTTGAACTTATAACTGTTCATAAAAGATTAAATGCTGTCTAAGATTGTTGCTGAAAGTATAATGATGCATTTACTAATATGTAAGTTATATCAAAATTCTACAATTCACAAATTATTGTTATACCATACCATATCAAGATTGTTCAAATGAATTCCCCAGGTTTGAAAATTGATCCTCATTCATAATTTTGCATTACAGAGATGTTGAGATTTTATTTTATTTTCAGTAGGTGATAAAATTTGTGTTACTCGGTTTTTATCCTTAGGTTCTATAATAAAATAAAAATCTTTGGCAGAGTAAAAAGACGATAATTTTCAAGATTTTGATCTTAAAAGATACATATATTGAATCAATTTGCATGAATGTGTATGAAATAGGCAGGGTTTTAAAAGAATCACACTGTAGATACCTTAATTTTAACAGTAAACTTGGTTGAACATCAAGGATAAAGACCGAGTTTATCACCTACCAGAATGTATTAGTTATGTCTTATTCCTGGTCACTGATTGGTCACTTTTTTTGATGATGCTCTATCAAAATTATGAATAGGGGTCCAATGCTTGTATATGGATAAATAGGGAAAACTCTTCTCAGAAACAGCTGTGGCAATTGCATTATGTTTTGCATGAAGCTCAAGTGAAGGACATTGGGTGTCAAATGATTTTATGTTTTAAAATAATTTTCATGGAACATTGGACAGTAATGTTTTGACTTCTTTGGAAATTATAGTTACTTGCTAGACTACCAAGTTTGATCAAAGGACATATCTGGATAATTTAAAAGTTCATGTATTATGTTCTCAAAATGAAAGCTTATTTAGATTTACAAAAAACCTTTAGATGGATCATATCCTCTTTGTTTATAATCCTATTTTGTTAATTATTTCACCCGTTTTCAAGTTGTTTAGAACTCTCAGTAATTAAACTTGGTATTTGCCAACATTCCCTTTAATGGACTGTGTGTCCAGCACCAAATTCACTGTCATATGTTCAAGGCTACCTGTCAGGATAATGCAATTTTGTTATTTTAAATCCTTAACTGCTTCCTTAATATACAGCTAATTACAATATATGAATCCAGTCATTAGTTGGGGGATAACATTTTTGACAGTTTTTCTCTGATACTGCTTAACAAATGATATTATTCAGGCTACATCAATTTTCAATGAATTTTCTTTGGTTTTGACACGATAGCATTTTGGGACAGTTCTGGGGACAGTTTCGCCATTGACAAGGACACTCGTAAGATGTTACCAACGATAGAACTGGGTGGGGCGTCGTTTATCTATTCTCCTCAAGACTACAAGAATGCATACGGAGGTATTGAGGCATCCGGTCCAACAGAAAGACAGATTACAGTCTACGTAAGTGGAAGATTCAGGGCTATTCCATTAAAACATACCCGGGACCCCAGGAAGGAAATTAATTTAGTTCTTCAAACTCAATTTTGCATCTATGGGTGGGTGTTCAGTTTCAAAAGCGCCTTCATGAGGTCAGGTGTATGTTTTAATGGAATAGCCCTCATAAAAAAATGACATTAATATAATGGTAGCCAACAGAGTTGTTTCTTGCTGAATGACATCAACATCATTGTCATCATCATTGTTGTCACCATCATCGTTATTGTTATCAAAGTTAACATCATCTTCTTTATCATCATTTATCATCATTGTAATCATCATTGTCAACGTTATCAAGGTTATCATCATTATCACATTTATCATCATCATAATCATCATAAGTAGCATCATTCTCATCATCATCATCATCATCATCATAATACTCATTGTCATCATCATTGTTATGACCATTATCATCATCATTATCATCATCATTGTCATAAGTAGCATCATTATCATCATCATTGTCATAAGTAGCATCATTATCATCATCATTGTCATCATCATAACCATCATTATCATTGTTATAAGTAGCATCATCATCATCATTATCATCATCATCATAATACCCATTGTCATCATAATCATCATCATTGTTATCACCATTATCATCATCATCATCATTGTCATTGTCATTATCATCATCATCATAATCATCATCATCATTGTTATCACCATAATCATCATCTTTGTCAAAAGTAGTATCATCATCATCATTATCATCATTATTATCACAAGTACCATCATCATCATCATCATCATCATACACCAGGATACCAGTTTAATGAAATTCAAAATATTATTTGGAAAGATTAGGGTCGACACATGTAATAAAGAAGTCATCGCACTTATTTTTTTGATTTTAATTCTAAAAATAATTCCAACATGTCAAATATATCAAAACAGAAATTATGACCAATCAACAACATAGTTAGCACATTTTTAAACCTCAAAAGTTAATATTAGCCACTATTGTCAGTTTTCAACACACAGGCATACTGTCAAATAATGTATTACAACTATATTCAAAATATTACACAAACACACAATGATTTTCCTCTCTATTTTTAAATAAATAAATATTTGTTGCTATATTCAGCTATGTACGAATAAGACGTAATTATTATTGACAGACTACTTCTTACTGGTAAAAAATAAACCCGTTTTCACATTACATAACAATTACACCGAAATGTGATACCGCTGATACAGTGGGTCTTCTTTATTAAATAACAGCTCCAACCCGTCAACAAATGATTGTACAGGATACTGTATACACCGAAAAGAGAAATGAATGATGTTATAAAAGTGAGATATATCATCTTTTCAGCAGCCGACAATAACAATATCAATCCTAGCGTGGCAACTGTTACAAAGATTATGTTTTGACTGCAAATAGCGATGCAGAATTCGCAATTTAATATTGCACTCGGAGCATTTTAGTTAATCGTAACAGTTTGTGTGATGTATTCTCTTCGTGCGATTCATTACAGCTTTTTGTTCATTTGTGACGTTTTCAAAACTTTTTTTTTCTGTTCGAGAGACAGTTATAATAAAGCAGACGTCACATTTCAATCTCCCCTGTAAAACTCACTGTGTGAGGTATACCACGTGGCCGACACACGATCAAACAATATATGTCCAATACCCATATCTCCCATCTCAACGTCCAATCTTATTGACTGCTCATCTGGTAACAGTTGAGTTGCAAACAAAACACTCGCCAGACCCTCGTCAGATTCATCATAACTAGAATCGGTGTCCCAATCCATCTGTTCATCGGGGTCATCTGCATTCTCGTTGATGTTCTGTTGTTGTTGTTGGTAGTGTTGCATCATGGTATGTCTCATCTCTTCAGACTGGTTCTCAATTGCTTGAATATTCTGTTCTCGATTCACAAATCTTTGATTGTCATGATTCATTTCAAATTCTACATTCATTTCTTGCGCGTTATGGTAACCATTGACAAACACAGACTGATCAACAATGTTCACAGTAAGCAGATGCTGTACTTCTTCCCTCGGTGCAGTTAAATCCTCTAAAACACTCGGAACAGATGTGCTGGTACCCGAATCTCTACATTCACTAGAAGATGTCGCTGGTTCCCATTGTACATTCTGTGTGACAGGGATGTTATCAGGAAAGAGTTGTCTGTTGATTAATTGCTGCGAATTGTCGGCTGCCAGTTGATGACTGGTAGTGTGGGCGGAAAACTGTCCAGGCATAGTCTGTAACCTTTGTTCTCCGTAGCTGGGAGTTGAGGCATCTACAATGTTGCGTCTGCTGTCATTGTCGTCTGCTCTGAGTGGCGTGCTGAGTGGAGACACGAGACTTAAAACTTGTGGTGCCATCGGTGACCTCTGCCAGTTATCAGTGACTGGGTACCAGTTGTAAGCTTGGGGTGCTGCAAGCTGCCAGTTGTCATTCGCTTCCTGTGGTTGCAACTGATAGACTGCAGGTACTGGTACTTGACCAACAGTCATTATCTGACCTTGATCTTCTGGTAAGGCTTCCTCGCTCACGTCAAGGTCAGACTCGAGGACACGGCGAACAGTGGCAGCCATTTCCTGTACTTTGAGCCATTTCTGCAGACGATACTCCTTGTACATTCTCTTCATACCCTCGGCGACATGGATGCGGATCATCTTCTGGAAGGCTGGTGTAAGGTAGTCGTCCATGGTGGAAAGGAACGTCTGCTCACACATAGTCTCTATATACCCATCTGAAATGAAGATACCAACTGTTAAAAAGTATAAGCATAACCCTTTATCACTGATTAATTAATAAATAATCATACACTGCTAAAGTGGAAGATAGATACTAATTGATAAATAAGGAAAAGTAGACACTAATTGATGAATATGCTGTTGAATACTAACTGAATAGTAAACTAGATTGATAAACTAACTGATGAATAAATATGCTCCTGAGTGAACGGTAGATAGATAGATACTAAGTGGATGAATACATATGCTGCTAAGTGTAAGTATACACATATTGATAAATAAGTATGATGTTGAATAAAAAGTAAACACTAACTGATGAAAAAATATGCTGCTGAGTAAAGTGTAGATACTAATTTGATTAATATCTATACTGCTGAGTGAAGTGTAGATACTAATTTGATGAATAAATATACTGCTGAGTGAAGTGTAGATACTAACTGAAGAATAAATATACTGCTGAGTCAAGTGTAGATACTAACGGATGAATAAATATATTGCTGAGTGAGGTGAATAAATATGTAGAATAAATATATTGCTGAGTGAAATGTAGATACTAACTGATAAATTAATATACTGCTGAGTGAAGTGTAGATACTAACTGATGAATAAATATACTGCTGAGTGAAATATCGATACTAATTGATGAATAAATATGTTGCTGTGTGAAATGTTGATACTAATTGATGAATAAATATACTGCTGAGTAAAATATTGATACTAATTTATGAATAAATATATTGCTGTGTGAAATGTTGATACTAACTGATGAATAAATATACTGCTGAGTGAAGTGTAGATACTAACGGATGAATAAATATATTGCTGAGTGAGGTGAATAAATATGTAAATACTAATTGGTGAATAAATATGGTGCTGTGTGAAATGTTGATACTAACTGATGAATAAATATACTGCTGAGTAAAATATTGATACTAATTGATGAATAAATATGTTGCTGTGTGAAATGTTGATACTAACTGATGAATAAATATACTGCTGAGTAAAATATTGATACTAATTGATGAATAAATATATTGCTGTGTGAAATGTTGATACTAACTGACGAATAAATATACTGCTGAGTAAAATGTTGATACTGATGAATAAAAATACTGCTGAGTAAAATGTTGATACTAATTGATGAATATAATGCTGAGTAAAATGTTGATACTAATTGATGAATATAATGCTGAGTAAAATGTAGATACTAACTGATGAATAAATATACTGCTGAGTGAAGTGTAGATACTAACTGATGAATAAATATACTGCTGAGTAAGTGTAGATACTAATACTGCTGAGTGAAGTGTAGATACTAACTGATGAATAAATATACTGCTGAGTGAAGTGTAGATACTAACTGATGAATAAATATACTGCTGAGTGAAATATTGATACTAATTGATGAATAAATATGTTGCTGTGTGAAATGTTGATACTAACTGATGAATAAATATACTGCTGAGTAAAATGTTGATACTAACTGATGAATAAATATACTGCTGAGTGAAGTGTAGATATTAACTGATGAATAAATATACTGCTGAGTGAAGTGTAGATACTAACTGATGAATAAATATACTGCTGAGTGAAATATTGATACTAATTGATGAATAAATATGTTGCTGTGTGAAATGTTGATACTAATTGATGAATAAATATACTTCTGAGTAAAATGTTGATACTAATTGATGAATAAATATCTTGCTGTGTGAAATGTTGATACTAATTGATGAATAAATATACTTCTGAGTAAAATGTTGATACTAATTGATGATTATATTGCTGTGTGAAATGTTGATACTAATTAATGAATAAATATATTTCTGTGTAAAAGGTATTGTTTGGGAGGTTTTAAAATTACTATCAATACCGGACATAACATCCTTCAACCGTTAGATCATCCTTTTAAATGATCTTAAATGTCAGAAAACTTGACACTGCTACCTTATTTTAAAGCAGTGTTATGTTCAAACAACAATTTTAAATTGTTAAAAACAGGTTGAAGCTGCATATTTTCATATGTTTGGTGTTGAGAGATGGGCATATACTGTAAGTTGTGAGGATTTGTTTGTATTATGTTCGATCTCTTGAAAATGTGTGTTTAATATTAAATACATAAAAATTCATGTCAGATAAGAAATAATAGTTCCAGCAGGGTTTGTATTGTGCGAGATCAAAACCTGGTGTTGGGACTTGATTCACATCGATGGTCTTCAAGTACCGCCCACCAGGTATTGATCTGGGACAATATAAACCTTCTGGAAATATTTTATTTCTTAAATAAATATGTAGCTGAGTGAAAGGTAAAAACTAATTGTGCTCGGCCTTTTCGAGGAAATTGGACAGACATAGAAATAGTGATCAGGGCCCTTTTCACCTATTTACGTTCCCGAAATTTGTAAGATGGATGTTTTATATGAATGTATAAGTATGCTGCTGATTAAAAGAATACTAACTGATGAATAAATATGCAACTGAGTGAAAGGAGATACTAATTGATGAATAAGTATGCTGCTGAGTGAAACACACATTAATTGATGAATAACTGCTGCTGAGTGAAACACACATTAATTGATGAATAACTTTGCTGCTGAGTGAAACACACACTAATTGATGAATAACTATGCTGCTGAGTGAAACACACATTAATTGATGAATAACTATAATGCTGAGTGAAACACACATTAATTGATGAATAAATATGCTGCTGAGTGAAACATACACACTAATTGATGAATAAATATGCTGCTAAGTGAAACATACACACTAATTGATGAATAAATATGCTGCTGAGTGAAACATACACACTAATTGATGAATAACTATGCTGTTGCATGAATCACACACACTAATTGATGAATAAATATGCTGCTGAGTGAAACACACACTAACTGATGAATAAATATGCTGCTGAGTAAACAATTATATATTCATGAAAGAACTATTAATTTATAATGTGAAAATAAAATACATCATTATAATAAACAAAAATTTAACAAGATGAATGTATAAGAGGGTTGTTTCGCAAGCTCCAGAAAACAGGTTTACAAATGTGGGAGACGAATGTATATGACGGTTGTTGCACTAATTCCAGAGAGTAGATTTACAAAGGTGGGAAGTGAATGTATCAAGGGTTGTTCCTCCGTTCAAAGAGTAGATTTACAAAGGTGGGAAGTGAATGTATACAAGGGTTGTTGCACCAGTTCCAGAGAGTAGGTTTACAAAGGACGGAAGTGAATGTATGCGAGGGTTGTTGTACCAGTTTCAGAGAGTAGATTTAAAAAGGTGGGAAGTGAATGTATAAGAGGGTTGTTCCACAAGTTCCAGAGAGTAGATTTACAAAGGTGGAGTGAATGTATCAATGGTTGTTCCACCATTTCCAGAGAGTAGATTTACAAAGGTGGGAAGTGAATGTATATGAGGGTTGTTCCACCAGTTCCAGAGAGAAGATTTACAAAGGTGGGAAGTGAATGTATCAAGGGTTGTTCCACCAGTTCAAGAGAGTAGATTAACAAAATTGGTCATGAATATATACGAGGGTTGTTCCATCAATTCCAGAGAGTAGATATACAAAGTTGCAAAATGAATGTTCAGGGTTTTCCACCGGTTTCAAAGAGTAAATTTACAAAAGTGGCAAGGTGATTGTTTGAGAGGGTTGTTCCACCGGCTTCAAAGAGTAGATTTACAAAGGTGACAAGATGAATGTATATGAGGGTTGTTCTACCAGATTTAGAGAGTAGATAACTCTTTGAATAATGAATTTGGAAATTGGAAACTAAACAAATTTATTATTATTAGTTTTATACTTTTATTAACTTTCTGTTATAATACTCCTGAAAGTTTTTTTGTCAATAAACAATATTCTGTGTTTCTAAATTGTGGTATAATTGCAATTAAGAGAATTATTGAGAATTATAAAGATATTTTTTTTGTCTGTGTATGTTGCATAGTTTTCTTAATTTAAAGTTAAGGATACAAGAAATGTATTTTCGTAATAAAACCCCTCAGTTCCAAAATTAAAAGGTACCAACCAACATGTATAACAGAGTGACCAAAAACAAGATCCTAAAAAATGCATAATAATTTATATTTAACTTAATGATGAAATAGAAGTGCTTCCAAATTATTAACTTTCAACCATTATAATGGCAAAAATGTAAGATATATGGTCCCTGTCTGCATCTTGGAGCATTTCCTGTGGTATTATGACATTTCTACTGAAAGATGTTTCAACTTGATGAGTAAGTTCTCCGGCCACGTTTTGTTTCATGTTAAATCAATACACAATAGATATTTACAATTCACAATATCTGAAAAGCCAGAATAAGATTTTATTTGATGATGTAGAAAACTTTGAACAGGTAATTAATCCTCAGGTAAATGTATTTATCAATTATCTGGCAATAGTTGCGTATATCGGTATCTTAATCAATTTTATGCGTTAAAGGGATGGGGACACATGGCAATCTTGATTTGTTTAAAAACTCATGGCGTCCTGTTAACTTGAATTTGTTCAATCAGTAATATTACTTGTTAGAATAGTTCAAAGTAAATTGTTTTACATATTACTGACTTTTGATATATTGCACCAATAATATACTTAAAAATGTGTAGAATAATGAAGGAAATAGAATCCTCATTTTTTTTATATGCAAGCTCTTTTAAAGTCAAAATGATACAGGATTAATAAATTGTTGTACTGAGTTTAATGCCTGATATAAAACTCAAGATTGCCATATGTCCCTTTAATATTGTTTTGCCAGTTTTATCTAAAACAATCCCTCATTCCATGCATTTGTTTAAATAAACGTTAAGCTATTCAGTATTTTCATCATTTTCTACCAATGCAGACCCAAAGAAAAAAGAATATTCTCTTAAACAAACATTTTATGATGATTAGAAAGTTGCTAAGTACGAAATAAAAAACCTTAATTTCGTCTTAAAAGTTTGCATATTGTAAAATTAAAACAATTTATAGGTAATTTTAAACAGGTTATCACATGTTTTTAAACGTGTTTTATTGTCGAAATATCCTTTATAAAATCCTGCTTTCTCATCGCTTAATGAAATTAAGGCGGGACCACCTGATGTGAAATTTCGTTAAATTATAATCGTTTAATGCAATGAAACTATAGGCAGAAAAAAGATTTGTTTTAAAACTAAAGTTATTAATCAAAAGATCACAAACATGTTTTACCTCAAATGCTTCCCCAATTTTAAAGTTTTGTAATATTTTCATAAAGTCGTTTCATATGTCGAAAAAAATGTGTATACATAGTTGCCAAAACATTTATTAAATTAATAATAGAAATTAATTCTTTTAAAAAATAAAAAAAAATGTTTTGAAATATTTTGTATCTATTAAAAATATATTCTTATTCACTGCAGCTGGTAAAAAAGCATGCTTCCTGCAGTTGTATGTTCAGGGTTATTAAGAATAATTAATCATTCTTACCTAGAGCCATAATAGCTTGGATGGCCCGGTCATGCTTGTGTAAATGGTCTCGCAACTCATCGACGGACGGAAGTAAATCCATAATTATAAATCACACTTAAAGTGTTCAAAACTAAATAGCACAATTAAGTTATTCAGCAATTCCAACACTAACGTTCTACTTCCTTCAAGAGTTTTCAGTTTCTAGCACTTTATCTCTAAGATATTAAAATATATTCCTATGACTAATGTGACACAAAAATCACTCAGAGAAGTTACACCAAGAACACGTTCACTCTTACAAGATTTGTGACAGTTTGAAATGTAGCAAACTGTTTTCACTAGTTTATATACAAGCTCCTGATATGAAACACAATTACAAACTTTGCAAACTTATCAGTTTTAATTAACCATAAGCTTAATCTCCTTCTTTGATCTTTATTGATCACTTAATTGATTATTTCAAACTGAGAGCCAATGAATGGTCTGGTATTGCACCTAATGTGGGGTTGATTGTCCAGGGTCCCTGTTAGGGGATGTATTATCAGAGCCCTTCACAATCAGGACCAATTATATCTTCATATTGAACCCTTTCTTATCTTTGAAATATTGACAAACAAAATTATTGTTCCTCAGATCAAATAAGATTATCAGACATTCCTTTCATTAGAGTGTCTTTGATATATGGCTTTCCTCATAGGCTTGTACATCATCTAATAGTGTTTATTTAGTAATTAAAAAATAATGGGCATTAAGAATGACTCCTTTGTTACAAGGTTTGGGGTTTTGACAGCTTAAGTGTTAGAGATAAGCTGATGGTACAATGACCCTTTTATGACCACTAATGCCAGTTGGTGATTGATCATAAATTATTGTTTTCAAGTTGTCATTCATTTATTCCGTATTTGCATATATTACTTCCTGGATTTAAGGGTAACATCTCTTAATTCTGATGAAGCGCCGTGGTGTAATGGTTAGCATTGCGGCTTAGTAACCCCGGGATCGCGCGTTCAATCCCAGCCAGGACCGAATGTGGGTTAATTATCGAAATATTTCAAAAGTATTTCCTACCTTACCAGTCCTTCGGATGAGACTTAAAACCTAGGTCTGCTCGCTAAAATGCTTAGTGCAATACAGCGAGGATAAATAAACGCTTATACACACAATTCTGATGATGTTATGCACTTTACAGCGTTATGTCTAAACAGACATATTAATAAATAGGTCTGTGGTCTAAAGGATGGAAATTGCATATAACAATTTTATAAAAATAGTGTTATAAACATGTAGAAACATTGCTTATTTTCCTATTATAGTAACAGTAAAAACAAGATGCAAACACCTGATTTATATTTTATTAAAGTCAGTTGTCAAAGATATTAAATATGAAATATATCTGACTGGTAAATATAGTATTGCATTCTTCATATAAACTCTGGGATCGTCATATTGACCCTTTCTTATCTCTGAAATATTGACAAACAAAATTATTGTCCCTCAGATCAAATTAGATTATCAGCCATTCCTTTCATTATACTGTCTTTGATATATGGCTTTCTTCATAGGCTAGTACATCATCTAGTAGTGTTTATTTAGTAATTAAAAAATAATGGGCATTAAGAATGACCCCATTGTTACAAGGTTTGGGGTTTTGACAGCTTAAGTGTTAGAGATAAGCTGATGGTACAATGACCCCTTTATGACCTCTAATGCCAGTTGGTGATTGATAATAAATTATTGTTTTCAAGTTGTCATTCAATTATTCTGTATTGACATATATTACATCCTGTATTGAAGAGTGACATCTCTTATGAAGCCACTTTACAGTGTCTTAATGATGGAAATGCAAATATACTGTTTTTCAAATAAGCTTTTATACATTCAGTTATAAAATAAAACTGTTTTATTTTCAATTATGTTGAAAAGATGATGTCAGACACCTGATTTAAATATTTTGTTCTTTTTGACTTTTTTTCTATTCCGCTGACAAAAGATATTAAATGTGAAGTATAGATGCTTTTATGAATATAGTATAGTATGTTAAATTCTTAAGATATCATTATACTCGGGAAGTAAATAAACTGAGTAGATTTATAAACCCAGATTTATTATTTAAAGTCTAACATAAAATTAAAACTTGTATTTTCAGCATTGTAAAAGCAATCACTAATATTCTAAATAGTGTATAACTTTAAGATGTTTTATCTGTATTAAGTATAACAATCGATGTTACAATGATGTCTATCAGGGCTTCTAAAATTTTAAAATGCAAATCGGTCCAGGTTTTTAACTGCCGTAAGAATCGCGCTTATTTTGAAAAAATCACTAAAATCGCCGTACCCCACCCACCGTCAGCTGCACCATGATTTTTTTCCGTTCAGTCATTGATATAGAGAACTATTTAAAATGTATGTTTGTATTATATTTGTATTATTTCTAACTTACTTTATCACAATTTGTACATTTTAATGACTGACATCATGTCTTCGCTTTACTGAATGAATAATTTTCACTCAATATTAAAATTGTTGATCATTTGAGAAATTGAACCGGAAGCGTCTAATAAACCGGGTAGGTATAAAACGCGGACTAACACGCGCGGATTAGCGGATTATATACGATTTTACATAAATTTGAGTAATATATATCGTTTTTCATCAATTAGCTTAATTAATACCAAATGTTACGACTAACGCAAACAATTTCGGTCCGACTTCAAAAAAAAACGGTGTCAGGTTTGATCACTTTCCTTAATATTATACTTAAAGTTATTGTAAAAAAATAATCAAACAAGCAATTAACACATCTCGGTATTTTAATGACGCAAACAAATTTCAATCCCAGCTTTGGCCACTTAAAAAAACAAACCGACACAAGCAAACAGGCTAACACCTTACGACTAACGGTATATCAAAGAAATCACAGACGGTAACACTGCTTCAGTGAACCGACAGAACGCGTGATATACTTTCACTGATCACACATCAAAGGCGTGCTACATGGCTATAGACTCTTCCGGATAACTCCATACTATCGGTAATGGTTTAGTCCAAATTGACCTACTTTCGCACAGCGAGTGACAAACAATCGTGTTATGGATCAAAGAATATTGCCGCAAGGCATATTTCAAGGAGTGTGTAAGGTAATTGTAGACTTTTTAACGACCGATAGATAAAATATCTGGGACCGATTTTAACATAGATTTTGAAAAGAAAATCGGTCCGGAGAAACAGAATTCGGTCTGGAGACCGACGAACCGGCGATTTTAGAAGCCCTGATGTCTATACTTTACATGTTTTATTAAAATAATAGAACTTATAAAATCAGGCCTAATAACATAAACTTGAGCAAAGTACATATACTTATGTAGTTACTTCAGACCTGCATGCTCTCATAAACGGCTGTTTTAAAGCAGAAAAATGCTTTTTGGAAATCTAAAACAACAGTTTGCATGCAAGAAACAAAAAAAAAGGAATTTTGATGCTATTTTTTTTAGATGAAATTGAGATGACATCTATCCCATGTAGAGTATGTGATAAACTGCATTTATACTCAAGATAACATGGCTGGGATAGTAAAGATGCGACGCTGCATCTAAAACCTTCTCGCCTCTCACCGCTGCGGTTTCGAATCCATCTCGGAGCTTCAGTTGTCAAGTGAGAATGCGTCGATTCTTACAAGTGGCAGGAGGTATACAGTACAAGGAGCTTTCATCGGTATCCCGTGAATATAGGGAATTCAAACCTGAGATATAGGTGTTTTTATCGGAACTGAGGCATTGCCGAGGTTCTGATTAAAACACTTACACCGAGGGTTGAAATTCCCTATCTGAAACGAATACCCATGATAGATTCTTTTTCTTGTATATCAGAGACATGTTGTGTGTTGACGCCGCCAGCTACTAATGTTTTGCTTGTGTTCCTGCATACCGGATGTTTGTGCGTGCGTGACTTTTATCTCGACCCTAGGGTGAGATGGAAATATCTAGCTCAGTAAAATGACAGATTTCCTTGTTCGGTATGCAAAAATACTGGTTCTACCCAGGAAAAATGGGGTGGTCTGCCTCTAACACAAAAAAAAAAGACCATCAATATGTGCTAAAACTGTCATAAAACACCATTCAAACAAACAAAACAAATTCAGTCAAACTATAATATGAATAATTTTTAATCATTAACTTAAACTTAATATGAAAAGTCATATTCTAGAAATCACGACTTGTAAATACATTTTTAAAATAAATCATTTATTTGGAAATACAAGTATATTATTTTCTTTTGGCCAATATATATATAGTGGAAGGAATTACTAAACATATATAATTATCATAATCAAATTGATATAGTGTATAAGATAATTATTTCTGACTATTGTATAGTTTGACTGTCTGAGTCATGTATTGTAAAAATGTATATACTCATGGGCCTAATAGAATTTTGAATTTAAAAATATTTTTTTTATATGTTTAGTATCACACCCTTCAAACACTGTTAAAAAGTGTAAACAACAATTATGTCACCTATTTCATTGATTACTGGACCCATTATGTCCCCACTTTCTTTGATTACTGGCCCAATTATGTACCCACTTGCTTTGATTCCTGGCCCAATTCTAATATCTATTGCTCACTTAAACAATTACCACTAGGTTTGAAACTAATGAAAACTGTTATCAATTGATAAGTGTTTGAAATTTGGCAACTGTAAATAACTCCAATTATATTCTGATTGAGGAAACAATTCTAAATGTAATTTATATTTAATTAGGGAAGTGTTTTTTTTCACCTTGATTGCAAGTAATGATTTATGTTTATTATGTATTTAGATTTTTCTACAATTAGAAAGACTGAGTTTTGGTATCAAGTATGGAGATTTAGTCACAACAATCCAATGAGAGTCGGTCCTAAGACTTAATCTCACTTTATTTATGCCCTCAAAGCAGGGGGTCGAAGAGGGGGCAAATAGTATTCGAACAGTATGTTTGTCCTTCAATCCGAAACAATCATATCTCAGCCATAATAACTTTGAAAGAATGGATTTCCATGAAACTTTACACAAATGTTTACCACAATGAGAAGGTGTGTCGCGTGCATGAATCTGATCAAAAGTCAAGGTCACATTTGGAGGTCAAAGGTCAAAAGAGTAAACCGCTCTGGGGGTATTTGTCACTTTCTGTGACATTTCTTCTTGTGACTTTTACTTCACAAAGTTATCTCCCATTCTGTTCTTAGGTTCCCATGCAAGTTGCTATGTCGTATGATCTCTCAATGAACTAGGAAGAAACTTTGCAGTTGTGTTCCCCAGAAATGTGACATGTTCCATAACTGTACCTAATATGTCCCACTTTCTGTACTTGGACAAGTATATTGAAGATTTTATTCAACTTTACAATTACTACAAAAAATTGAAAAAATCTTTGCACCACTTGAAAAGTGGTCGCAGTCAAAAACAACTGAGATAACCAAGTTCCATAACTCGATCTCTATCTGTAGGTAAATCATCCCCCCCATTTAGGGAAATAGATAAATGTTGCCATAACTGAAGAACCCATCATTGAAATAGAAATATACTGAAAGGAAAAACAAACGCATAATCAAATAATTGCCTATACTACACTATTATATACACCTAATTCTATGTAATATCCCAGATTATATCCCAACATGTTTTTAGCTCTACTGATCAAAGATCAGCAGAGCTTATGCCATGGTGCGGTGTCCGTCTGTCCGTCCATCCGTCAGTAAACTTTTTTGTAGCGACTACTCCTCTGAAACTACTGGGTGGATTTTCATGAAACTTTACAGAAATGTTGGCCATGAAGTCTAGTTGATCCTAGCAATAAGTCATGTTGATGTGAAATCCAAGAGGGCCACCAAAGTTAAAAATAGATTTTTAAAAAACAAGCTTGTAGCAACTACTTCTTGAAAACTATAAGTGATATTGATATGGGACTTTTTCTAAAATGATCAGCATGACATGATGTTGGTCCTTGTTGAAAATCGTTTTGATTCGACGTTAAACATGGCTGCCAGCGAACATCTTTGTTTACATAAGAGTTTTATAGTAAAAACTTGTAGCGACTAACTCCTCTGAAAGTACTTGACGGATTTTCATGAAACTTCACAGGGATGTTGCTATTGATGTCTAATTGATCCTAGCAAAATATCGGGTCGGCCGTAAATTTAAGATGGCCACCACGCCTAAAAATAGATTTAAAAAAAACAGTATGTAGCGACTACTTCTTGAAAACTATAAGTGATATTGATAAGGGACTTTTTCTAAACTGATCAGCGTCCTTCTCGAAAATCATTTTGATTCGACATTAAACATGGTTGCCAGCGACCATCCTTGTTTACATAGAGTTATATATAAAAACTTGTAACGACTAGTCGTGTGCAAAAAGGGGCTACAACTAATTATAGAAAGACTGTGAACTCTGTCATGTAGTAAACCTTTTAATCAAAGTATACTTTGTTACACGAAATTCATAAATATTGACGTTTCGCTTGCAAAAGTCAAGCCATTTCAGTATTGTGTTTAATATTAAGAGATTGCAACGTTTAAAGCCTAAGTTTGCTCACCTGCATGAGCCAAATGCGCATTCTATCGATAATGAAACTTTAAAGGGGTAACCATTGGTGTGTTCGGTGCTGTTTAATTCCCTTAAGCGATGGGAAAACTTAGATGAGCATGATTTTATAACGGATATTTCCACAATAAAACACGTTTAATTTCTTTTTACTAAAAATATGCTATAACTTGTTTAAAATTACCTATTAAATATTTTAATTTTACAATATGCAAACTTTTTAAACCGAAATTAAGGTTTTATTTCATACCCCAGCCAACCATGTTTTTGCTACTTGGAGAAGGGGTTGGATGGGGTATGAACGTTAATACTCGGACCACATAATGACATCAGTGTGTTCTTGGACAAAATACTTCCCCTTAGCCTCATCCGTCAGATGGGGATGTAGACTCTAAGAATCTTTCATGGTGAAGATAAGGAATTGCAAGCCGAGGTATAAGCGGTTTTATCGGAACCTGAGGCTCAGCCAAGGTTCCGATTAAAACACTTATACCGAGGGTTGGAATTCCCTATCTGAACCGAATACCCATGATAGATTCTTTTTCTTGCATATCAGAGACATGTTGTGCATTGACGCCGCCAACTACTAACGTTTAGCATATTTTCCTGCATACCGGATGTTGGTGAGCATGAATTTTATCTCGACCCTAGGGTGCGATGGAAATATCTAGCCCCGGTAATTCTCGTCCAATAGGCAAGAATGTTCGGTCCTGTATATCAGAATCCATCCGCTGAGCACATTAAAGAACCACAGGAATCTATTTTTTTTAGTTAGACTAGGACAGGTTCCCTGATTCTTGTGCCTACTTCCCCTCTCTCTGGGGCGGCTCTAAACAACCTATACTGTGTTGATGAGCCGTTAAGCAACATTCATTCCAGGGATCAAATTTAATATATTTAGCCACTTGCTAAAAAAAGCAAGTGCCAAGATTTTCTACTTGCTATTTTATTCAAGACACTTGCATTAATTAATAAATTCAGTGTAGCAGGAATGCTATTGATGTAAATGATGACATTTTAACACTCAGCCACATGCAACAAGGTAATAATGCAGCATTATACTTACTATACACTTATTATACACTTATTATACACTTATTATACACCTATTCTACTATGTTTGATGAAAAGCTTTAGTGAATAAATGTAGATTTAGACTTAGTTTTGTTCTTTTTATTCTTTACAAAATTTAGCAAGTGTTAATATTTTCTACTTGCAATCTGCAAAAATCTACTTGCATTCAGTAAGTAAATAAGTTAAATTTGAACCCGGCCATTCATTGTTCTTGTGGGCCAAAGGACCCTCCTCACTGGATTTATCTGAATACTATAAAAAAAGAAAAAAAGAATCTTTGAATAGTCGAGCATGCTGTTCTTCAACAGCTCTTGTTTTTCTTTTCTTTTGTTATTATCAATAAGGTCGTGTAAAATCTTTAAGCACAGAATTAACTTACATTGTGCAGATGCATGTTTTATCCATTTTATAAACCCTTTGATTCTATTCCCTCAGAAGACTAGATGGTGTAATTCAGTGGAATCTCGTGTCTTTGACCAAATACAAAAAGCTGTTTTTCCAAGTGTTGTTGGTGATTGGAACAAGTTTCTAAACACATGAAGTTATGGGAACAAGTTTCTAAACACATGAAGTTATGGCGCCTGTTAAATTAACATGAGAATAGAGACAAACAAAGTCTAGAACAGTCAAACAGGAAAGGCACGAACCCTCAGTACACTGACAAACAATAAAGTCAAGAACTCTTGCAGTGTGCTCATTTATTAACATGGAAAATTTAATTCACAAATTTAGTAAAAGCTTCGGTTATAATCCCTTTCAATTCCTAATACTTATTTATAGAATATTGGTAAAACCTACTTGACGAAATAAAAGAACTTTCTTATTATACCCCCGCTTTCACAAAGTGAAGTGGGGCTATGTAGGGATCACGTTGTCTGTAACGCCCTGTCGCATACACATTTCTGTCCCGTCGCATCCTGTAACACATTTTCATTACCTGCATTCCTCAAACACTTTTTAATGGGTTGTTCCCAAACTTCATATACACTTAACAACTGATGACCTTATGACCCTCTATACATCGCCCATTGTTGATTGCTTAATTTATTACAGAATTTTGGCCTTTTATTCGACTTAAAATTTCAACGGGAATATTCATCACCTTCAGTGATAGTTCTAGAAGAGACAAATCATCCTACTTTGATGGTTGAGAGTCGAAAGGTATTGATGGCATAAGTATGTAAAAACATGAAGATGTGGCAGATAAGGTAAATAGGAATGATAAAGATTGGAACTGAATAAAGATAAACATATTTACCTGTGTGTTTTACAGGTTGTGAATGAAGGAGAAGATAACCCCGGCATTGTCTACGGCTACACCATTTCCAAGTTGAAGAAAAATAAAGTAGATAATATAGACCATGATATGTCTTTAAACCCAAAAAGTGCAATACAGGACAGACACCAAGGTGTTCATATAAAAAGTGCCGCTGAAGAAGAGCGACTTTTCCATCAGAAGGAAAACAGGGTAAATAAACAAATTGATAGCGAGGATAAAGGGAGAGAATTCAATACTCAGGATTTAATATTAAATGAGGTAGTTAACAAACCTGAAATACAAAGACCAAGGAATATACGAGTCAGTACAAGCCGTGAGAAGGCACCAGAACGTACAGACAATCATGTTGCTACTACTTTCGTGCGTATAGTTGATAAATCAAAATCCGGTCCTAGGTCGGGCTACGATTCTCGGGGAAGTTCATTAAATGTAGATAAAAATAAAACAAAGGAAGTATTAGAATCACCACGGCAATATATCTACCAAAACTCTGTACAAGTTGTTGGTCGAGAAAAGTTGGTGAGTGCACGTGAAAGTATAAATGAGCAGAACGGGGCAAGAGAAACTAATAGAGGAAAACAGGTTATTGATAACGAGGATGATCGACAAAGACGAGAGGAGCAGGAGAGCACTGGTCGTGGTACGGCGTTCGCTCATCTCCAAGGAGATTGGGAGAGATACATGTGGTCATACGGCCACTGGACGAATTGTTCCAATCCTTGTGGCCCAGGTGAGTAATTACTTTTAAGAGTATTTTTTGTGTTGCCTGCTGGTGCCGTCTTATTTAAAACACCAATGTGGATACATTTAATTTAAGCAATTGTCAAATTTTTGATATTTCATATAGAGATTGAGGATGAAGTCTGAGTAAACTCCTTTATTTTCACCTAATGAATATCTCTGCATCTCGGAAATTTGTAACTAATGCCCGGTTGTGGAAGTTATGAATTAGGCAGTACAGCTTAAATTAAGGTGAGAAATATCCACAAATTACATTGACCTTGAATCTTTACAGTTATAAACTTTGTCTGAGGGGTTAACGACATTGCGTTGTAAACCTTCTCGTCTCTCATTGCTGCGGATTTGAATCCCACTGTGAGCTTGACTTGTAAGTGTGGAAGTGTTGATTCTTATGTATGATGCTAGGTCTACAGTACTTGTTTCTACCCAGGAAAGTGGGTGGTCTGCCTTCATTACAAAAAAATAAATAAAAAATATTGACCGTCCTGTATATATAACCTTACCTGTGTTGAAAATGACATAAAACACCATACAAACAAACAAACAAACAAACAGTGTCAGTTTATTGTTATATTTGCTGTGTTTCTCAAGAATTATATACACTAGATCAACCAAATGTGGATCATAGTTGTTTTTGGAGCATAACAGATCAGTACAGGAGGGCTGTTCCCTTTGAGTGCTGCGTGCTTGAGTCCACTGGGTGCTCGACCGGTCAAGTGAGAAAATGTTGATTCTTACGGATACCGTGAGGTATATATAGTACTGGTTCTACCTTGGAAAAATGGGGTCGTCTGTCTCTACCACAAAAAAACAACATGCTCTAAAAATGTTTTAAAACATCATTCAAACAAACAAAACTCTGAAGGCTATTTTTAACATTGGATAACTATTAAATCTAAATCTTTCAACATTATATTATTAATTAAAGAGCGATGCAATGCAAGCTATTATTTCTCTGATATTTGAGTTGGAGTTTTAAGGCACAACAACAGAAAACCGTCATAATTCCAGAAGATTATCATTCCTGGCCCACCCTCCAATTACATAGATATAACAAAATGCAGAATGGGCCTAGAAGTTTCGTACCTCCAGAACTGCAGGGTTGTCTTGTGGACACTTCCATTACCTGGGAGCCACAATCATTTTTTTCTGTCACAGAAGTTTTTCAGTCACACAGGGCTCACATTTAAGCTGTTTTTCAAAATGCCAGCAAACTTTTGAAGCACTGGCAATATTATGCAAGTGTTTAACAGCCTTCTAGTTTAGAATATTGCTAAAAAGTAGAACTATTTAGGCATAATACTGTTTATAGCCATAAATGACCAGTCAAAAGATAAGAAAAAGAGCTATTGTTCATTGTTTGCTAGAGTTAGCTATAATTTGCCAGTTCAGTTTTAATCAACTGGTAAAAAGACGCCAGTTGGAAAAAGGGCTAAAAAAAAATAATTTGAGCACTGTCACAACTCAAGTAGCACCTGAAACTACACAGGGTTCATGATGAAGACCTTTAACGAGCATGGTAACAAATGACAAAAGGAACATGAATTTGAGGAAATTCTACCCTCTGGATAGACAGTGACCACCTTCTTGCCCGGGAACAATACATGCCGTGCGACATTCGTCTTCATAGCTAAGGTCACAGTATTTGTGTTGCCTGCATAGCATGGCAGACACTAAGGGATCATTTTGTCTGTCATCGTCCATCACACTTTAACCTGCAACCTAACCTTGGTCATAACTTGAAAAGTATTGACCTGTGTTTATGAAACTTCACACACATCTTCATCTTAACACAAGGGATGTTGCTACACATGTCCAATAACTATGATTTTCATTTTGGCAGGGTTATGCCCCTTTTCATAAAACTTTAACCTGCAACTTAGCTTATAACTTGGCAAAATATTGACGTAAGGTCATAAAACTTTATACAGTTCTTACTTATCAATTATCCAATGCAGATTTATGCCTCTTTTTCATAAACTTCAGCTCTTTAAAAAAAGCTCCATAATTCATGAAGGATAATGCACACCCTGTCTTCAAACTTTATAATTAGAATAATTGTACTTGCTGAAATAAGCACACGGCAGGTGACACAAGTGTTCCGTGGAACACCTTTCTAGTATTTTGTAGGTATCAAAACATTTTGCATTTTCATTTTTCAGGCTTTCAAGGTCGAGCTGTATCGTGTGTAGACAGAGAAAGGAGAGAGATTACAGAAGATAGACATTGTCACCCTGACCTTCAACCTCAGGGGTCAAGGTCATGTGTTAATGGCCAGTGTCGAGCGGACTCACCTGGATCTTACATGTGTGTAAAACTTTGAGATGGTTGATAATATTGCTATTGTCAATTATGAGTGATTGTTTTGATTGGAAATAGATGCCACTAATTATCCTATGGACAGTACCTTGATAAGATAATGTGATGATTGGTTTGAATTGAATGGTTTAATCACTCATCAGCGTACTGTTTATGTTATTTCAAAATGCCCAAGAGAGAGGAGAAGGACACATTGGACTCTGGGAACCGGGAACCATGTCCTATTCTTACTATCAAATATATTTCTATGCTTTGTTAACATGCTCGGGGGGGAGACCGGTTTGAAGGGTTATCTGAGCAAGTCTTTTGCTAAATTTGACTGGATGGATAACTTGTACAAGCAGATGACAAATTGTGAGAGTAAACAACATGTTTTGTGTCCTATTACAGACGATGGCAAGTTGGAGCATGGGGTCCATGCTCACGGAGCTGTGACCTTGGCGAGCAGACGCAGCAGGTGTTTTGTGAATCGGTACGCAACGGCGGCAGTACAGTACAGGTGGATGATGAGTTGTGTCTACGGCAGTACAAGGCCAAACCACAGTATCAGAGATCATGTAACGACGAGGTGCCATGTACTGTGGCAGGAAAATGGGTCATATCCGCATGGAGTGAGGTATTTGGAAATTGTTGATTATGTAATACATTTTCTACATGTACCATATCCTACTAGTAGCACCTGGGCGCTATCCAAAATACAAAGGGGGCGCTAATATAAAATAAAATAATTATAAATGTTATATAAACGATTGAAAAGTTTTTATTTTTTTATTTTTTGGCCAAGGGCCAACAGAGCTTATGGGATGGCAAGTTGTTCGTCGTCCGTCATCCGTCGTCTGTTAACTTTTACCTTGTTAAGACAATAGAGCCTTCATTGTTCATCCGATATTTACCAATCTTAAACAAATTGTTAATATCAATGAAAGCTCGGGCAAGTTCGAAAACCAGCCAGATCGGACCAGTAACAGCAGAGTTGTGGCCCTTGTTTTAGTTAAAAATGCTGTATTTTTCTTTGTTAAGATGATAGGGCCTTTATTTTTCATCTGATCTTTACCAACCTTTACCAACCTTTACCAGATTGTTAATATCAATGAAAACTCGGACAAGTTTGAAAACCAGCCAGATCGAACCAGTAACAGCAGAGTTATGGCCCTTGATTTAGTTAAAAATGCTATATTTTGCCTTGTTAAGACGATAGGGCCTTCATTTTTCGTCCGATCTTTACTTAACTTTACCAGATTGTTAATATCAATGAAAGCTCGGACAAGTCCGAAAAACAGCTATATCAGACCAGGAACACCTGAGTTGTGTGCTCTTGAATGTTTGGAAAATGCCATTTTCAGCCTTGTGAACTCTAGCGTCTTCATTTTGTATTCAATCTTTCCCAAACTTGGCCAGATTATTGATATTAATGAAAGCTTGGACGAGTTTGTTGAAAACCTGCCAGATCAAATCAGTAACACCGGAGTTGTGGCCCTTTTTCAATATTTGGTAATGTACACTGGAAACCCCAGGGGTCGTGGGTTCAAATCTCACTATTTATTTTTATTTTCATAAGAAACCTTGGTTCATGGGTTCCGTTTATTTTTTTTATTTTTTCTCACAAGAAACCTATGAGCCAAAGGTACTACAATGTCAATACTACGAAAGAGTTATTTGATACTATAGATTTTAGTCTTGTTTTAGATTTCCTAAAAGAAATCTGACTATATAAATCATTATAATGTGTTCTTATATATATTTATTTGTTTATATACCCGTTGACGGCATTTGTTGATTTACATATATAGTTTATATTACTACCATATCATCCCTTATTTTTTAATGGTTTTGTCTTTATATATTTACATACATTTTTAATTACTACTTAATTTCTTCATCTTTCGTTGGTTTTTGCGCACAATATGACCTATTTATGTGTCGACGTGCCGTAAAACACCATTCATTCATTCATTCATTCATTCATTCATTAATTGGGAGCCACTAAGGCCCTTGTTGGATCAGTTTTACATAGAGTTATAGGGAAAAACTTCAAAAAATCTTCTTCTCTGAAACCATATAAAGAGCCAAAGGTTTATTATTTTGTATTTACCATCAGCTTATTGTCCTCTATCAAGTTTCTTCAAATGATGACCCCAGGGTCAAATTTGGCCCAGCTCCAGGGGTCAAAGATTTACATAGACTGATATAGGGAAAAACTTAAAACATCTTTTTCTCTTAAACTACAAGAGCTAAAGGTTAAATATTTTGTATTTATTATCAGTTTATTTTCCTCTAAAAAGTTTGTTTAAATGGCATCCCACCATGGACACCATACATTATAGCAAGTAGAGCGATACATGCCCTCTTGGGCCTCTTGTTCATCTGATCTTTACCAAACTTTACCTGATTGTTACTATCAATGAAAGCTTAGACAAGTTCGAAAACGAGCCAGATTGGATCATTTGCACTGGAGTTATATAATGGCCCTAGATTTTCTGAATATGCTATATTTTGCCGCGTTAAGACGGGATAGTGCCTTCATTTTTCATCCGATTTTTACCAAACTAACACCAGATTATTACTATCAATGAAATCTCAGATAAATTTGTAAACCAGCAAGATCGGACCTGTAACAGCAGAGTTATGGCCCTTGATTTAGTTAAAAATGCTGTATTTGCCTCGTTAGGCCTTCATTTTTCATCAGATCTTTACCAAACTTTACAAGATTGTTAATATCAATGAAAGCTCGGACAAGTTCGAAAACCAGCCAGATTGGACTATTTATGGCCCTTGATTTTCTGAATATGCTATATTTTGGCCTCATTAAGATGAAAGGGCCTTCATTTAAATGATCAGTATCAAGCCTAGTTGTACATATAGTCACCGTGTTCCAGTTGAATGATTTTGGTGGAGTTATGGCCCTTAACAGTTTTAATACACACACTTTGTCCTGTTTAGTTCTCCTGAACCCCTGGGTGGATTTAAATGAAACTTTGCAGGGATGATCAGCACCAAGCCTAGTTGTGCATGTTTTTGTCGTGTTCCGGTTTACTTATTTTTGGCGGAATTATGGCCCTTTAAAGCGTTTATATATAACTTTTCCGGGCTAGTTCTCCTGAACCCCTGGCCGAATTTCAACGAAACTTGACAAGGATGATCGGTATCAAGCCTAGTTGTGCATATAATCGCCATATTCTGGTTGACTAATTTTTGGCAGAGTTATTGCCCTTTAAATGTTTTAATACACAAACTTTGTCCAGATTTAGTCTCTTATGAACTCCTTGCTGGATTTCAACGAATCTTGGCGGGGATGATCAGTACCAAGCCTAGTTGCACCTGTCATTGCGTGTTCTGGTTGAATGATTTTTTGGCCCTTTTAAGGTTTTAATGCACAAACTTTGTCCCGACTAATTCTGATCCCCTGGCAAGATTTAAACGAATCTTGACTATATTTGCATATATTTTCGCCATGTTTCGGTTGAATGATTTTTGAAAGAGTTATGGCTCCTTAAACATAAACTTTATCTTTAGCCAGTAGAGCGTCCACAGGCCCTCTTGGGCCTCTTGTGTTTTTTTTGGATACAAAAAATTGAAATCTGAATTAAATTGCGAAGAATTTCTTGTTGTTTTAAATATGAGTGAGTTGGATTCGGGTTTAGGGGTGGGGGCACTTCTTTGAGGGGAGGTGGAGGGGAGGTGCTACTATTAGGGGAAATGTCATGATAGTATATAAATAATGTTGCAGGACGAGTGTCTTAGGAATACTGGGGAGAGTGGGAAAGGGTCTGTATAAATTTAAGGAAGAAGTAGTGGATGTTGGGTATTGATTGAAAGGGCAGGGTGGCATGGTAATGGTAGTGACGAGAAGAGGAAACTGGGAGTAGGGAAAATTGTCACCTTTGTCAACCATCTTTAGAATGGCCAACACATGTACAGAACATACTTCAATGCAGTAGCAAGTTCAACCAAATTTGTTTTCTAACATAATTATATACATGAATCTACAATTGCCTCATTCATATGTAAAACCATCATGTTTCACATTATCCAGTGTAGTGTCACGTGCGGTCAAGGTCAGCAGGGTCGACGTGTCGACTGTCGATCAAAGACAAACCAGCGCAGGGTTCTGTCAGACAGTTCATGTGATCAGGATCTAAAACCAGTGGACGTCAAACGATGCTCAATGTCTCCATGTCCTCAGGTAAGTCTCTTTTGTTGTGTGATATGAGCCACATGCTTCATGTGTTGTCCCAGTAGTGAGGCTAGTATAGGAGCCAGGAGCCACATGCTTCATGTGTTGTCCCAGTAGTGAGGCTAGTATAGGAGCCAGGAGCCACGTGCTTCAGGTGTTGTCCCAGTAGTGAGGCTAGTATAGGAGCCAGGAGCCACATGCTTCATGTGTTGTCCCAGTAGTGAGGCTAGTATAGGAGCCAGGAGCCACGTGCTTCATGTGTTGTCCCAGTAGTGAGGCTAGTATAGGAGCCAGGAGCCACGTGCTTCATTTGTTGTCCCAGTAGTGAGGCTAGTATAGGAGCCAGGAGCCACATGCTTCATGTGTTGTCCCAGTAGTGAGGCTAGTATAGGAGCCAGGAGCCATGTGCTTCATTTTGAGGCTGATATAGGATATTTTATGTGATCATATTTTATTTAGTGTTCAAGTCGCGTTTGTGTAATACATAGAGGATATTTGTTGTTTTGGAGTGAATAACAGATTTGATTTCATCGAGAAGTGTGAAAACTTTATATTTTCACGAATGCGAAGCATCAGTGAAAATATTGAAGTTTGATCACATCGAGATGAAATAAAATAAAATATATGCTTTATAATCAAAGTGTACTACAGCATGCAGAAAAATAAATAAAAAATTTATGACATCATTGGGTTAGTATGATAAAATTGCTGTTTTTAATTCCCCATAACTTCTAAACTACTTAATTGATTTCAATAATCTACGACTCATTTCCTTAGTTAAGTTATTTCCAATCCAATGATATAACTTTTATAGCAACTTTCAGAAAAATAGTTTTTGAAAAAAATGACCAACTGGCATTTTTCACTGTAAATGACAATTCCAAAATACTTGAACAGTTTTAAAAACTAAAGCTCATTTTTAGCTCTACTGGCCATGGGCCAGCAGAGCTTATGGGATGGTGTGTTGTCCGTCTTCCGTCGTCCGTCGTCCGTCCGTCCGTTAACTTTTGCTTGTGTACACTCTAGAGGCCACATTTCTGATGCAATCATCATGAAACTTTGTCAGAATGTTTGTCTCAATGAAATCTCGGTCAAGTTCAAAAATGGGTCATGTGGGGTCAAAAACTAGGTCACTAGGTCAAATACTTGAAAAAACTTGTGTACACTCTAGAGGTCATATTTGTTACCCAATCTTGATGAAACTTTGTCAAATTGTTTATCTTAATTATATCTTGATCAAGTTCGGAAATGGGTCACATGAAGTTAAAAACTAGGTCACTAGGTCAAATATTGGAAAAACCTTGTGTACACTCTAGAGGCCATATTTTTGACCCGAGCTTGATGCAACTTTGTAAGAATGTTTTTCTTAATTAT
Organism: Cyrtodaria siliqua; assembly: GCA_037043455.1. Taxonomy (NCBI): domain Eukaryota; kingdom Metazoa; phylum Mollusca; class Bivalvia; order Adapedonta; family Hiatellidae; genus Cyrtodaria; species Cyrtodaria siliqua. Next base: position 194,412 of record JAWPHD010001495.1, on the reverse strand, counting down.
ATCTTGGTCAAGTTTGAAAATGGGTCACATGGGGTTAAAAACTAGGTCACTAGGTCAAATACTTGAAAAACCTTGTGTACACTCTAGAAGCCGTATTTCTGACCCAATCTTGATGAAACTTTGTCAAAATGTTTGTCTTAATTATATCTTGGTCAAGTTCAAAAATGGGTCACATGGTTTAAAAACTAGGTCACTAGGTCAAACTTTGGAAAAACCGTGTGTACACTCTAGAGGCAATGTTTTTGACCCGATCTTGATGCAATTTTGTCAGAATATTTGTCTCAATTATAGCTTGCTAAAGTTCGAAAATGGGTCACACAGGGTCAAAAACTAGGTCACTAGGTCAAATACTTGAAAAATCTTGTGTACACTCTAGAGGCCATATTTCTGACCCGATCTTGATGAAACTTTGTCGAAATGTTGTCTTAATTATATTTTGGGCAAGTTCGAAAATGGGTCCCATGGGGTCAAAAACTAGGTCACTAGGTCAAATACTTGAAAAACCTTGTGTACACTCTAGACACCATATTTTTGACCAGATCTTGATGAAACTTTCTCAGATTGTTTATCTGAATTATATTTTGATCAAGTTTCAAAATGGGTCACATGGGATCAAAAAACTATGTCACTAGGTCAATATTGGAATTTGCTTGTGGGCACTCCAGAGGCCACAATTTTGACCCCTATTCAGCTCACCAGAGCACGGTACCGAATGGAGTAAACTTGAACAATCTTTTCAAAAACTAAAATGCCTAGCCCTAGAGCATTTATTGCATTGCAGCATGTGATGGACCTGTGACAATTCTGCCCTGTTCATCGGGAGCCTTACCCTGGGGGTCACATGTTAACATACAGTTATGTAAGCAATACTTCAAAAATCTATATGTCACAAACAAGGCCTATAGCTTTCATATTTGGTATATAGTACCATCTAGTGGACCTGTAACAAGAATTAGTTCTAATTATGCCCCTGGTACCAGTAATTGCTTGGTAAGTGTCTTCAATAAACAAATTGTCTAGCGATATATCCCCTCCATCCAACAATAAGGCCCTAGTTGAGTTCCTCTTGGGTTACAATTCCTAGCTAGCCTTAGCACAATACCTGCACTGAACTCAGGTGAGCGATTCAGGGCCATTATGGCTCTCTTGTAGTTTTTTTGATCGATTTGAACTTTTTCCTTTTTTTTTTTCATTATCTTTTTAATTACTTGACAATTACTTTAAAATTTCTTGTCGGCACTACTCATCCTAAATGCCTTGTTGAATTTCGACGAAACTTGGCAGGAAGCATCGGTAAGATGTCTAGTTGTGCATGTCACGCTTTTGTTCCAGTTCGCTGATTTTTGACGGAGTTATGGCCCTTCGACATTTTTATTTTAAAGTTCTTGTCGGCGCTACTCCTCTTAAACGGCTTGTTGGATTTCTACGAAATTTGGCAAGAAGCCTCAGTATGATGTCTAGTTGTGCAAAGCGCGGTATATCAATGAAATCTTCGACAATTTTGAAAACCAGCTAGATCTTGTTAATAATAACAGAGTTATGGCCCTTGATTTGTTGAAAGAAGAGAGCTATATCTAGCTATATCTATCTAAATCTATAAGAGCTGTTTTAGCCTGTAGAGCGTCCACAGGCCCTCTTGGGCCTCTTGTCTTAGTTAGACCATTTACAGTCGAATGATATAAAACAGTTATTTTCCAAACAAATAAAAAAAAAGTTGTCCTGGCAGTGAAAAAATAAAACTATATTTCACATGTATGAAATACCACTTTTATTTCATTGCTAAAATCCACCATTTTACTGCTAAGCATAAAATAAAATTGTACACTGTACTCATGGGAATGTTCATTGCATATCAATGGCATTGTCCATTGAATTGTTGAAACATAGGTTGAGCACTAAGTAAGTTAGTATTTATTAAGTTTAATTTTAAAAAATAAAAACCCAACATTCGCTCCCTATGGTTGCTACATTTGGGTTCTATTTTGTTAAATAACTGACTATATTTTTAAGCAAAATTATGAAACAAAACCATAAATGCTGAAATATTTTTTAAAACCCATTCTGTTATTTTATTTCAGAGGTCAAGATCTTACGTGTGAGTATAAACCTTGAGATGCTTGATAATATTGCTATTGTGATTGTGAGCGATTGTTTTGGTTGGAAATAGATCCCACTAATTATCCTATGGACATTCCCTGGATAAGATAATGTGATGATTGGTTTGAATTGAATTGTTTAATCGCTCATCAGCGTACTGTTTATGTTATTTGAAGATACCCAAGAGAGAGGAGAAGGACATATTGGACTCGGAAACCGGGAACTGTGTCATACTCTTACTATTAAATAGATTCCTATGGTTCGTTAACATGCTTGGAGGATAGACTGGTTTGAAAGGTTATCTGAGCAAGTCTTTTGCTGAATTTGACTGGATGGGCAGCATAACTTGTAAAAGCAGACGACAAATTGTGAGAGTAAACAACATATTTTGTGTCCTATTACAGACGATGGCAAGTTGGAGCATGGGGTCCATGCTCACGGAGCTGTGACCTTGGCGAGCAGACGCAGCAGGTGTTTTGTGAATCGGTACGCAACGGCGGCAGTACAGTACAGGTGGATGATGAGTTGTGTCTACGGCAGTACAAGGCCAAACCGCAGTATCAGAGATCATGTAACGACGAGGTGCCATGTACTGTGGCAGGAAAGTGGGTCATATCCGCATGGAGTGAGGTAGTTGGAAATAATTGTTGATTATGTAATAAATAGTAGCACCTGGGGCCAGCAGAGCTTATGGGATGGCGAGTTGTCCTTTGTCCGTCATCCGTCGTTTGTTAAATTTTACCTGATAAAGCCTTCATTTTTCATTTGATCTTTACCAAACTTTAACAGATTGTTAATTTCAATGTAAGCTCGGGAAACTTCTAAAACCAGTCAGATGGGACCAGTAACAGCAGAGTTATGGCCCTTGATTTAGTTAAAAATGCTATATTTTGCCTTGTTAAGATGATAGGGCCTTCATTTTTTATCCGATCTTTACCAAACTTTACCAGATTTTTAATATTAATGAAAGCTTGTACAAGTTTAAAAACCAGTCAGATCGAATTAGTTAATGCATAGTTCTGGCCCTTGATTTAGTTAAAAATGCTATATTTTGCCTCGCTAAGACGATAGGGCCTTCATTTTTCATCCAATCTTTACCAAACGTTAACAGATTGTTAGTTTTTGAAAAATGCCATTTTCAGCTTGTGAACACGCTGGCGCCTTTATTTTGTATTCAATCTTTCCCAATGAAATTAAGCTTGGACAAGTTTGTTGAAAACCAGCCAGATCGACCCAGTAACACCAGAGTTGTTTTATTTGGTAATGTACACAGGAAACCCAGGGGTTGTGGGTTCAAATTTCACTGGAAATATTATTTTTTTTTTTTTTTTTTTTTCATAAGAAACCTTGGTTCTTTTTTCTTTAATTGGGAGCTTAGGAGCCCTTGTTGGATCCGTTTTACCTAGAGTTATAGGGAAAAACTTAAAAAATCTTCTCTCTGAAACTATAACAGCCAAAGGTTGAATATATTTTATTTACCATTCGCTTATTGTCCTCTACCGAGTTTGTTCAAATGGTGACCCTGGGGGTCAAATTTGACTCTGCCCCAGGGGTCACAGTTTTACATAGACTGATATAGGGGAAAACTTAAAAAATCTTCTCTGAAACTACAAGAGCCTAAGGTTCAATATTTTGTACTTATTATCAGTTTATGTTCCTCTAAAAAATTTGTTCAACGGCACCCCACCATGGACACCATAATTATAGCCAGTAGAGCGATACAGGTGTGAGTTGTAAACCTTCGCCTCTCACTGCTGTGGGTTCGAATCCCATTGGGAGCTCGACTTGTAAGTGTTTATTCTTACGGATGGTGGGAGGTGAACAGTACTGGTTCTACCCAGGACAAGTGGGCGGTCTGCCTCCACCACAAAAAAGAAAGTCGACTGTCATATATAACCTTACATGTGTTGAAACTGACATAAAACACCATGCAGGATGAATGATTTTGGTGGAGTTATGGCCCTTTTAAAAGTTAATACACAAACTTTGTCCTGACTAGTTCTCCTGAACCCTTGGCCGGATTTAAAAGAAACTTTGCAGGGATGATCAGCAACAAGCCTAGTTGTGCATGTCTTCATCGTGTTCTGGTTTACTTATTTTTGGCGGAGTAATGGCCCGTTAAAGCATTTATATATTCAAACTTTTTTCCGGGCTAGTTCTCCTGAACACCTGGCCGGATTTCAACGATACTTGACAAGGATCATCAGTATCGTCGCCATATTCCGGTTGAATGATTTTTGGCAGAGTTATGTTAAATGTTTGAATAAACATACTTTGTCCAGATTAATCTCTTATTAACTCATTGCCGGTTTTAGAGAATCTTGGCACAGATGATCAGTTCCAAGCCTAGTTGTGGCTGTTATTGCCGTGTTCTGGTTGAATTATTTTTAGCCCTTTTAAGGTTTTAATGCATAAACTTTGTCCCAACTAATTCTCCTGATCCCCTGGCCAGATTTCAACAAATCGTGGCAGGGATGATTAGTACCAAGCCTAGTCGCATATATCATCGCCATGTTCCGGTTGAATGATTTTTGAAAGATTTATGGCCCCTTATACATAAACTTGATCTTTAGCCAGTAGAGCGTCCACAGGCCCTCTTGGGCCTGGGCCTCTTGTTTATTTTTGGATACAAAAAATTGAAAACTGGATTGAATTTTCGAAGAATTTTTTGTTGTTTTAAATATGAGAGTTGGATTTGGGTGTAGGGGTGGGAGCACTTCTTTGAGGGGAGGTGCTGCTATTAGGGGAAATATATAGAGGATATTTGTTGGTTTGGAGTGAATATAGGCTAAAGCACTCGTGAAAAAATAAGTTTTCTCACTTTAAGATGAAAATAAATCCTATATTCACGACAAACCAACAAATATTCTATTTATTATATACTTTTCAAACAGAAAATTAATACGTTTCTTTCCGACAGTTCCCCTTTAACGTATTCGCGGATAAATATAGTAACGCCAGCGCGTGAGGCGATTTACATATATTTAGCATGCATAGAATATAGTTCTAAACTTTGACACAAATTATGACTGTTATAAGCAAATGTAGAAAAAAGTAGTTCTTATATTCTCACTGTGAAAATATAAACAATGAGAATATAAGGTTTATTCTTTTACTGGGAAGTATATAATAAGGTATGATTATTTTTTATTTAAGTTTCAAATGTCATGATAGTATATAAATAATGTTGCAGGACGAGTGTCTTAGGAATACTGGGGAGAGTGGGAAAGGGTCTGTATAAATTTAAGGAAGAAGTAGTGGATGCTGGGTATTGATTGAAAAGGCAGGGTGGCATGGTAATGGTAGTGACGAGAAGAGGAAACTGGGAGTAGGGAAAATTGTCACCTTTGTCAACCATCTTTAGAATGGCCAACACATGTACAGAACATACTTTAATGCAGTAGCAAGTTCAACCAAATTTGTTTTCTAACATAATTATATACATGAATCTACAATTGCCTCATTCATATGTAAAACCATCATGTTTCAAATTATACAGTGTAGTGTCACATGCGGTCATGGTCAGCAGGGTCGACGTGTCGACTGTCGATCAAAGACAAACCAGCGCAGGGTTCTGTCAGACAGTTCATGTGATCAGGATCTAAAACCAGTGGACGTCAAACGATGCTCAATGTCTCCATGTCCTCAGGTATGTCTATTTTGTTGTGTGATATGAGCCACTTACTTCATGTGATGTCCCAGTAGTGAAGCTAGTATAGGAGCCAGGAGCCACGTGCTTCGTGTGTTGTCCCAGTAGTGAGGCTAGTATAGGAGCCAGGAGCCATGTGCTTCATTTGTTGTCCCAGTAGTGAGGCTAGTATAGGAGCCAGGAGCCATGTGCTTCATTTGTTGTCCCAGTAGTGAGGCTAGTATAGGAGCCAGGAGCCACTTGCTTCATTTTGAGGCTGATATAGGATATTTTGTTAGGTGTGATCATTATTTTATTTAGTGTTCAAGTCGCGTTTGCGTAATACAATTGTGCACTGTGTTCACGGGAATGTTTATTTGCATATCAATGCCATTGTCCATTAAATTGTTGAAACATAGGTTAACCATTAAAGGGAATGTAGCGCCACAGCCAAACAAACTCTATTACTGAGTTCTGAAAAACTTGGAAAAGGGTGAAAGAATTATCAAAATCGGATGATAAACAAAAAAGATATGACCATTTAAAGGTTGTTCTAAAACAAATATGGGAGCCGCCATTTTTAGAACTATGACGTCATAGTTCCATATTACCATATATGGAATATTAATAAATATCATTTAAAACGAAAAAAATCACTGCAAATGAATGATTTTTTTTTAACTGGTGTTATAAATCATTATTGCCATTAAGTATTACATATTTTTCATACAGTTGATGTCATTTTTTCCCTATAAATCAGTAAATTTTCATATTTATAAATATTCCATATATGGTCATTTAGAACCGTGATGTCATAGCTCTCAAAATGGCCGCTTCCATATCCGTTTTAACAGAAACTTTAAATGATCATATCGTCTTTGTTTATCATCTGATTTTGATAATTCTTTAATCCTTATTCAAGTATTTCAGAACTCTCAATAATAATGATGGTTTGGCTGTGGCACTACATTCCCTTTAAGTAAGTTATTATTTATTGAGTTTAATTTAAAAAAATAAAAACCCAACATTTGCTCCCTATTGTTGCTACATTTTCGACTTAAATAAACACTAATACATAACAACTTGCTTGTTAATATTGTAGTAAATAACTATCTATATTCTAAAGCAAAATTATGAAACAAAATCATAAAAGCTGAAATATTTTTTATGAACACGTAACTCTGTTACAATTCTTTAAAACATAACTGTGCAGAGTTGTTCCTCTTACTAAATTGTGGAAAATTTTGTAACAAAGCTATTTGATTGTTAAAATTTTAAGTCAAATTTATAAAACTTATAGATCATGTGAATTTAAAACTTCATTGAAATTGTCTAATAAAATTTATTGCATGTAAATTGATTAGACCTAAACAACATTTCTGAAAGCAACTAGTGTTTGCTTTTTCCTTGCATGCTGTTTCTTAACACAATTGTTTATATTTTTAGCGAACTCGTCCGTCGAATACTAGGTCATGCCTGAACGCTTACTTTGGCTGCTGCCCTGATGGCGTTACTCCGGCTAGAGGTGTGAATGGTCTAGGTTGTAGACCCAGGGAAAGACCCAGACCAGGTATGATATTGGTAATAAAAAATAATATTCCTGCGGGGATTTATTCCACAGGCTGGGCAGTTTTATATATAAAAGTTAAGACTTATATTAAACTGAAAAAAGAAAAGAAAACACCTGATATTCTGAAATTATTATTATTTAAGTCAGATTTGGGATGACATCTTGAAATTTGTTATGTCATAAAATATAGTTATGTCATAAAATATAGTTATTGAAGAATGAATGAATTAATGAACGGTGTTAAATGGCACATCGACACATTGTGCGTAAAAACTGATGAAAGATGAAGAAATGAATAGTTATTGAAGAATAACAAGAACTAACAGTAGTTAAATAAACATGCACATATTTTAGTATAATTAATCATTTATCCCGTCTCCTATACATCTGTAACGAATGGTTTGTACATATTTTCATAATTTTGCTTACGTTTTAATGATTATATAACATGTTTGTAAACAAAAACTTGTAAGCACATTTATAGAAAGATAATTACACAGCAGAGAAATTCAGGCAAACAAAAACCATAAAATATAAATATAATTAGCTCTACCATTCAAAGGTAGAACACATACTTCCTTATTACACCTTAACGATTTTGGTACCACACTAGAACCCATAATAATGAGTTTTTCCCCAAAAATCTCCATTTCCGCTATTCTGGTCCAAGTCCGCTATTCTGGTCCAAGTCAACTAATTCAGTCGTGTAGTAAGTGACTATTTCACGTTAAGTGGTCGTTTTATCAAATACAGGCTTTCACCACATTGATATTTAGTTACTAGTCATATCAAATTTTCGGTGATTGATTTTTAGCTCTACTGATCAGAGATCAGCCGAGCTTATGCCGTGGTGCAGTGTCCGTCATCCGTCTGTAAACTCTTTTTTTGTAGCGACTACTCCTCTGACACTACTGAATGGATTTTCATGAAACTTTACAAAAATGTTGCCCATGAAGTCTACTTGATCCTAACAAAAATTCATGTTGATGTGAAATCCAAGATGGTCGCCAAATCTAAAAATAGATTTTTAAAAAACAAGTTTGTAGCGACTACTTCTTGAAAACTATAAGTGATATGATATGGGACTTATACTAAAATGATCAGTATGACATGATGTTGATCCCTGTCAAAAATTATTTTGATGTGACGTTAAACATAGCCGCTAGCGGCCATCTTTGTTTACTTAGAATTATATAATGAAAACTTGTAGCGACTACTCCTCTGAAACTACTTGACGGATTTTCATGAAACTTCACAGGAATGCTGATCTAGCTATCAAAAACCTATCGGCAGAGCTTCAAGGATATTGACCTCTTGTTGCTATATTTATTGAATTTTGTTGTTATTAAACATCTCTTTAGAACTATTCTAATATTGCATTGATTATGGTGTTTGTGTCTGCAATGAAATGAACTATAATTTATGTTGGTTTAAACAATATTTATTTCGTAATGTTCTCATATATTATATACAAATTATAATAGTAAGGATCTGAACACAAGCTTATCAAAGCTTATATAAGTCACAGACATGTTAATTATTAGGTCTGTGTATAAATTCATTTCCTTTCAGAGGTCACATTTTGATATGGCTAAGTAACAAGTATTTTAATCATGAAAAGTAAGAAAATAAAGCGGAATAAAATAATCAAGGATAAGGAATCAGAATGGTAGCTGAGTATAGCTGAGCACAACAATTAGAACGTTAAGAAGCTACATATTCAATGCTGCTTTTTAGCTCTACTGATCAGAGATCAGCAGAGCTTTTGTAGCGACTACTCCTCTGAAACGACTGAATAGATTTTCATGAAACTTTACAGAAATGTTGCCCATGAAGTCTAGTTGATCCTAGCAAAAATTCATGTAGATGTGAAATCCAAGATGGCCGCCAATTCTAAAAATAGGTTTTTAAAAAACAAGTTTGTAGCGACTACTTCTTGAAAACTCTAAGGGATATTGCTATGGGACTTTTTCTAAAATGATCAGCATGACATGATGTTGGTCCTTGTCGAAAATCGTTTTGATTCGACGTTAAACATGGCTGCCAGCGGCCATCTTTGTTTACATTGAGTTATATAATGAAAACTTGTAGCGACTACTCCTCTGAAACTACTTGACGGATTTTCATGAAACTTCACAGGAATGTTGCTCTTCATGTCTAATTGATCCTAGCAAAATTTCAGGTCGGCCGGAAATTCAAGATGGCCGCCACGGCTAAAAATAGATTTTTAAAAAATAAGTTTGTAGCGACTACTTCTTGAAAACTATAAGAGATATTGATATGGGACTTTTTCTAAAATGATCAGCATGACATGATGTTGGTCCTTGTCGAAAATCGTTTTGATTCGACGTTAAACATGGCTGCCAGCGGCCATCTTTGTTTACATAGAGTTATATAATGAAAACTTGTAGTGACTACTCCTCTGAAACTACTTGACGGATTTTCATGAAACTTCACAGGAATGTTGCTCTTGATGTCTAATTGATCCTAGCAAAATTTCAGGTTGGCTGGAAACTCAAGATGGCTGCCACGGCTAAAAATAGATTTTTAAAAAATAAGTTTGTAGCGACTACTTCTTGAAAACTATAAGAGATATTGATATGGGACTTTTTCTAAAATTATCAGCATGACATGATGGTTATCCGAGTCTAACATTATTCTGATTCGACGTTAAACGTGGCTGCCAGTGGCCATCTTTGTTTACATAGAGTTATATAATGATAACTTGTAGCGACTACTCCTCTGAAACTACTTGACGGATTTTCATGAAACTTCACAGGAATGTTGCTCTTCATGTCTAATTGATCCTTGCAAAATTTCAGGTCGGCCGGAAATTCAAGATGGCCGCCATGGCTAAAAATAGATTTTCAAAATACAAGTTTGTAGCGACTACTTCTTGAAAACTATAAGTGATATTGATATGGGACTTTTTGTAAAATGATCAGCATGACATGATGTTGGTCCTTGTCAAAAATTGTTTTGATTCAACGTTAAACATGGCTGCCATCTTTGTTTACATAGAGTTATATAGTAAAAACTTGTAGCGACTAATCCTTTGAAACTACTTGGCAGATTTTCATGAAACTTTACAGGAATGTTTCTCTTAATGTTTAAGTGATCCTAGCAAAATTTCAGATCGGCCAGAAATTCAAGATGGCCGCCATAGCTAAAATTAGATTTTTTAAAAAAGAAGTTTGTAGCGACTACATCTTGAAAACTATAAGTGATATTGATATGGGACTTTTTGTAAAATGATCAGCATGACATGATGGTTATCAGAGTCAAACATTATTTTGATTCGACGTTAAACATGGCTGTCAGCGGCCATCTTTGTTTACATAGAGTTATATAATGAAAACTTGTAGCGACTATTCCTATGAAACTACTTGACGGATTTTCATGAAACTTCACAGGAGTGTTGCTCTTGATGTCTTATTGATCCTAGCAAAATTTCAGGTCGGCCGGAAATTCAAGATGGCCGCCACGGCTAAAAATAATTTTTCAAAAAACAAGTCTGTAGCGACTACTTCCTGAAATCAAAATCAATCAGTAGAGCTTCAAGGTCATTGACCTCTTGTTTATGAAAGTTGTTACGAGGAAAACGAGGAGAAATAAATGGTAAGAAAAAGAGGACAAGAAAATCTCATGAAAGTACATGCGCATACAATTCAACACCGGTGTACCCAACTGCACTGACTGGCGTGTTATTTTACAATTAGGATGCAAATCAGCGGGTGGAGTTATATAGTCCTGTGCACACTTAAATAAATCGGCTTTAAATTGATAAGAAAGTTCTGAAGAACCAAAAAGGAGATCTATGTTGTGCTTTCGCCTGGTCCGTCAGTATGGGTATTTTCCAAGTAGAATTCAGTATTGCCTCAGCACTGTAACATTTTATTTTGTCTTGCCTTGATTGGTGTTGTTTTTACGGCAGCAGTGGTGTGAGCATTCAAGTTTGCGTTTAAGTGGCTTTCTCAGGAACTGTACGCACCAGATCTTTCCAACTTTGCTTATGTTCTTATAACTGTATCTTTGATTTTTGTGGCAAATTATTTTGATAATTGAACACTTCGTCTACCTGCGGCATCCCGTAAAATATATTATTTAATGACATTACAGAAGGAAAGAAAGCGCTACAAATTAATTCTACCTGAAAGAAGCGTACCATTATTTTATCAATTGAAATAAATCGTTGCTTCTACTTACCTCTTGTCAACTAGACTAGGATCGTGATATAAAATCTAGTTTCAATGATATTGTTTTGTCAGTGTGATCTTAAAGTGGCTATCCCGCCAACAACAGCCAACTTTTTCAAAATATATACCAACTGAAGACAAGGTATGTATATACAATGTATATAACTGAAATATTTTGAGAATCCAAACGATATAGCCATAATATAAATGGCTTTAATCAGCCAGGTTAAACCATAAATCTGGAGCATCGAATTAAGAAATACGAACTCGTAATTCATTTTACATATTCAATGACGGGTATTTCAAGAACCCTTTAATAAATCTGTACTTTGGATCGGCACATATACATTATTACTGTTAATGACCTGAACACCTGGATGGAATTTTGATAAAATGTTTTGTAGCGTAAATTTGCCTTTATTTGGCGGGTTAGTTTCTTTAAGCAAGACACTTTCTCTTAGCCTCCTCTATCAAATGGGGACGTAAATAGGTAAACAGGGTGGTCTAGTGTATTGGCGTCTATCCTCCGAGCATGTGAACAAACCATAGGAATCCATTTTGATAGTAAGAGAAGGGAACGGTTCCTGGATTCTTACATATATCATTCAACTCTAGAAATAACCAAAGTAAATGTGTAGATGAGCCAACCATTTTGACTTCTGGGGTGGGGCCCGGGATTTTTCCTGAAAAATTATTCTGGCTGTTGAATTGCTGGAAAAGTAAATAACAATTAAATTTACTGTAATGTTATATACTATTTATAATTCTACTTGAATATTTGATAATCAATGAAATGATTTCATCATAAAAACAAACTGTGTTTTTAATAACGACTAATGAATAAACGTTTTATAAAAAAAAAGAGTTGGGCACAGTTCCTGCTGGATTTCTATGTATTCTTTCTTTTTCTTGAAAGCTGCTCGAAATAACCTAAATAAATGAGTTGATGGGATGGACCGTTAAACACAAATTTAATTTACATTCTCGACCAATGATAGACTCATCCGTGGGAATGCCCGCTTTATTTCCTTTTCCAAAGATCGATAAAAGCAGTGGAAAGAAGTAACTTGATTAAGGTCACTAGCATAATGCACTGCAGCATTATAATTGTAATATAGAGTTTAATTAACATTGTTGAAGTGATACGGGAAATATCCCGAGTGATAAATATTCTTCCGATATAGAAACGAGTGCGTTTTCGCATGAGTTTCTATATTTCAAGAATATTTTTCACAAGTGAATTATTTTCCGTATCACGACAAAAATGTTAATTAAACTATATAATATACATTCTGCCAATCGTCTTTTGACACAAGTATTCCTTCTTCTGTCACTCCTTTGGAGATAGCGCGGAGTAATATCATGACGTCAGTTCGTGACGTAATATAGTGACGTCTGTCGTTTAGTTCATAACATTTGGCTACTGTGCTATCTTGCACACTAGGCGAGATAGCACAGTTGAGGAAGGGATATGTTATAGATTTTCTCAAACTGGGAAATTTCTATAATTCATCACAGAATATATAATATAGATTGTTTGCTTCCCTTGTTCATTTATTTGATAAATAGAGGATATTTGTTTGTTTTGAGTGAATATAGGATTTATTTTCATCCAGAAGTGAGAAAACTTGTATTTTCACAAGTGCTTTAGCCTGAGTGAAAATATTTGAGTTGTCTCACTTCGACAAACCAACAAATATTCTATTTATTTTATACTCACAACCTGGAAATTTATGTAGAAAAATCTAATACGACAAAACAATCACGTCAATAACGTCTACAACGTAAACAACGTCAACAGTTACATGACGTCAGTCTGAGTGAAAGTATATTATATTTTCACATGTGAAATATAAACAATGAAAATATATAAGGTTTTATTTTAATCATAATATCCACTATTTCACTGGAAAGTATATAATAAATGATGTTATTTTATGCAGTTAGCACTGAGATACCTTACAGATGTGTTACCCATTAAGTATTGTGCTTGATTGTTTTTTTCTTCTTCAAGCATTGCCATGATTTACATTGTGTTAAAAAAATGTCCTATCCAGAACAAGTCATTGTGTGAGCTCACATTACACATAATTTCCATACAAAATAACATGAAATCTTGGCACAATATGCTCATTATACAACAACATAAGTGTTTACAATAAGAATATTGCATCTTTCACGAGTGATGATCAAGTAAGTTTTTCATGCTTTTCGCGACTATTTATTCACTATATCTGGATTTACAGTTGCTGCGTTTTTCCTAAATGATGAAAAATAGCATAATTTAGACTCCGAAGTGTTCATTAACATCTGATGAATAGCACAGAAGAATAAAAGATAAATAGAAAACCGTGTACTACTCCCCATGTTGGTATAAAATTGCTATGTTTATTGTTAAACAAAATGTCCTCTCTCAACTTCCAATTATACAGCACTACTTCGGTGAAGATTTTAATGAAGTTACTGATAACTTGACGCTTCAACATTTTTACTAGTATACATCCTAAAGTTCTCAAGTCCGTAGAGTTTTTATGAATTGAACAAGTTTGAATTTTTACCATCTTTGAGACTAGTATGATACACTTAACGTATGTAGTTGTATGTGTTAGTGGTAGTGTAGTTTAGAGCCTTTTAGTATAGGGTAAAGTGATCGCAAGTCTGACACACTTTGTAAAGAATGGCACATGTATCTGACATCAAACAATAATTCATTCTGATGTCGGTTTAAATCAATATGGCATTATCTCGCGGGAGTATTCCACTCGTTTACAAGTGTTTTGCATGTAGAAACAGTATGTTATAAGGCAAAAAAGTAACCTAGCTACCCCACGAATGATATGAAGTCGGAAGATTTTGATCATGAGTCGGACAATGTATTTGTGTGAGAATAAAAAAGAATGGGTCAATTTATCGACATTATTTGATGGTACAAATGAATGATCATTTTGTTTTCTTTTAATGTTAATATTAATTTCATCGCACATGCGACACATGATGAAACTACATGACAGTTTACGAGCTCACTCGATTCGATTGTAAGTCGGACACGATGTCTGACTCAATATCAAGGAAAAAAAAGTTTTCACATACCTCCTTTGCAATCATACTGGAAACCAGCAATATTGTATATCAGGTTCTTGCTGGGTTTCAGTGGTTATAATGAACGTTAACCTGGTTCCCAGTTGCTATTGTTTGCATTTCATGTGCGTCTGTGGTAATGTAAAAACAGTATCAAATCAGGCAAAATCGTCCGACTCAATATCATGTCCAGACTCAATATCATGTCCGACTAAAGATCACTTTACCCTAGTAGTTTTGTTCCAATTAGTAGAAGTACATCTCCAGTAATCATTGAGGAATGCTTGTTTATGTTATCACTTAAATTTATGTTTATTTAAACGATAAATAATGGAAAAGTAAAGTGGTACAAGTTTAGTTTTTGTTATGTTTTCCTGGTGTAATTAGTTGGACAGTATTTCCATATTTTGGTGCTATATGATCCGTTATCGTGAAGTTGGAATAATTTCCAATGATTCAATTTACTTGTACCTGTACAACTCCTCAGCAATCTAGGAGTAATTGTCGAGCATACAGATTGGCCTCTGGATTGAAAAATACAGTATCGCTTGCATTGCTTGCATAAAATCATTAAATTAGGTGAAAGGGAATCAAATCAAAGTTTTTCCCTCCCTCTCCACTCACCCCAACCTACACCCTCAGGTGTTTTTGTCGCTGTTTGACTCAAATTAAGGCCATTCAAAAAAGAAAGAAGCAATGTTGAATGTATATGTAAGGAAAGAGGAAATACGCAGTATTTTATGGTTATGATTATGACCAAAGAGTTAACATTTTCATTAATGCTTTGTCCAAAACTTGTTTTTATTCAAACGCATTTGTAAATGTAAATACATGATGTAGTTATTTCAATGCGTACAACTCGCATTGTGCTGAAAGCTTGTCTGGAGCACTTTTGATTGGCATGTGTTCCTTAAATCTCAAAAGCATGAAATACGTTTTGTAATGTTGGTTCAAAACAGAATTCAGATTGATTGCAATCATATATTCTAATGCAACTATTATATAACACGTTGCTCCATTGGCTAACGTCTCAGATTTGTAATGTCTCAAATTTGTGACCGTAAAACCCCCCATTTAACGTCTGAAAAATATGTGACGTCACATAACGTTCATATAAATGATTGGATGACGTCCCAATGACATCGTCAACAAAATGCTGGCATCCATGAATTTGAGTTTTCATAGAAAAACAAGTGTGTATGTATGATTTTATTTTATATTGTAGTATTTGAATGGAAAAGCATTAGATGCTAAGATTTTCAATCTGGGACGGTATGTGGTGGGTTTTACGGTCTGAAATTTCATTTTATGGCAGACACTCGCATACCATCCCAGATGGTCTGAAATTTCCTTTTATGGCAGACACTCACATACTGTCCCTGAGATTGAAAATCTTAGGATGATTTATATATTATCTCTTAACTGGTACACAATTGTCTATATATAAATACAGCCAAAATACCAGACTTCCAATAACACGCAGAAAATATACTGCCATACTATTATTTATTGCTACAACAATATCATTAAACAGCACAAAACAACAGTAAAACAACAAAAAAGACTAATGAGTTAGTAATGTAACTGACAGAAGTGGCTACTCTTTATGTATTGCATTCTGCCATTAAAGACAGATGGAGTAAATTAGGATGAATTTAGAACGCATATTGTTTTGAAAACATCGGGCCTTGAATTCACCAACCATTCTTGAGAATATTGTTAGACTTAAGCCCAAGTATGCAAATTTCAATCACACAAATTTCTATAAGTTTAAAGGATAAACGTTCATAAGAAGCTGCTATGTATAAATATGATAAATTTTAATAAATAGCAACTTCATATGATTGTTTATCTATGAAGGTCATGGGAATATTTGTGAATGAAATTTTAATACTTGAGCTCAAGTCTAAGAATAGTCTGAAGAATGGTTGGTGAATTCCAAGCCAGGTGTTTGAATTATGTTGTACCTCATGATGCTCGGGTATTTTAGTTTTTAGCTCTACTGGCCAAGGGCCAGCAGAGCTTATGGGATGGTGTGTTGTCCGTCTTCCGTCGTCCGTCCGTCGTCCGTCGTCCGTCCGTTAACTTTTCTTCAAACGACTTCTCCTCAGAAACCGCTTGGCTAATTTTGACCAAATTTCACGTGGATGATCCTTAGATGAACGCTTTTAAGATTTGTTAAATTTAGGTCAGCGCTACATCCAAGATGGCTGCCATTACCATATATGGTCGAAACCTTAAAAAATCTTCTTCTCCAGAACCTCTGGACAGATTTCAACAGTTTTTCTTTTAAAATGATCGCCAACGCCTAGACTATCAAGATTGTTCAAATAAAGTCCTCGGGGTCAAAAATGGCCGTGCCCCGGGGGTCCAAAGTTTGTATATTGAGGTTTTGCATGTTTTTCATATAGACATATAGGAAAAAACTTTAAAAAATCTTCTTCTCTGAAACCACAAGGCACAGAGCTCTCATGTATTACATGTAGCATCAGCTTATGGTCCTCTGCTAAGTTTGTTCAAATGGTGACCCTGGGGTCAAATTTGTCCCCGCTCCGGGGGTCACAATTTTACATAGACTTATATAGGATTTTTAAAAAAAAAAATCTTCTTCTCGGAAACTACAACAGCCGGATGTTTGATATTTTGCATTTACTATAAGCTTATGGTCCTTTACCAAGTTTGTTCAAATGGTGACCCTCGGGTCACATTTGGCCCCGCCCCAAGGGTCACATGTTTTACATAGACATGTATAGGGAAAAACTTAAAAAATCTTCTTCTCTGAAACTGCAAGAGCCAGAGGTTTAATATTTTGCATTTGCTATAAGCTTGTGGTCCTCTACCAAGTTTGTTCAAATGGTGACCCAGGGGTCACATTTGGCCCCACCCCGGGGATCACAGTTTTACATAGGCTTGTATAGGCAAAAATGAAATAAAATCTTCTTCTCTGGAACCACATGGCACAGAGCTCTCATGTATTAAATGTAGCATCAGCTTATGGTCCTCTACTAAGTTTGTTCAAATGCTGACCCTGGGGTCAAATTTGTCCCCGCCCCAAGGGTCACAGTTTTACATAGACTTATATAGGATCTTTTTTTTTAAAAATCTTCTTCTCGGAAACTACAAGAGCCAGATGTTTGATATTAAACATTTATTATAAGCTTATGGTCCTTTACCAAGTTTGTTCAAATGGTGACCCTGGTGTCACATCTTGCCCCACAGTTTTACATAAATGCTTGTATAGGGAAAAACTGAAAAAAATCTTCTTCTCTGGAACTGCAACAGCTTAAGGTTTAATATCTTGCATTTGCTATAAGCTTATGGTCCTTTACCAAGTTTGTTCAAATGGTGACCCTCGGGTCACATTTGACCCCGCCCCAAGGGTCACATGTTTTACATAGACATGTATAGGGAAAAACTTAAAAACTCTTCTTCTCTGAAACTGCAAGAGCCAGAGGTTTAATATTTTGCATTTGCTACGAGCTTATGGTCTTCTACCAAGTTTGTTCAAATGGTGGCCTATTGGTCATATTTGGCCCCACCCTGGGGGTCAGTTTTATTTAGGCTTGTATAGGCAAAAGCTTTTTTTTTTTTTTTTTAGTTTTTTATTTGATTTATTTAATTATTTTTTTTCAATTGCAATTTTTTTTTTTTTTTTTTTTTTTTGTTTAAATTTTTTATTTATTTTTTTATTTTTTTTTTTTCCCTTTTTTTATTTTTTTCTAATTTTTTTTTTTTTTTTCCCTTTTTTTTTTTTATATAATTTTTTTTTTGATTTGATTTTTTTTTTTTTTTTTAAATTTTTTCATTATCTTTTTAATTACTTGCCACTTACTTTAAAATTTCTTGTCGGCGCTACTCATCCTAAATGCCTTGTTGAATTTCGACGAAACTTGGCAGGAAGCATCGGTAAGATGTCTAGTTGTGCATATCACGCTTTTGTTCCAGTTCGCTGATTTTTGACGGAGTAATGGCCCTTTGACATTTTTATTTTAAATTTCTTGTCGGCGCTACTCCTTAAACAACTTGTTTGATTTCTACGAAATTTGGCAGGAAGCTTCAGTATGATGTCTAGTTGTGCAAAGCGCGGTATATCAATGAAATCCTGGACAATTTCGAAAACTAGCTAGATCTTGTTAGTAATAACAGAGTTATGGCCCTTGATTTGTTGAAAAATGCTATATTGTATTTTTCTTTGTTAAATCTATAGGAGAAGAGAGCTATATCTAGCTATATCTATCTAAATCTATAAGAGCTGTTTTAGCCAGTAGAGCGTCCACAGGCCCTCTTGGGCCTCTTGTTTAAAAGCATTACGTGGTCCAAGTATTAACTTTCATTCCCCATCCATCCCCTTCTCCAAGAAGCAAAAACAGGGTTGGATGGGGTATGAAATAAAACTATAATAAAAAAAATATGTAAAAAAATTCAGCTTAAAAAGTCTGCATAATGTGAATTAAAACATTTAATATGTAATTTTAAATAGGTTAATGCATTTTTTCAGTAAAAAATGTTTTAAACTTGTTTTATTGTCGAAAATATCCGTTATAAAATCATGCTAATTATAAGAATTCCCATCACTTAATGGAATTAAGGCAGGATCACGTGACCTCGACCACGTAACAAGGTCACCAAAATTCAAAGATTTTAAATTGTGTGGCGGTCCCAATGCAGCCAATAATGCTCATGAGGGATGCTGAAAACATGAGTCCAGAAAATCCCTGTGTAAGGGTATACAAAGTGGTTTGCCATGGAATAGTCAACAACACCTGTTCCTTTAAAGGCCAATAATTAATGAAAGGAAAATCAGAGTTTTGAAATGCGGTTGTCGTTTGGTAATCCTATGGAGATGTAGGGCACTGGTTTCTATCAGAAATAACGTGGAAATCTTAAATAAAAATGCAGTACCTTTGATTTTGATCAGATCTCAAATAAAAATGCAGTACCTTTGATTTTGATCAGAAATAACGAGGAAATCTTAAATAAAAATGCAGTACCTTTGATTTTGATCAGAAGTAACGTGGAAATCTTAAATAAAAATGCAGTACCTTTGATTTTGATCAGAAATAATGTGGAACTCTTAAATAAAAATGCAGTACCTTTAATTTTGATCAGAAATAACGTGGAAATCTTAAATAAAAATGCAGTACCTTTGATTTTGATCAGAAATAACGTGGAAATCTTAAATAAAAATGCAGTACCTTTGATTTTGATCAGAAATCACGTGGAAATCTTAAAGATAATATACCCCATTTATATAAATATACAATATACTAATAAAAAAACTTAGGAATAGCTGCCAACCACAAAAAATATTAGTTAGAGGAGAAAAAGATGATTTTAATAAACAAATTTGTCTTCGTGAAAGTCAGGAACAATTCGGTAGTTTCCGCGCGCACTTTGTGTGATGACGTAGATTCTGCCATTGACCTTATGACCTGGTTATAATCTGTTATATTCATGCATGGTCATTTCGGGAAGACATCATATATTTATTATTTTTATGTGACAACTTATTTTGAATTATTATATTAGATAACTATTGGAAAATGGTTCACTGTGTTGCGTTTGGATGCAATACCACGAGAGCAAATGGTTCAAAGTGATTATATATAAGAACCCTGAACGAAAAGTAAAAGTATGTCAGTTTGGTTTATTTTTAGCTCAGACTTCGGCGACTATTAACGTATCCTGTAGAAAACTGCAGGAAGACAATATGCATGCATTTCATCCATAAATGGAAATTGAAACATGATAAATATCCCATGCCTGTGATTTATCTTCGGTGCTTTTGAGTTGACTCGCTTATGGATCCTATATGTGACCGGTGAAATTTACCATAAACAATAATGAACATTTCCACTTTCAGATTCACTTATGTTTAGAACATGTATTATTTATTATATTAATTATTATTGTTGGTTGGGATAATGCAGTACTGTACAGTAGTTTCCTAATAGATCCGCTGTGACATGTATAATTATCCAACACAACAAGTAACTTTTAAATGGGGAGTATGCAATGAAACGAACATGGTGATTCACAATAAACAAACACTGGCAAACTGTCAGTAGCTATTGCATAACAAGGTCATAAACCACTGATTAGTCCCACCAAGTGCCCATCAAAGATACCGCATGACTGCAGCTGAGAGTCATAAAACACATCACAGAATGTACTTCCGATGCTTGTTTTGTGTAGGTCTATGATGCGTGTAACATTCTTAGGAGTGTTTTGATGTTGGTAACAGGATTACATAAATAGAATAGGGAGCTCAGTGACGTCACATACACTGTGTAAACCTGTCAATACGATGCCTAACTTGTATAGTGTGTAATTAATGAACTGTTTGTCAGAAATCATTGAGCGTTTCAGTTTATTTTTAGAACATACTATATCTAAGATAGAGCCCTATTAAAAAAAACTATAGCTGAGATCTAAAAAAATATGTTGAATACAGAGTTGATTTTATTTTTTACGACAGTAATTTTGGTGCGCATTCTAGCTTTTTACAACGCTATAAATTTGGAAACAACATTTTGTTCCATCATCCGTTGATCCTAAAATACTGCTGGCATATTGGAGAAAAATAAACAATGAAAATAAAGCACAGTAAAATATAAGGTTTTATTTCTCAAGTAAGAATATATTCAAATACAGTTATAGTATCATTTCAAAATTTCAACAACATTTTGCAATTCCCGCCACTTTAAGAACTTCAGGTGTGAGGCAGTTTCAAACACACGAGTTTCTGCGATGAGACTGGCACTTTAAGCTATTTCCCCATAATCTCTGCAACATTTCAGAACGTCATTTTGTGTTTTCATGGCACTGCCGTGGGTACAGCCACACCTGTAATTGAAAGAAACACTAATCTTTGTAGACCAAGCAAAATGATATTTTAAATAAGTACTGTCTTTTATAATAAAAGAAATCAATTTGCAGGCATTTGATTACGGTGACCAGAAGTCATTTAGTCATATAGGTCACTTTATCTAAAAACATGAAGGTAATATATGCAAAAAAAACATACAACACAGGGACATACCTCGGCAATGAACAATAACAAAAAGGGCGATGCGCCGTGACTTTAGTGGGTGGGGAACAATCGATTGTCACAGCAGACATAACATCTAGAGATTGCGATTCGACTCTTTTTCATACATGTTAGGCCTACCAGTTATTTAAACTAATGCTACTGTATATAAAAACATATAAACTTTGACAATATGCCGGTAATGAACAAGAAGGAAATGTACGATGCATCGTCACGTTGGTGGGTTGGTGGGGTAAGACAGTCATCGAACGGTTTCATTTTACAGAACAGACAACGTAATTCGACTTAATCACGTCCCTCTCATACTTAAATGGATTAGCAAACAATACGTAATTATCATACACGATTACAAAATATAATTACCAGTCGGTATGTTCGCTCTGCAATCAGGCAAAGCGTCGAAGTCGGTCATCACTTTTAATTTCAGACAGATAAGCTTGCTGATTTGCAACAGGCCGTGGCTCATACATGTACGGCTGTACAACAAACTCATTCTCGATCACCTTGTCCAGTAATTCTTCCTCCATGTTATTTGTGTCAGAATAATTATATGATAAATCCATGTAGGTCTATGATAAACCTCAACAGGGAAATTTCCGCATGGCGGAATCTACGTCATCAGCGTGGAGCGCCATCTATATGGCAAAATTAACATGAAGGGGAGGTAACTCCATCTTGAAGGGAAATATACCTGTTGTTTTTACAAGTATTTCTTTTTCAAAGTTTTTTTTTATTTTAGTTTTTTTACCATTCAATTCACTTTATTGATTTAAATATGAAAATATATAACAATATGCATTTTATAGGGTGTCAGTGGAACTTTAAATAAAAATGCAGTACCTTTGATTTTGACTGTAAGAAAGTGGTTGAAGTAGCTATCCCACAAACAACAACCACATTTTACAACATATGTACACTGTTTCTAAACCTACTGACAATGAGGTATATATATATATATAACTTAATATTTTGAAAATCTAAACTGTACATAGACATGATATAAACAGCTTTAACTAGCCATGCCATTGCAAACCCCAAAACTGTAGCGTCAAATTCAAGTTACCGACTCGTAATGCATTTTACACATATTCAGTTATGGGTATTAAGAACCCGTAAATAAACCTATACCTTTGTTCCGAACATATACATTATTATATGACCTGAACACATGTATAGAGTTTTGATAAACAGTTATAGTGTAATTTTGTCGTTAAGTGAAAGGAAAAGGGGTACTTTTTATTTTTGCTCAGTATATAATATTAAATCAATTCGCTGGAAAATTTTATTCTCACCAATTATCCTTAAATTCATAAAGTACTAAATAAAATAAAATAAGTTGGAAACAAAAAATAGATTATCTTATAATTAAACAAATGAATGTAATTAACTTGAGCACATATTTTTTTATATATCTGTAGGGACATATTATGTCATGGCATGGCATTGTCCGTCTTTCTGCCTGTCTGTTTGTCCATTAACTTTTACCTGACAATTGATTGTGGCTAATAACTTTCAAAGTATAAGGTCGACAACAGTGAAACTTTGTGAACATCTTCAGAATGATCCAATGAATACATCTGATAAAGGGTCATAACTCTCTGGGTCATATGTTTTGAATTATTCCACTTTGATTTTTTTTCTAATTTGGAACAATCTTGCTTTTTATAATTGATTGTGGCTAATACATTTCAAAGTATTAGGTATACAACAATGAAACTTTGCACACATCTTCAACATGAATGCAACTTTTACAGGCCCTTAACTCTCTGATTCATATTTTTATAACCCTGCGGGGGCTCCCGCTTTCACAAAGTGGGGGGCTATATACAAATCACGCTGTCCGTAATGTCCCGTCGCATCCCATCCCATCCCATCCCATCAATTAACACATTTCTGTCCTGTCCCATCACTTTGCATCCCGTAACACATTTTTAGCTCTACTGATCAAAGATCAGCAGAGCTTATGCCGTAGTGCGGTGTCCATTGTCCATCCGTCAGTACGTAAACTTTCTTTTTGGCGACTACTCCTCTGAAATTACTGAATGGATTTTCATGAAACTTTACAGGAATGTTGTCCATGATGTCTAGTTGATTCCAGCAAAAATTTGCATCGATGTGAAATCCAAGATGCCTGCCAAAGCTAAAAATAGATTTTTAAAAAACAAGTTTAGCGACTACTTCTTGAAAACTATAAGTGATATTGATATGGGACTTTTTCTAAAGTGATCAGCATGACATGATGTTGGTCCTTGTCGAAAATCTGATAAGATTTTTAAAAAACAAGTACGTAGCAACTACTTCTTGAAAAATGTAAGTGATATTGATATGGGATTTTCTCTAAAATGATCAGCATGACATGATGATGGTCCTTGTTGAAAATCATTTTGATTCAACATTGAACATGGCTGCCAGTGGCCATCTTTGTTTACATAGAGTTATATAGTAAAAACTTGTAGCGACTCCTCCTCTGAAACTACTTGACAGATTTTCATGAAGCTTCACAGGAATGTTGCTCTTGATGTCTAGTTGATCCTAGCAAAATTTCAGGTCGGCTGGAAATTCAAGATGGCCACCACAGCTAAAAATAGATTTTTAAAAAAATAAAAAATTGTAGCAACTACTCCTACTCCTGAAACTTCTTCAAGGATTTTCATGAAACTTCACAGAAATGTTGCTCTTGCTTTCTAGTTAATCCTAGCAAAATTTCAAGTTGACCAGAAATGCAAGATGGCCACCATGGATAAAAATATAAAAACTTGTAACGAGGATAAAATAATATAAAAACTTGTAACGATCGACTACTCTGAAACTACTTGACGGATTTTCATGAAACTTCACAGGAATGTTGATCTAGCTATCAAAACCTATCAGTAGAGCTTCAAGGTCATTAACCTCTGGTTATTACTTGCATTCCTCAAACAGTTCTGAATGGGTTGTTCTCAAACTTCATATTATACACATAACAACTGATCAGAAAGCAAGGGTATTCATCACCTTCAGTGACAGTTTTAGTTTGAATTATTTCCATTTGATTAAAGTTACCTGGAACTTAACCTTGCCAATGATATGTAGGCAATGCTCTTGTTATAACATTTATTTATGATGCATAAGAGTTATGGTTATTTCTGTTTGTGGCTTGTTTGTGGCTTGTTAATTAACATAATTCACTATATTCTCTCACTGCACTAGAATTCTGTGAATTCAGATTACTTTTTTTTTTGAAAAAAATGCCAAAATAGCAATTACGAATTAAGGCAATAAAGAAAAAAACATGTGCAGCGCATGCGGTATGCTTTTGATGTGAAGAAGAACTGACGGTTGCTAATTTACCCATCGGTTATGCTGTTTTATTAATTGGAGAAACCACTTGATTTACACATCGGCATAATATGTGGACACTGTTCTGTTGTTTTATAAATTGCTGAATCATGATTCTACACATTTTTTATGCCTCCCTTGGAAGAAGAGTGTGTATATTGCTTTGCACTTGTCGGTCGGTTGGTCGATCCCGTTTTTGGTTTCCGCTCATTTTAAAGAAAAATGTTAAAGATATTCAGACGTTATTTGTGGTGAACATTACGTGGTCCGAGTATTAACTTTCATACCCGATCCAACCCCTTCTCCAAGAAGCGAAAACAGGTTGGCTGGGGTATGAAATAAAAACTTAATTTTGGCTTTAAAAGTTTGCATATTGTAAAATTAAAACATTTTGTAGGTGATTTTAGGTGATAGCATTTTGTCAGTAAACAATGTTTTTAAACGTTTTATCGTCAAAATATCCATTATAAAATCCTGCTAATATAAGCCTTCCCATCGCTTAATGGAATTAAGGCGGGACCACGTAATTGTATTCCAGTATCAAAATAAAGGCCAAGTTTGATTATGTTATATTTCTAAAACATTTTGAGCAAGAAATGAGCAGAAAGTTCCACTAAGTAAATTCTGTGATTTTTAAGCCAAAAATGATGAATGTTGAACATCGTTAATCACAAATAAAATATGATTTAAAAGGGCTTGCCTCCAGAATTCCTTCAAAATGAATATTGTCCAGACTACGTTGTTTGGCATGGGGAGAGAATATGTTCTGCCAAATAAAAATGATGCATGTGGTTTAGTTCAATGATCTTATTCAATGGACATCTTGTTGTCTTTCATCCAAGTAACCTTTGTCCGATTTTCAGAATTATTTTAATCAGTAAAATCTCGGACTAAGTTTTGTAGCTGTACCGTTTCGTTTGTTTGTATGGTGTTTTACGTCATTTTCAACACATGTTATATATGACGTTCAATTTTTTGTAGTGGAGGGAGGCAGACCACCCGCATTTCAATTTTTTGTAGTGGAGGGAGGCAGACCACCCGCATTTCCTGGTAGAACCGGTACTGTATAACTCCCGCCATCTGTAAGAATCGACACTTCATCACTTACAAGTCGAGCTCCCAGTACTCCGTGGTCGAGGGGTTAACAACGTTGTGTTGCCTCTCACCGCTGCAGGTTTGAATCCCACAGGGAGCTCAAATTGTCAGAATGTGTTGATTCTTACAGATGGCGGGAGGTATACAGTATTGGTTTTACCCAGGAAAAATGGGATGGTCTGCCTCTACCACAAACAAATCAACCGTCCCATATGGCGTAAAATGTGCTAAAAATGACGTAAAACACCATTCAGACAAACAGTAAAATCTCGATACATTATTTAATTTTGAATTTATAAACTGAAGTAGTAAAATCTCAGACTCGTAAGGTTAACAATAAGATAATTTTAATTAGATTGAGTATCAGTTGATGCCTACAGCTAAACCACTTTCCTGTAAAGCCCATCATTAACAACAGTGGGTGATCGAACAAAATATTGCATTTACATTTGACTATAAGCTTTCATTTAATGGCATTTAGTTTTCATTAGGAGCTACCATTAAATTTTGCATTAATAAAGTCCCAAGCCCAGGGTGATTTTTGTTTGGAGACGTAAACCAGACAGTCCTGCGTATCGGAGTCTATCCCGCGAGCAAAGAGTATTATTCTTTTCGATTGTAAGAGTAGGCCAAGTTCACAGATTCCTCTAGTATGTAACCTTCCCCTGGAGCAGCTCTAAATAAACTATGCTGTGTTGAAGAGCTGTTAAATAAAATTCAAATTGTTCCAGTTCTACATAGTAATTAGAGCAATTTGAAATCTACTCGGGTATAAATGTATAACAAACACTATACCGTCCATGTAAACATCATACATTCAGCTGGTACCATTGTTATCAGGTGACCACTTCAGGCCCATTTGGGCCTGTTGTTTCTTTATTTATAGTGGACATCTTGAATTCTACTGGAATGTCTGATTTTCCATAGTGTTTCCAGATTTTAGTTTGTCATCGTCTATCACTTCGTATCCGTGGCATGGACTTGTGGTAGAGCATCCTTCTCGCGTGCGGCAAGTCGTGAGTTCATACCCTGGCCAAGTTACACCAAAGACTTTCTAAAACTGGTACTAGTAGCTTCCTTACTTGACGTTCAGCATATAAAGGGCAGTTCTAGGTCTGGTTGGCCCGGTGTCAGTATAATGTGACTGGGTGGGGTATCGTGTCATGTGTCGATCGACAGTGTGGTATTACAGCGTGGCAGCACTAAAAGGTTGAGTATTGAACTCACTGTTACTAGTAGGCACTGTCATGACCGGACAGAAAGATTGCTAACCCTTAACACGCTAAGCACAACTAAAATAGCCTTTGCGTCCATTGTAAGCCCAGATCAGCCTGCGAGTAACTCATTGGGTCACAGGGTGATCAGGGTTTACAATCTATCAATGTACGTTACTTGCAGGCTGATCTGGGTTTACAATGTCTGGCTGCTGATCAGTCATTTTCCCCAAAACCCCTCTTTGTCACATAAATGGAATGGTCATAATTCAAAGAAAGAACAGTCCATTATATATATGTACCGGGTTAAGGGTTAAAAGAGACGCTAAACCCCATACATACAGACATCCATCCATCACTGTACAAAAGTTGTTGCTTTTATGGTATAATGCACTATTCTATTACATTCAGATTATTTATTTTGAACACCTACACCCATGGGTCTTTTATCATAATCTTAACTTGATTAAAACGTATTGTATAGTGTTCCCTAGCCTGTCACCAGGCGATTGGAACACAATAAATCCCTGAAATTGACATGGTTGGTGAAATTGACATGTTTGTGGTACAATAGATATGTCATTAACATGGACAGGTACAGCCTGGATACTATCATTGATTGATATAACATTATGGCCTTTTTAATCAGCTTTTTACCTTGAGAATAATGTTGCACCAGTCCTGGACTTGTATTAAATAAGTTATTGGGCTTCTGTTTATTTCTTAATCCCACTGGGGGCTTGACTTGCCAAGAGAGAAAGTGTCAATTTTTATGGATGGCGGGGAGGTAAAATGGGGTGGTAATAAAAATCAACAGTCATATATGGCCTAATATGTGCTGAAAATGACGCAAATACACCATTCAAACAATTCCCTTTTTGAAACTTGATTATCTGTAGATTTGTTGTTGTTTTTGAAGCCTGTTATTAGTTTTTCCAGAGCATAAATCCAAAACTTTTCATGATATCTTTATAAACAAGAGATCAATGACCTTGAAGCTCTACTGATAGATTTTGATAGCTAGATCAGTCATGGGAACCTGTGAAGTTTTATGGAAATAAGACCAACACTTTCAGAGAAGTAGTCGCCACAATTTTTTTCTATATCACTCTATGTAAAAAAAGGTGGTTGCTAGCTGGCAGCCATGTTTGACATTGAATCAAAATGAATTTTGTTTAGGACAAACTACATGTCATGTCAGTCATTTTAGTAAAGGTTCCAAATCAATATGATTTTTTAGAAATAGTTGCCACAAACTTGTATTTAAGCTCTGGCAGCCATCTTGAATTTCTGGCCAACCTGATTTTTACTTGGGACTAACTGGATATTAAGATAAACATTCCTGTAAAGTTTTATGACAGTAATTTTGGTAAAGGTACCAAACCGTTACCACTTATGGTTTTAGTGAAGTAGTCACAACATTGTATTTAAAATCTATTTTAGCCTTGGCAGCCATCTTAATTTTAGGCCAACCTGATTTTTACTTAGGACCAACTAGACATCAAGAGACCAACTAGACATCAAGAGCAACATTCCTATATTCCTAAATGTTATGATTTATTATACAACATTATAATCTCATTCAGTTTTATTCTAGTCTAAAGAATATATCTTTTTCCAGCTTATAAAAATGTCATAATGCTACCACACATTTTAATTATACCCCCGCTAAACGAAGTATACTGATTTCACCCTGTCCGTCCGTCCGTCTGTCAGTCTGTAGATGCAACCTTGTCCGCTCCTTAACCTCTCCCCCTGAAGCAAATCTCATGTAACTTATAGGTGGAACTGCCTGTGGTGAGAGGACAACCCCTATTAATTTTGAGGTCTGTATGTCAAAGGTTAAGGTCACCAGGACCTGATAATGAAAAACATTCTCCGCTCCATAACTCCTCTCCCCGTGAAGCAAATCTCGTGAAACTTAATAGGTGGACTGCCTGTGATGAAAAGATGGCCCCTATTGGTTTTGAGGTCAGAAGGTCAAAGGTCAAGGCCACCAGCACCCGATAATCAAAAACCTTGTCCGCTCCGTAACTCCTGTCCCCTTGATGCAAATCTCAGGAATCTTTATAGAAGGAGAACTGCCTGTGGTAAGAGGATGACCTCTATTGATTTTGAGGTCAAAGGTCAAGATCACCAGGACCCGATAATGAAAAACCTTATCCGCTCCATAACTCCTATTTCCCAGAAGCAAATCTCATGAAACTTCATAGGTGAACTCCTAATGATTTTGAAGTCAGTAGGTCGAAGGTCAAGGTCAACGGGACCTGATAATGAAAAACCTCTGCTCCATAACTATTTCCCCATGAAGCAAATCTCGTGAAACTTAATAGGTTGACTGCCTGTGATGAAGAGATGGCCCCTGTTGGTTTTGAGGTCAGTAGGTCAAAGGTCAAGGCCACCATTACCTGATCATGAAACTCCCATTCCACTGCAGATCCCTTTGGAGGGGAAGGCAGAGGGGTAGAATCCCCCCAAATTCATGTTCATTTTATCATTTTTTGTTCATGTTCATTAAAGTTCTTCATCATGATCCCTGCATTGTTTCAGGTGCCATCTCGCTTACATCAAAAGAGCAGTGGCAGAAAAACAATAAACGTGGCTCCAGCATAAATGGAGTTTCTATGATAGAATTTGCAGCAACTCTGCAGTTCAGGGTGAGAAGGTTCTAGGCCCATTTTCCATATTTTATCTCGATGTACATGGAGGATGAGCCTGGCATGTTCATGCCTGTTGGGGGCCATATAACCGTTCATGTGTTGGTGCGCCTTAAAACCCCAATTCAATTCAGTTCAATTCCCATTCCACTCAATCTTTACTCAAACGGTAGGGTTGGGAATGGTGGGGACTGGTAGCAGTGGTATAATTGTCGCCCTTAAAAGGTGACAGCTCTATTTATAAACCTATATCAAATAAATCCTTTACAACACCAACCTTAGTATATTAGTATTTTGCTGCTCAACAGTAATTTCTCCAAATCACCTGTTGTTACATAAATGGAATGATCCATATTCATAAATATAGCAGGTATGTGACCAGGTCACAGGTCATGTTATGCAATTTCTCCTGAGAATTAGGTTACTATCTCACCAGTACAAGTAGATTTGCTCTTGTCTCAGCGGTTATATTTGGAAAATCGGAATCAAAATATATCTTACTCCTACAATTTTTTCTGAGAGCCATAAATACAAAGGAGACTTAATCTTAACCCCTCTATGAATGTATAATGGTATGTCCTTTCTTTCAATTTGGTCCAATTATATTACAAAGGGGTGTTTCGGTAAAGAAGTAGCCACACAATTCTATTTATGGCCTTGACTAAAATGGTTGGATCTAGGGTCCTCAACTTGGAAGGATGGTTGGTCATGACCAGTAGATGACCCCTATTGATTTTGAAGTCACTAGGTCAAAGGTCAAGGTCATGGTGACCTTGACTATCAAAACGATGTCCGATCAATAACTAAACAATAGTTGGACTTAGGGTCCTCAAACTTGGAAGGATGGTTGGTCATGACAAGTAGATGACCCCTATTGATTTTGGGGTCACTAGGTCAAAGGTCAAGGTCATGGTGACCTTGACTAAAATGGTTGGACCTAGGGTCCTCAAACTTGGAAGGATGGTTGGTCATGACCAGTAGATGACCCCTATTGATTTTGGGGTCACTAGGTCAAAGGTCAAGGTCATGGTGAATTTGACTCAAAGGTCAAGGTCATGGTGATATCCGATCAATAACTAGACAATGGTTGGTCATAGGGTCCTCAAACTTGGAAGGATGGTTGGTCATGACAAATAGATGACCTCTATTGATTTTGGGGTCACTAGGTCAAAGGTCAAGGTCACAGTGACCTTGATTATCAAAATGATGTTCGATCAATAACTAGAGAATGGTTGGACCTAGGGTCCTCAAACTTTGAAGGATGGTTGGTAGTGACCAGTAGATGACCCCTATTGATTTTGGGTCACTAGGTCAAAGGTCAAGGTCATGGTGAACTTGACTATCAAAATGATCTCTGATCAATAGAGAACGGTTGGACCTAGAGTCGTCAATTATGTCTGTTCGGGCGAGTGGGGGAGCCCTACGTTTTTGTCCCATGGACAATAACAATTTCTAGTTAAAATCTATTTTTAGCCATGGCAGCCATCTTGAATTTTAGGCCAACATGATTTTTACTTAGTACCAACTAGACATTAAGAGCAACATTCCTATATTCCTAAATATTATGATTTATTATGCAACATTACCTATGCAACATTATAATCTCATTCAGTTTTATTCTAGTCTAAAGAATATATCTTTTTCCAGCTTATAAAAATGTCATAATGCTACCACAAATTTTAATTATAAAGCTATATCAATTAAATCCCTTACAACATCAACCTTAGTATATTAGTATATTTGCTGCTCAACAGTAATTTTTCCAAATCACCCTTTTGTAACATAAATGGAATGATCCGTATATGCACTTTCTCCTGAGAATTAGGTTACTATCTCACCAGTACAAGTAGATTTGCTTTTGTCTCAGTGATTTTATTGGAAAATCAGAATCAAAATATATCTTAAAATCCTACAATTTGTTTTCAGTCTTTTTCTGAGAGCCATAAATACAAAGGAGGCTTAATCCTAACTCCTCTATAAATGTATAGTGGAATGTCCTTTCTTTGAATTTGGACCAGTCCATTTATAGTACAAAGGAGTGTTTCAGTCAAATGACTGATGAGCACCCAGACAGTGTAAACCCTGATCAGCCTGCAAGATGTCGTGCCTGTCATTTTGGTAAAGATTCCAATTCAATATCACTTACAGTTTTTGAGAAGTATTTGCCACAAAGTTGCATTTTTTAAATCTATTTTTAGCAGTGGTGGCCATCTTGAATTTCCTACCGACATGGTTGGATAGTAAGGATAGTAATGATGCTGCATCTAAAGTTTTTTCACCTGTCAATGCTCAGAGTTCGAATCTCACTGGGAACTCGACTTGTACGTGAGAAAGTGTTGATTCTTACGGATGGCAGTAGGTATACAGAACTGGTTTTACCCAGGAAAAATGGGATGGCCTGCCTTTACCACAAAAAAATTGACATTCATATATGGCCTAACATGCTAAAAATGATGTAAAAAAACAAACATTCAAACCAAAAACAAACATTTATGTAAAACATACCTTGCAAGCCAATTTATAATTAGCTTATGAATTAAAATAATATTAAAACAGTAGTACTTTATAATATTAATGGTATGATATCAAGAGGCTGTATGAAGTGGTTTAATTATAATATCCCCTAAATCTCTGCATGGTGCAACAAAATCCAGGTCTTAAAATACGTATTGTAATACAAACACATATTTATGATGAATTTAATTTTCAAAATAATAGTCTTTAAAAAGTGTGGGAACTTAGTTTTCTATGAAAAATGGCATTAAAATACTTTCTCAGTACAAAGAGGATAACACTCTGTGTGATACTTTCTTATAACTATATCTATGACAAATGGCATAAACATACTTTCTCAGTTCAAAGAGGATAACATTCTGTGTGATACTGATTTTCTTCCTTCATTCCTGTAGGCTAAATGTTTTTATCACAAATCAACCACACAAACGTTTTTCAAGTTCTTTGAATGGTTTTATTATAAGAATATGCAAATAAAAAAAAGAAAAAAAAAAAAAGAAGCAAAATCGTAATTTGTTTTGTTGAAAATATGTCTTTTCATTAAACTCACTAAGCTCAAAAAATGCTAATCATATGATTAAAAATATTGTTTTTGCATATTACTGATTGTTGATTATATTGTACCAATAATATATTTAAACCTATGGTAGAATAACCAAGAACAATTGAAACATCGATGGTTCTACCCAGGTGCCCGTCTGTGCACGAAAATTGCCCGGAGGGGCACCAATGGAAGCTGAAAATTGGCCATATGACCTTTGCAGTTAGTGCAAATGACATCACACATCACCAAAGACATTCTCCGATTTTATCCAGCCGGCTTGTAGAATGTCCATGGTTCTACCCAGGTGCTCGTCTGTGCACGAAAATTGCCCAGAGGGACACCTGTGGTCTTCCTCCACCAATGGAAGCTTAGCAGTTTTTGCGACTATAAAATCCAATTCAATTCAATTCTCCTATGTTGGTTCAAACTAAACTACAGATACCTATGAAAAGATCAATCTATCGACGAGAGGGACAGGCTAAGAATATTACTCAACTCTGCACAGCAAATGCAGCAGATGGGCCCTCAGTCAGCTTGCCAGCGTATTTTGATGATGTCTTTGGGCTACTTTGTCCATCACTGACTACCCGCAGGAGACAGACTGCCATATGACAGGTGGCCTCATGAAGAGGCACCAGCCTCATAGAGGATGTATGCTTGCATTACTAGCAGAGGTAGAGTACAAGCAAATGTAGGACACACCAGCAATGCCATCGCCAACGTCATCTTATTGCCACAACGACAGAAAGAACAAGGAGCGACAGTGACTGTACACACTTAACGCTAAAACAACAACAACAAAAACAACATGGAGTGACAGCGACACAACTATACACACTTTCAAGTGAAAAGATGCCTACCAACTACGCAGATACAATGATGCACTCATCTAGATTATGCCCAGCCATAGAGGGATTCTCCTCTTGGCATACCACGAGGGGTGAGGGTGAAACTGTTGTATCTATATATAATTCTATAACGACCTGCGCAGTCTTTCATATACACAAAGAAGTGAGACAGCTGTTTGTTATTCTATGATAAAATACAGCTGTTCCATCAATTCCCCGCGTATATTTCATCCATTGGAAGCGCTATGTTCCACAAGCCAGCTGGATAGCTTCCTCGCATAAAGATTCATAGACCATGAGGGATCGAACCCACAGTGGTGAGGGACAAGCCATTTCAAGTCAGAGACTAACCACTTGGCCTCCTCACACACACACACACACACACACAATTACACAATTAGGAAAAACAGTCCATATGAAACAATGTTACCATTTATAATAAGAAATCAAAAAAATCTTGCCAAAACAATGCCATCCAGTCGTGAATTATTACGTTCCATGTTTTTATTGTTTTTATTTCCTGGACTGTCTGTATAGACTGTGGTAGATGGGATACACAGATCCTAGCCTGACAATAAACTAGTCATACTGGAATAGGTCATGTGAAGATCCTGGACTGTTTGTATGGACTTGGGTAGATGGGGTATGCATATCCTAGCCTGACAATAAACTAGTCTTACTGAGATAGATCCTGGACTGTTTGTATAGACAAGTGTAGATGGAGTATGCAGATCCTAGCCTGACAATAACCAGTCATACTGGGATAGATCATGTGAAGATCCTGAACTGTCTGTATAGACTGTGGTAGATGGGGTATGCAGATCCTAGCCTGACAATAAACCAGTCATACTGGGATAGGTCATTTGAAGATCCTGGACTGTTTGTATGGACTGGGGTAGATGGGGTATGCATATCCTAGCCTGACAATAAACCAGTCATGCTGGGATAGATCCTGTGAAGATCCTGGACTGTTTGTATAGACTGAGGTAGATGGTGTGCAAATCCTGGAATGTCCCCAGGAGTTTCCTGACAGTAAACCAATCTCTTAATGATTTGATACCCTATTGTTTTCAGAAAGCAGCAGGGAAAGTCGTACTGGGACATTAGATGGTGTGCAGATCCTAAAGTGTCCCCTGGAGTTTCCTGACAATACACCAGTCTCCTATGTGGTACAGTGGAGGAAAGACAATATGGAGAAAACAGTATTGGTCCAGTACAGGTGAGAATAAAATTCCATCATGAATATCCATATGAGATGGAAAGTTCTTGCATATCAGATAAGGTTTACATGGGTGATGGAAAGCCTGATCTTATGGGGGAAGATAAAAGTGGGAGACTGTGTTGGTGCAGAATGTAAATGATATGCAAGACAAAGAATCAATCATAGGTATCCAGTTCAGATAGGGAAATTCCAACCCTTGGTATAACTGTTTTAATAAGAACCTCGGCAGAGCTTCGGTTTCGATAAAAAACAATTGTACCGCGTGTTGGAATTCCCAGACTTCACCGGATACCCATGAAAGATTCTTATAATCTCACCCGAGGGGTCAAAGTTGCAACCCGGGAAAAGGCTGTATTTTTCTCCCATCATGCGCTTAGTACAGGCATAAAACAGGAAGTGGCCTCATCCAACTGATAAATCTAGGGTAAAGTATCTTGCTCAAGATCACACTGAAGAAACTCCGTGGCAGTAGCATTGCTTGAACAAATGCAGTAAGTTATTCTACCATTAATTACCCCCCTTATTTGCAACAGCAAAAACACAGCAGGTTCTGTTCTATTGACCTGATGGAAACAAAGGGCCCTGTTTTATTAAACATCTTAGGATAAGTCTTAAATGTTAAAATCGTTCACTTTGTTCACTAAAGCATTTCACCAAAGCATTCAGTGTAGACAATTATGTGTGCACAGTAGTCCAAAATACCACCCATATAAGAAAATGAAATGCAATCAATGTTTATTTGAAAAGTGTTATTTATAATGAAGCATGTAAGAAATTGATTTACGATCAAAATGGTTGTAAGTTGTTTCATAAAACGAGGCCCAGATGTTTACAGCAAAATGGTGAAATTTCAGGCAAAACGAATACACTTTATGTAATGATTATTAGTATTTTATTATCAGAAAGTACAAATCACTACAAATATTACTTCAGGAGAGATAATTTATGACGACACTTAAAGACAAGCTCTTCCTTGAGTTATGAAGATACTTAGCTACCAGCTGCTCCCTGCATTCTACATAAATTGTTTCAATGTGTCTGTCAGTGTCTCTAGCTTCACTTTTAGCAATGTTTTACCTGAACATAAGGTGTGTTCAGATAATTATGTCATGATCTCAAGAAGTCCCCATAGTTCAGTGGTTAGAATGCTTTCCAGTAAATTAGGTTGATGGTTCTAGTCCCAAGGGTGACAAACTTTTTTATGCCCCCAAAGGGAGGCATATAGTAGTCGTCGCACGTCCGTCCTTTTGTCTGTTTGTCCTTCTATCCGAAACAATCATGTCTCAGCCACAACTTTGAAAGAACTGAAGGAATTTTCATGGAACTGCATACAATTGTTCACCACAATGAGAAGGTGGGTCCTGTTCAAGAATCAGGTCCATAAATCAAAGGTCAAGGTCACACTTGGAGGTCAAAGGTCAAATGAGTCGAAATTGTCAGGTGCATTTGTCAATTATTGGTCAGATATCTTGGTGTTTTTTTGTAAATTTTAATGCTACCGGAAAACAGGTATGATGTGCACTGCTCAATGTCTCTAAAGTAAATGATGTCCTGCGTGTTTGTGTAGTTCTAAGGTTTATAGTCCCTCCGCCATAAAACCAATAGGACATCCTAAAGGTAAAATGATGTCCTGCATTAAATTTTATCACTTAAATACCTTATTTCACCATGATCAAGGGAACATGAAATTACTAATTAAGACACGCCTTTAACGCGGCATGCGATTTAATTATGGTGTCTGTAGCTTATTATTATGAATTCGCATAAGAGAGAAATACACTGAATATAAGGAAGCAAACGTGTGCCTGCATAGATCCCCAGTGTTATTTTCCCTATATTTTGGGAAAATAACCCATACCGTCGCATTTGTTAAATTTAGCTAGATTTTTCATAAAATTGGGACTTTTAGCAAGATTTTTCATACAAACGGAAAAATTAATTAAACATTGATTTCATAATTGTATCTTAAATACTGTTTACTATGTACCAAGATCAACAGAGGCAAAAGCTTTTTGACCTCAATCATTGGCAAACTTTAACCAACAAAAAAATTGGGAAAAATATATGTTTTGACATCGAAAATACAAAAAAAAAAGACAAAAAAAAGACAAAATAAAACACTGTACCCACACATTGATGATAAATAACTATATTAATTTCAGTGGTTACCAAGCCAGTGTAGAGTCCGGGTACGAGAGACGTGCCCGTCTGGTTGATGGCGCATCCTTGGAGATAAGTCACCTACGGTCGTCAGACCGTGGTTGGTACTCGTGCACTGTAGCTTTCCTGAAGAACCTGGAGGATACAAGACGGAGGTCATCACGCGTCTACCTAGATGTGGGAGGTCAGTGTTACTGTAACATGTTCGGGATCTCCCTATTGGTTTGGGGCTCTTGTTTCAGCCAAAGGGTTTTCTGTATTAACATCAACAATTTTGACAATAATTCACTGAAAATATATATCATTGAGACTGGGATTTTAGTGGTAAATAAAAACATACAGGTGTAGAAAAAAGATTTTACAGCCCAAATAGTTTTTCATAGGACAGTTTATAGACTGTCCCAAAAATCCGTAGTAGTTTCTACTCAACTCAAGTTACATGATAATCAGCTTGGTGGTTGGCCTACCCAGCATGAGGTCAATAAAATGGCAATAAATCACCTAACATGCCAGCTAATGAGCTAAAACTTTGTCCATGCAAAATTAAATGTTAGAAGTATATATCACTACCTTATCTTTATTTGCAGAAACCAACTGATTTCTAATTTTTTAAATGTGCCTATCTTCTGTCAGATAATTGTGCCCTGCTGTGTGAAAATGGGTATTTTATTGCTCTGCAGTCAGTTAATTACATGGATGAATTATAGAGATTCTCAATAAACTGGAAAATCTTGGAACAGTCTATAAACTGAGGAGTTGTCCATCTGCTTGTTGCCGGGACAGCATTTTAAACAATCTCAAATTACTTCAGTAAGATTATTTATTTTGCGATAAAAGTTTCCGCGTGTGATAATTTAAATTCATCCAATAAAACTTATTTTTATAAAAAATAATAATTCATTTCTCGATTTTAAAAAGTAATGTATTTTTATTTATCACTAAAAATGTCCGTTTCACAGTCAGATTAATAACTTATTTATTTACTATTTAAATTTTGTCTGAAAAGTGAAATGTCAAAAAAAATATCGGCAGAAACATGAAGCCCCACAAACAATAGGAATTTTATATAGTGGAATGATTGACTGATAAACGATCCACTATAAAAGGATAATAATGGATCCCTAGTTTCATTGTGTTTGGACCGTGAAGCAGATAAATAATTGTAGACTGCCTGCTTTCTGCCTCTCTCACATCACACTTAAAGGGACACACGGCAATATCAGACATTAAAATTCAACTGGATGCTGTTAGATTTAAAAAGAAAATCAAGATTGCCGTGTGTCAATTTAATAGGAGAAAATATATCCATACCATAAATTTTAGATTAATATAGTTTGCATGCAACAATAAACTTTTATTCCCAAATATTTGCATGTCGTACCCAACATCTAAGCATAATGTGTAGCAATTTATATGATACAATTTGTTTCTGTGCCATCCGTCCGTCCGTCTGTCTGTCTGGTCTGTCTGTCTGTCTGTCTGTCACAAACTTTGTCCGGACTAGTTCTCCTGAACCCCTGGCCAGATTTCAGTGAAACTTGGCAAGGATGATCAGTACCAAGCCTTAGAAGTTGTGCATATCGTTGTTGTGTTCCAGTTGAATGATTTTTGGCAGATTTATAATCCTAACCCCAGTGGGGGAGACTAAGAATTACTATAGTTACGTATGAGTTGTTGAAAGACATTTGTCGTTATTGAAATTGTTGTTTTGCACGATTGACAGTATTGACTGTTTACAGGGATGATTACAACATAGTGATAGAGAGAACATTTTATTACAAATGTATAATATATGAAGTGGGTGGGGTAATTTGACTTAGTTGGTGTTAAGCCAGTCTTGAAGTACCTCCGGATTGTAGGATGCTAAAATAGTTCCATAAAAAAGTCCAAAGTTTCTAATTAGCATGTGTTTTTCACAAGATTAGTTTTTTTTTCATTGTTAAATCTAAAGTATTATGTCTGTTGTCATCAATAGTAAGTATTTTACTGTGTTTGTCAGAAATGTTTCTTTGGAGAGTATGAGCACAGATGGTAGGCTGAGATGCGGTTTTGACAGATGTTTATTTCAAGATATGCATAGTGTGAATGAATGACACGAAATGTTGAAAAACTGAATCGGTGTTTTATTCCAGATAAGGGACCGTTTGTGAGCCTAATGTATGTAATTCACAGAATTAAAGTGTATTTAAGCAAACGAATGTTGTGGCACTTGTGACTGATCTCCAAAAAGAGCTTATTTTGCATCGTGTTCAATGGGCTGAATTTCACCAATCTGACACCAATTGTCCTTGTTCGTTTTACACTAGGGTCAATGTTTCAGATAAAAGAGATTAGCTTTAATAAAAAATGCTATAGCCTGCCTTGTTAACAATCTGTCACCTTCATTTTGTAATTGATCTAAACTAAACTTTGTTAGGGTCTTTGTCAAGGTGTACCTGTCATGTGAGAAAGTGTCGATTCTTACGGATGGTGGGAGGTATACAGTACTTGTTCTCTCCAGGAAAATGCGGTGGTTGACCTCTACCACAAAAAAATGTTGACTGTCATATACGGCCTAACATGTGCTAAAACTGATGTTAAACACCATTTAAACAAACAAACAGTCATGGTCTTTGTACCCTTGAAAGCTCCGAAGAAACACACAAAAAAATTGATTTGCCTGAAGAATACTTTAGACTCTCATTTTCGATATGGTTTTCATTAAACTTGGTGAACATGTTCGTATTTTCACCCAGCTGACTAGCAGGAGTTCTGTAGTCCCCATCAGCCACTTTGTCTCAACATATTGTTTATATTTGTCTGTCTGAGTTGCCTGTGCCAAACATTATGACAGTACAAGTTGTTTGTACGTACATGATGTGATGGTGGAAAACTCATGAGAGGAGGAATCCAAAGTAAATCTAATGTAACAATATGGGAAATAGAAAAAACATCTTCTGTGATGCCACTTTACAGAATGATGATACTTGGTTATTTCGCATCAATTTGTCAGAATACATACACCACTTTATCTATCGTTATAAGCACCATATTAGCCAGTTGGGCATCCACATACCCTCTTGGACCTCTTGTTTACAGAGTTGTGGCCCTTGATTATGTCAAGTAGTTTGTTTATTGTTTGTTTGTTTGTTTGTTTGTGTGGTGTTTTACATCATTTTCAACACATGTCAGGTTATATATACTATAGTTTTGGACCAGGGTATATAAAGTCATATAAAACTAAAACTAGTGGACATAATTTAAGTATCTTTTTTTAGTAACCAAGGTCTACCCTACCCGGTTAATTTGGTACCAGAAACATTAAATTCCAAACAAAATTTGATTTTAAAAAAATATCGCGAACACACAAAGGGTCTGTAAAAAATGTTGCAAAGTCCATACAAAGTAACAGTTACGGACACATTCGAGTAACCAATAAAAAGATTATTATTTTTTCGCAAACTTTCATTGTAAACGATTATTATTGTTGATTGTTGATCTATTGTGAATTATCAACTGAGATAATAAGGGTTATGGTCGAATGTCATGGTTCAGCATTGTACGAGTTTGAACACTGCCATGGTCCAAAACTTTTTTTACAGAGTATATGACGGTCGATTTTTTTTGTGATGGAGACAGACCACACACTTTTCCTGGGTAGAACCAGTACTGTTCACCTCCTACCATCCGTAAGAATCGACGCTTCCTCACTTACAAGTCGAGCTTTCAGTGGGAATCGAACCCGCAGCGGTGAGAGGTGAGGAGGTTTACAACGCAGCATTTTTCTTGGCCACGGAGATGCTAATAGTTTATTTATGTAATAAATGAATTATTTGGTATTTTTACTAGACTGCATCACATTATCAAAATTGATATTTTCAAGGTCATAGTTTTCAAGTCAGACCCATAACTCCTGAACTGCTGCAGACATTGGGTTGAAACTTGATGTGCATGTATTATTGCTCCACTGAACATTTGGTGTTGTCATCATGTTTAAGCAAAAATTACATGTCTATTCTGTATCTCCCTAACTGCTAAATATTTAAGGTCACCCGAAGGGTGGCATATAGTAATCGCACTGTCTGTCCATTCGCGTGTACACTCGTGTCCGCTTCATAACTCTGACAATAACGGACGGATTTTCAAATAACTTTGCACACTTGCTCACCACAACAAGACGCCTTGTCGCGCACAAAAACCAGGTCCGTGGCTCCAAAGTCAAGGTCACACTTAGAGGTCAAAGGTCAAAATCTGTTTGTCTATACACTCGTGTCCGCTTCATAACTCTGACAATAATGGATGGATTTTCAAATAACTTCGCACAATTGCTCACCACAACAAGACGACGTGTCGCGCACAAAATCCAGGTACGTGGCTCCAAGGTCAAGGTCACACTTAGAGATCAAAGTTCAAAATCCGTTCGTCTATACAATCGTCTCCGCTTCACAACTCGGACAACGGATTTTCAAATAACTTCGCACAATTGCTGCTCACCACAACAAGACGTCGTGTCGCGAAAAAAATTAAATATTTTTAGTTTAATTTTTATTTTTTTTTATTTTTATTGTTTGTTTGATTTTATTTTAGATTTTTTTTTTTTAAATTTATCTGTTGGTTTTGTATTGCTCCAAGGTCACGGTCACACTTACAGGTCACTTTGGGTGCATTTGTCACTTACTGTGACATTTCTTGTTATTTCTGCAATATCTAAAGTGACACACGTATAGCAATCTTGATTTTTTTAAAAACTCGCAGTGTCCCGTTAGTTTTTCACATAAGTATTTGT
Organism: Cyrtodaria siliqua; assembly: GCA_037043455.1. NCBI lineage: Eukaryota > Metazoa > Mollusca > Bivalvia > Adapedonta > Hiatellidae > Cyrtodaria > Cyrtodaria siliqua. The sequence continues at coordinate 152,455 of JAWPHD010001495.1, read as the reverse complement.
TAAATCATTAAATACTAATAATACAATTTTCTAATAACTCTCGGTGTCCTTTTTGTTTTCAACGTAAGATGCATTTGTTCAATCATTAATATTAATAATAGTAGAAAGCGTATTGTTTTTGCATATTACTTATAATGTACCAATAATATACTTAAACCTATAGCGGAATAAGAAAAAAAAATTAAAGCTCAAAATTGTATTTTAATATATGAAAGAAAGTTTGAAGTCAAAATGGTACTGGATTATTAATCAAGACGTTAGTGTTTAATGCTTGATAAAAACATCAAGGTTGCTGTTGTTTAATGTTCGATAAAAAATTCAAGATTGTCGTGGGTCGCTTTATTTATCTAAATGCAGCTTTAAAATAAAAATGACAAGAAGCAAATCAAGGTACAAAGGTTCACAGTGGCTTATAACACACACACACACACACACACACACACACACACACACACAAAACTTACAAAGTTTCTCGCCTCATAATTATACTTTAGGATTGCCGTCTGTTCCTTTAAGATGACTAAAGCGATACCAATTAACATCGGTCGTCTGTCTTTATTAATGATGTTCATTAATGCTACCTAAGTGTAACAAATGATTGTCAATTAAATGTGACGTTAATTGGATAATGTTACAAATGCGGCATTATGCTAAATGGCTATCACTTAGTTTAAGGGTTGCAGGTAATTTCTTCTGTCAAGATCATCTATTCTTGAAGGATAACAGTGCCCGGAAGGATCAGTGTTATATACTGAAAGAAATAAGTTTAGCATGTTTTTTTTGCATATCTAGCTTAAAGAAACTGATTGTTTATTTTATATTGTGAAGCATTTGATAACTTTGGCATGTCAGAAGGTGTTCTTGTTTTTCACTTATTATGTGTGATTCAAAGTAAGTACCAGAGTTCCCATTTATATAAAAAAAATCACATTAAAAATAAGAATATTATCAAGAACAGGGTTAAACTTTATTAAATAACTATTCTGGGTTTCGAGTGATAAAAAACGCAAAAACAGTTGACATTAACTGTGTCATTATAATGAAATTAAAACAATTGACATTAACTGTTTCATTATAATGAAATTTAATGAAATTACAAACCGAAGTTTTAAATTTTAAAATTATCTCCCTTTATATTGAAATAAAAATGAAATTATAATTTCCGTAAAGCAGGTAAATTAAAACTTGCTACTTTTTTCGCAGATATCATTTAAAATAATGTCCTGCATATACTTGTTAATTATGTTAATTATATTGTTAATGGCGGCTGAAGCACATAGCCTTGAATCTGCTTAATGGGATTTAACATGTTATTTATGTGCTAAACTTTTTTCCCTCAGTATATTTATAAGCCCGTTTAAAGAAAATAACCTGCCAAACAACAGCAAAATTATAAGATTATCAAAACTATCCAGGTGTTCAGGCCATATAATAATGTATATGTGTCGATTAAAAGTATAGTTCTTTTCAAGGTTTCTTAAAATACGTGAGATTGAGTATGCGTAAAATGAATTATGAGTTAGTTACTCTTAATTCGACGCTCCAGACTGCTGAGTTTTGGGGTTTGGTCTGTTTGGTTAAAACCGTGGATTTTCAAAATATGTTAGTTATATGTATACCTTGTTGTCAGTAGGTTTAGAAATGGTGTACATCTGTTGTAAAATTTGCCTGTTAATGGCGGATAGCTACTTTAATGACTTCATGGCAGAAGAGGCTTGGCCATACATAGTGGAGCTTAGGCCATAAAAAATTAATTACCTGGTTCTCAGGCCCGCCCGCATGTCTTTTTTTGGTGCCGCATTGCCGATTTTATCTCAAAAGTAATAAAATAAAAATTGGAAATGCGCTACCGAAATTTCGAAAAAAAAGTTCCGCATAAAAGTTTGTTTCGGTTTTTACATGCAACCACCTCAGGGGAATCCCCTTGTCGGTAGACTGGTGCGCGGCCGACTATCTGCCGCTCTGCTCGCTAGCTTGTGAGTGTTGCAGTCGTACGGGTACCAATCTAGGAGAGTCGGACGCTTGAGACGCTTGGAACTAGTAGGTGCTACAGAACAGGCGATTTATTCAAGCGTCTAATCGACAAAGTCTCACAACAACATGCAATAAATACAAATATACAGACTTATTGTGATTGAAAGAAGCATAAGTCGTGAAGAAATGATAAGGTAATGATCGACAATAGAGATGAGCTGATCCAACTGGTTATCGCACTTGAATTTCGAGATATTTTGCATCAATGTATTGGAATTAAAAGTTTGGATAAAAAAAAGTCGCCCGCGTGTCTGTTGACCACTGTAAAATTGTAAAAAAAAATGCGCCCGCCCGCGTCTCTTCTCAGAAAAAGTGGCCTGAGAACCAGGTAATTAATTTTTTGTGGCCTTACGGCCACTAGAGAATTGTGTCAATTAAAAATAAATTAATTCCTGTAAGAAAATCCAAATACAATGGAGAATATGGCCAATGTTTGGAATACTTATCTTGACTAATGACAATACAGGGCAGAGCTAGAACTTGAATGTCAGAACTATTCATATGTCCGATATTCATGAAAATTGCAAAACAATACAGTTGTTTTCACTATTCGTATGTCCAAAATTCTGAAAATTGCAAAAAATACAGTTGTTTCCACTAGCCCAACCAACACTTTCATGGCACCAACCCCACATTTTTTGTCAAGCCTGTTTACAGATCTCGACTTAGGGATACAATGTCGTCCGAGTGTGTATATTGTGTTCGGCTGTGCGTCTGACTTTCATTTATTTATATCTTCTTTATTATTTGCAGGATTTTAAACAAACTTCACCAAAATTGTTTTTATATGCATCAAACGCCGTGTGTAAAATTTCAGATTGCTGTGACCTACTTTTGAAGAAGTATAGGTCACGTCCGGTCTCTGAGCTCTGACATGTGTATCTTGCTTCTTTCTTGCAGGATTTTCACCAAACTCTGCCAGGATGTTCCTTATATGCATCTTACATCATTTCTTTCAATAGCCTCACTGTCTAAGAATTTTGTTTACTGCAGAAAATGCTTATGAAAATTATGAAAATTAGGTAAGACAAGCCACTTGTAAGTTACTTCATAATAATAACACCTGATAAACGCGAACATGTGTGTGTTTTCAGGGGAAAAAATGATGTGGAATTTTATGATTTGAGAAGAGAAGAATGTATGAGTGTCAGTTATTATTATGTTAAGCTGTGGAGCAGTGTTTTTTTTCCTTATGTAAGTAAGTGGTACTGAAAAACGGTACCCTTCCTAATGGGAAAACGTGTTATCCTCCCAATTGGAGAGAAAAAAATTCCAAATCAATTTTTTTTTTATATATGTATATGTTTTGAGTGAGAAATAGAAGAAGGGGAAAAATGTATTGTTCTAACTGAGGGTAATGAAATACTAGAAGAGTAAAAGAATGTATATTATATATTCTGTGATGAATTATAGAAATTTCCCAGTTTGAGAAAATCTATAACATATCCCTTCCTCTACTGTGCTATCTCGCCTAGTGTGCAAGATAGCACAGTAGCCAAATGTTATGAACCAAACGATAGACGTCACAATATTACGTCACGAATTGACGTCATGATATTACTCCGCGCTGTCGCCAAAGGAGTGACAGAAGAAGGAATACTTGTGTCAAAAGACTCTTGGAAAGAAATTCATCACAGAATATATATTATATAGTTTAATTAACATTTTTGTCGTGATACGGAAAATAATTCACTCGTGAGAAATATTCTTGCGATATAGAAACTCGTGCGAAAACACACTAATCCTTCTCTCTCGGGAATTATTTCCCGTATCACTTCAACAATGTTAATTAAACTCTATATAATGGTAATGTTTAATGTATTTAATACCATTTTTTTTTTTGTATGATAGTGAATCACTGTGGATTGGTAGCTCAGTGGATAAGTTCTTTGGTTTTAGAGGTCACAGACCTCTGCCCCACTTTTTGGTTCACTCCCTAGCTAAGGTACAGCTAATGGCAAACATCTCATATCCCTCTGAGATTGCCGTCCAAATATAACCTAATACGATTTGTTGATGGGCCATAAAACACATTTCATTTATGTCAAGCAATAGAAAAGTATTGTTTGCTCAAGTTTTGTCTGCCTGTCCATTAACTTTGACCTGACAACAGATTGTGGCTAAAAGCTTCCAAAGTATAAGGTCTGCAACAATGAAACTTTGCACACATCTTCAGTCTTCAACATGATCCAATGAATATATCTGATAAAGGTCCATAACTCTCTGGTTCATATTTTTAGCTCTACTGATCAGAGATCAGCAGAGCTTATGCCGTGGTGCGGCGTCCGTCTGTCCGTCTGGCCGTCTGTCCGTCTGTCGGTAAACTTTTATTTGTAGCGACTTCACAGCTGAAACTACTGGATGGATATTCATGAAACTTTACAGAAATGTTGCCCATAAAGTCTAGTTGATCCTAGCAAAAATTCATGTTGATGTGAAATCCAAGATGGCCGCCAAAGCTAAAAATAGAGTTTTAAAATACAAGTTTGTAGCGACTTCTTCTTGAAAACTATAAGTGATATTGATATGGGACTTTTTCTAAAATGATCAGCATGACATGATGTTGATCCTAGTCAAAAATCGTTTTGATTCAACGTTAGACATGGCTGCCAGCGGCCATCTTTGTTTACATAGAGTTATATAGTAAAAACTTGTAGCGACTACTTCTCTGAAACTACTTGGCGGATTGTCATGAAACTTTACAGGAATGTTGCTCTTGATGTCTAATTGATCCTAGAAAAATTTCAGGTCGGCCGGAAATTCAAGATGGCCGTCACAGCTAAAAATAGATTTTAAAAAAATAAGTTTGTAGCGACTACTTCTTGAAAACTATAAGTGATATTGATATGGGACTTTTTCTAAAATGATCAGCATTACATGATGTTGATCCTAGTCAAAAATCGTTTTAATTCAACGTTAAACATGGCTGCCAGCGGCCATCTTTGTTTACATAGAGTTATATAGTAAAAACTTGTAGCGACTACTCCTCTGAAACTACTTGGCGGATTGTCATGAAACTTTACAGGAATGTTGCTCTTGATGTCTTATTGATCCTATCAAAATTTCAGGTCGGCCGGAAATTCAAGATGGCCGTCACAGCTAAAAAATAGATTTTTAAAAAATAAGTTTGTAGCGACTACTTCTTGAAAACTATAAGTGATATTGATATGGGACTTTTTCTAAAATGATCAGCATGACATGATGTAGATCCTTGTGGAAAATTATTTTGATCGACGTTAAACATGGCTGCCAGTGGCCATCTTTGGTTACATAGAGTTATATAGTAAAAACTTTGTAGCGACTACTCCTCTGAAACTACTTGACGGATGTTCATGAAACTTCACAGGAATGTGGCTCTTGATGTCTAGTTGATTGTAGAAAAATTTCAGGTCGGCCAGAAATTCAAGATGGCCTCCACAGCTAAAAATAGATTTAAAATAAATAAGTTTGTAGCGACTACTTCTTCAAAACAATAAGAGATATTGATATGGGACTTTTTCTAAATGATCAGTATGACATGATGTTGGTCCTTGTCGAAAATCGTTTTGATTTGACCTTAAACATGGCTGCTTTGTTACATAGAGTTATATAATGAAAACTTGTAGCGACTACTTCTTTGAAACTACCTGACGGATTTTCATGAAACTTCACAGGAATGTTGCTCTTAATGTCTTATTTATCTTAGCAAAATTTCAGGTCGGCCGGAAATTCAAGATGGCCGCCACGGTTAAAAATAGATTTTCAAAAAACAAGTCTGTAGCGACTACTTCCTGAAATCAAAATCAATCAGTAGAGCTTCAAGGTCATTGACCTCTTGTTTTAAATTATTTCCCTTTGAAAAAGGTGTTAACCAATGATGGGCATAATATGTTCCACAAGTCACCTTCACCTGAGTTCAGTGCAATAGACATATATATTCATTATTTGCATAAAGGTAAAGCAAATGTGCACAGCTGGATTTATCTAATAGTCTTCAACAATTCTGGAAGGTGTGAATGCAAAACTAGTGTACCGTATTTTACCGTGTATAGTGCACACCCGTGTATAATGTACACGCCATCTCAGAGGTCAAACCTGGGTAAAAAAAGTTTTTTCTATGTATAGTGCGCATCAAAATACTTTTTAGATAAAGGTGAAGTCAGATTGGCAAAGAAGCATGGAAAGAAGCAGAATTTTCATTTGCCTAATGCATATTCAGACTGTGTTTTGTAGTATTAATAGTTAATTATTCCGTTAGCTAAAATAAAATATTTGGTAAAATAAACTATTTGGAAGAGTTTGTGTGTTTATTTTCTTACTCTTGCATCTGCTCATGCGCCGGCACTGTCGTCTGCTGCATTTAAATATCGGAATAGAATTGATCTGTAACAATACTAAGTTTACCAGTCTAATCAGCTGGAAATCAGATGATATCAATTGAATTGAATTGGGTTTTAAGGCCCACCAACACATGAAAAGGTTATATGGCGCCTAACAGGCATGAACATGCCAGGTTCATATTCCATGTACATCGAGATAAAATATGGAAAATGGGCCTAGAACCTTCTGAACCTGAACTGCAGAGTTGCTGCAAATTCTATCGTAGAAACTCCATTTACGCTGGAGCCACGTTATTGTTTTTCTGCCACTGCACTACAGTTCAGGGTGAGAAGGTTCTAGGCCCATTTTCCATATTTTATCTCTATGTACATGGAAGATGAGCCTGGCATGTTCATGCCTTTTAGGCGCCATATAACCTTTTCATGTGTTGGTGCGCCTTAAAACCCCAATTCAATTCAATTCAATTGTCTCTAGTAAATGAGCATGCTTCAGAATTTTTAGTAGTTTTTTGTATTATTTTATTTATTTGTCTACATTTTTTTTTGTAATTATATGTTTGTTTTGTCAATTTATGACTGTTGTTTTGTGTTTTTATGTTAATAAAGGCTTTATTATAAACCAATAGTGCTTGTAAAATGAATTCATTTTATAGCACGGTCTAGTTGATAATTTTATCATGTTAGTATTTACAATGTATCTGCAGCTGTGTACCTGCAAACAGGTATATCTATTCAGAATACCCATAACATCTGCCTAAATATTCAAATGTTTTGAATGAAATTTATGAAATTGATGACTCAGGGATATTGATGAATCATGGTGTGAAATAAATAACAAACCCTAACCCATATGGTTAGGCCATAATAAAAATTATATGTTTGTTTGCAAGAAGGCAATCGGTCCAAAAAAATCGGCGAGACTTCAAACTTTTTTTCCCATTAAAATATGATTTTTAGCTCTACTGATCAGAGATCAGCAGAGCTTATGCCGTGGTGCGGCGTCCGTCGTCCGTCTGTCCGTCTGTCCGTAAACTTTTATTTGTAGCGACTTCACAGCTGAAACTACTGGATGGATATTCATGAAACTTTACAGAAATGTTGCCCATAAAGTCTAGTTGATCCTAGCAAAAATTCATGTTGATGTGAAATCCAAGATGGCCGCCAAAGCTAAAAATAGATTTTTAAAATACAAGTTTGTAGCGACTTCTTCTTGAAAACTATAAGTGATATTGATATGGGACTTTTTCTAAAATGATCAGCATGACATGATGTTGATCCTAGTCAAAAATCGTTTTGATTCAACGTTAAACATGGCTGCCAGCGGCCATCTTTATTTACATAGAGTTATATAGTAAAAACTTGTAGCGACTACTTCTCTGAAACTACTTGGCGGATTGTCATGAAACTTTACAGGAATGTTGCTCTTGATGTCTAATTGATCCTAGAAAAATTTCAGGTCGGCCGGAAATTCAAGATGGCCGTCACAGCTAAAAATAGATTTTTAAAAAATAAGTTTGTAGCGACTACTTCTTGAAAACTATAAGTGATACTGATATGGGACTTTTTCTAAAATGATCAGCATTACATGATGTTGATCCTAGTCAAAAATCATTTTGATTCAACGTTAAACATGGCTGCCAGCGGCGTCCGTCTGTCCGTAAACTTTTATTTGTAGCGACTTCACAGCTGAAACTACTGGATGGATATTCATGAAACTTTACAGAAATGTTGCCCATAAAGTCTAGTTGATCCTAGCAAAAATTCATGTTGATGTGAAATCCAAGATGGCCGCCAAAGCTAAAAATAGATTTTTAAAATACAAGTTTGTAGCGACTTCTTCTTGAAAACTATAAGTGATATTGATATGGGACTTTTTCTAAAATGATCAGCATGACATGATGTTGATCCTAGTCAAAAATCGTTTTGATTCAACGTTAAACATGGCTGCCAGCGGCCATCTTTGTTTACATAGAGTTATATAGTAAAAACTTGTAGCGACTACTTCTCTGAAACTACTTGGCGGATTGTCATGAAACTTTACAGGAATGTTGCTCTTGATGTCTAATTGATCCTATCAAAATTTCAGGTCGGCCGGAAATTCAAGATGGCCGTCACAGCTAAAAATAGATTTTTAAAAAATAAGTTTGTAGCGACTACTTCTTGAAAACTATAAGTGATATTGATATGGGACTTTTTCTAAAATGATCAGCATTACATGATGTTGATCCTAGTCAAAAATCATTTTGATTCAACGTTAAACATGGCTGCCAGCGGCCATCTTTGTTTACATAGAGTTATATAGTAAAAACTTGTAGCGACTACTCCTCTGAAACTACTTGGCGGATTGTCATGAAACTTTACAGGAATGTTGCTCTTGATGTCTAATTGATCCTATCAAAATTTCAGGTCGGCCGGAAATTCAAGATGGCCGTCACAGCTAAAAATAGATGTTTAAAAAATAAGTTTGTAGCAACTACTTCTTGAAAACTATAAGTGATATTGATATGGGACTTTTTCTAAAATGATCAGCATGACATGATGTAGATCCTTGTGGAAAATTATTTTGATTCGACGTTAAACATGGTTGCCAGTGGCCATCTTTGGTTACATAGAGTTATATAGTAAAAACTTGTAGCGACTACTCCTCTGAAACTACTTGACGGATGTTCATGAAACTTCACAGGAATGTTGCTCTTGATGTCTAGTTGATCCTAGATAAATTTCAGGTCGGCCAGAAATTCAAGATGGCCGCCACAGCTAAAAATAGATTTAAAATAAATAAGTTTGTAGCGACTTCTTCTTCAAAACAATAAGAGATATTGATATGGGACTTTTTCTAAAATGATCAGTATGACATGATGTTGGTCCTTGTCGAAAATCGTTTTGATTTGACCTTAAACATGGCTGCTTTGTTTACATAGAGTTATATAATGAAAACTTGTAGCGACTACTTCTTTGAAACTACCTGACGGATTTTCATGAAACTTCACAGGAATGTTGCTCTTAATGTCTTATTGATCTTAGCAAAATTTCAGGTCGGCCGGAAATTCAAGATGGCCGCCACAGTTAAAAATAGATTTTCAAAAAACAAGTCTGTAGCGACTACTTCCTGAAATCAATATCAATCAGTAGAGCTTCAAGGTCATTGACCTCTTGTTTTTATTGATTTCTTTTTGTTAAAAAATACAGACAGTGTTTCCTCTTCATCTGCATTAATGTGGTATAATTTTTTAGGTAGGAATTTTATGTACAAAGTTAAGAATTTCAACATTTCAATAAACACGCAGTATAATACTAAAATCATCTTTAATAAGTACAAAAAGTTATGGTGTCCAAACAAACAGTTGACCTGATGTTACTTTTCAGTTGAGCAGTAATAAAACTGACTCACATCTGTAGAATGACCTTCCATTCATAAAATTTGCATATCTTGACATTCAGAATAATATATTATACTCTATTTTGTAATATATTCATTAAATGAAATACAGCTTGCCCATCTCGTTATTTTGAATAATATATATTATACACTATTTTGTAAATATGTTCATCAAATGAAATATTATATCTGGTCAAAGGTCAATTGAAGGTGCTACTTAATAAAACAAAGATGAGAAGATTGTATGCATATCCTTTGACAGATAAAGACTATAAAAAAAAGGTCGGGGCAGATCTTGATGGGAGATTTATTATAGGTGATATTGATACATATGGAAAGAAGATATATATATGTGTTGTTATACATCACATTATTATAGTGTTAAAACTGTATTAATATTTATTTTTTTTAAATATAACAGTTGTTTAAGTCAGTCACATTTTTTGTTTAAAGGGACACATGGTAATCTTGAAGTATTTGAAATGGGTGTCTCGATTTATATATGCAGTATCATTTTTGACTTTAACCCTGGTGTCATTTAAATAAATCAAATTTTAAGTATACACTATTTCGTCTACTATACTATAAGTTTTAATATATTATTGGTGCAATAATATCAAAAAATAATAATATGCAAAAACAAAAAAAAAAATTTATGGCTTAATACAATTCTTATCAGGGCAGGAAAAATCCACTCGTCCGCTCGTCATGACGAGTGACACCTCGTGCAGGACGAGTAAGCTTTCCTGTCTGGTTGTCCTGTCGGACAAGTGAAAACATTGATGATCTAATTATTTTTTTCTAGCTTAAATCGCGTGTCTAGCTAGAAATACGATATTTGCGCTGTTAAAATCAAAACCGGATGTTTACTTGTTGGTAAGCAAGCAGACTGGCTTCTAAAAATAGAATGAATTCAAGAACGACAACTCCTACGAAATTTCGTTCTTCGTCCACAATTAGATTCGTACTACTGTACATCGTACTCAGTTTGTTTCATACTATCGGTTATTTTTCAGAGGGGAAGTTATTAGCCAGCCATCCGTGCAGCCGTCGTTGCACGGCCGTTTTTGAAAAATCGCGCCCAATATTTGGTGGAGTGGGTGGGGTAACTTTTTTTTTTTTTTTTTCTTTTTTTTTAAACTTACTTTCTCAATATTGTTATGTTTTTTAAAGTACGAAAATATAACAACAAACTTTAAAGTGACACTGTCTGTAAGTATTAAAGCAGGTTATTGAGCATAACCAAATAACAGCGAAATGAACAGTGAAAACATGAGGATAGACCCAAATAATTCTGACATTTATGACCAGCTGTTTGTGGCAAGCACAAAGTGTTTGAAAAAATAAACAAATAGTGAATTTGACTATTTATTTAGAAGTTTTGTTGTGAATCAGTAAATACTAACCACATTAAAATACAGTGTTGGTTTTAGTTAATAAACACATCATGATATAACTTGTTTTTTGTAGGACGAGTAGATTTTTTGAAGGACGAGTAAGATTTCCAATCCACTAGTCCTACAGGACGAGTAGGCTATTACATTTTTTTCCTGCCCTGCTTATAATTAACATTAATGATTGAACAAATCCAATTTATGTAGAAAACTAAAGGGGCGCCACTAGTTTTTAAAAAATCAAGATTGCCGAGTGTCCCTTTAATGTAAATCCAGAAGCGGAGCCGTTAAACCTGATTTGCGACCATAAAACACTAGAATACTGTCGCTGAAGTCAGTTACAACACTATTAAACTCCCAATGTATTTCCTTGTGACAGTTTTACTAAGAAACTCATTGAATAGCATGTGAGTGGTTGAAGCCTTTATGGAGTAGCCAAATCACAGACCTAACCAACTGCACCTTTGGCTAAAAGTGTTTGTATGATGTTTTAAGTCGTTTTCAACACATGTAAGGTTATACGTGATGGTCGATTTGTTTGAGGTGGAGGCAGACCACCCACAGACCACCCACTTTTCCTGGGTAGAACCAGTACTGTACATCTCCGGTCATCCGTAAGAATCGACACTTCCTCACTTACAAGTCGAGCTTCCAGTGGGATTCGAACACGCAGCGGTGAGAGGCGAATTTTTACAACGCACCGTCGTTAACCATTTGTCCACGGAGAGGCTAAAAGAGGCGATGGTTATAAATTAGTTGCACCACAAATTTGTATTAACCCTTAACCTGCTACATATATATAATGGACTGTTCTTTCTTCGAATTAAGACCATTCCATTTATGTGACAAATGGGTGTTTTGGGGAAAATGACTGATCAGCAGCCAGACATTGTAAACCCTGATCAGCTTGCAAAGGTTGTTATAGTCGTGCTTAGCGGGTTAAGGGTTAAATAGCGTAGAAAAATTGTAACAATCTGCAATCTGATTGGTTCCTATGATTTGGCATGTGAGCGATCTCTTTATGTATGTTTGATCGTGGGATGCATATACATCAGCGAGCATTGAAATCTTCCTGATTAGGAATTGGAGCAAACTTTGAATCGTGTGTCTCGCATGATAGCTAGGCTTCCCTACCCTTTTCTGTCTGATTGTTAATTAGTATGTCTTATGATAGCAACGCGAGTTGCTTATATTTATCTATTTTGAAAACCTTTTTATCCTCATCGGTAATGCAAAAACTTTAACTCAAGTTTTAAGACAAAAAGAGTTTCTACTGAGACAAGTTTCAAAATGTACAACTTTTCTTTTACAGATATAACTATAAAAGGTAACCACTGTATGACCACTTCTGTTTTATTTGTTCAATCCCACATAGCTTACCATCTACATTTTGCAACTCTGTTTGAATATATTTCCATTACTGAATATACTACAAATCACTTAAAATGTATATCCTATTTCTTTTTCAAATATTATATATATATATATATATATTTATATATAAATAAAGTCTCTATAATAACAAAATCTTCCTTTTTTGCCATAGCTTTCGACCTGGCGGTCTTTATCAGCGGCGTTTATTCGTTGCATATACACAGAAATGGAAAATATATAATATATTTATACTGTTGAGGGCCTAATGGAAGATTGAATTGTTTCAAATGAGTTCTCTTGTTAAATAAAGTCTTTATTATTGTGCTTTTATCATCAGAATCATCAAATAGTTGTGTATATATCGGCACAAATCGTTTATGTTTCACTGGTTCAGCAATCTTGTCTACTTAGCAATTATTATAGCAACAGATGTAAAATATACATCTTATGTCTCCTCTATCTACTTGCCCAAATATGGATTCTGTGTGCTACCCGAGCAAGAGAATTCAATTCAAAATTGTACTCAATGTCTCTGTAAAGATAGACTTGTAAAGAATAAAAGTAGGACCTACATTGCGATATTAAGAAACATGATTATGGATTGAATCTCACTTGGTGTTTGTGAGGTCACACATATCTTTTCAGATTGGTATATTGATTACTTACGACAACATTACCATTGCTTTACTCAACTTGCATAAGTCCACGAGTGGAAAAAATTCCCTTCCCGGGACTGCGGCCCGATAAGGGAGCCGCTAATAGGTTAACCCAATACCTCCGAAATCAGAACGAGGCTTACTTCCTCTTATTCCACTCGCGCTGATTTCGAAAGGATCAGGTAATTTCGAGTGGCTCAATTTTGCGTTTCTTCCACGGGTTTTGTGTTTTGTTGACTTTATTTTGGTATTTCTTTATCGTTATACACCTTTTCTACATTTACAGTTCGTGTGTCTAGCACTCGCTGTCGTACTTTTTCTATTTTTAGCGCATTATGTCGCAAGTGACCAAGCCACCGCTGGGTGGGGAGTCCTGCTCGAAGGGGGAAATGAGTACCCCTTACGCCCAGGATAAACCCCAACCCAGACGGAAACTGCCTGGTTCCCCTTTCAACCCTTGTCCCAGTTCGCTGGCCGGTAATGGGGGGGATCACGGTGGTGGCAGAGAAGAAGAGAAAAGAGATACCTGGTTCCCCTTTCAACCCTTGTTCAGTTAGCTGACCGGTAATGGGGGGGACCACGGTGTTGGCAGAGACTCTCCCTAAAGGGTTTGCGGAAGGTCCTCAGAACAGCTCCGACTCGGACTAATCTAGGTCACCTTCCCGACAGTCCAGGCACAGGGGTAACTGTGATTATTCAGGTAATACTTCTTAGTCATGTGTGTGCGTGTTGTTCTGAGGTTAAAGTCACTCCACCAACAAACACGACAGGGTAGCCCCTCCGCGATGGGCACAATAGAGTCTGGACTGTTTCTTCTTAGTCATGGACTACCTTCTGTTATTATATTTTCTTACGTGTTGTATAATCGCAGATTCAATAGAATAGAATATTTTATTTTAATATTCATAACAATGTGAACATGACAAGGAACAAACAGTAAATCAAATCATATGATAGCAATTTAGATAACATATGGATTATAAAATGTGTCCGGGACACTTTCTTGTTTTTCCTTTCAGTGTTATGTCGGAAACACTTGCAACAATAGGACTTAGACCTCTTTAGAAAATCATAATTCCTAGACAGTGCTGTTATTGGGATAATCTTTTCTCTTTGGTATGATAACCGCATTCCAAGAGTGAAGTCCTTTTATTTATAAACACTTCTTTAGCATTGTCTGCCTTTGTTATCGATTTTAGATCCTTATTGAATGCTTTTGTATCTTTAGGATCTATGTGTTTACTAATAATCCTTACAGAGTATTTAAATTTAAAGTATATTCCCCTCGTGGTCTTGCTTATACCCACTACGGAGGAATCCGATACTTGTCTTTAACTAAAGATTCTTAGTGAATGACTTTGTTCTTTTCTGTCCTTATGGACTTAACTATTGAACTAGTTTGCAGGTAACCTCGTTAGAAGTCAGTACCTACTCTCGAGGTCTGTCACAAGAATTGACCTATCTAGGATGATTTTAGTTACTACGGTTTCTCCGCCATGATCTGTGGATTATGGACAAGTAACTCTGCAACCGTTTCCTGCCCTGGTTACGGTTTAATAGATGATGACTGCAGGTCTGTTGTTTATGTTCATGCTCAACAGACTTGCAGGTATATAAGCATTTATTTTATTTAGCGGCAGTAATATTTATATCCAAGGGTGTCATTAAGAGATAGGGGGTTATTTCCCCCTGCTACTTAGACTCTTCTACCCGGCAGGGCTTTTTTACCTTATATAATAGAGGCCTGTAAAGGGTATCTTCCCAACAGAAAATTGGACTGTTTTTTCCCAACTGTGGCAAAAATATTTCCCAATCGGAAAACAACACAGTCTCTCAGAATTTGAGAAAAAGCATGAATTCTGCAGTGTGTTTTTGGCTGCTAAGTAAATTCCAACATGGAAGTTAATAATTATGGTAAATAATGGATGACAATATTAATAAAGTATATTAATGTCATATTTACTTAATTTATGAAACCTTGTATTTTTCCCAAAAAGAGAAATAAGCGCTTTCTTAAAAGCCCTGCCCGGTTGATATGGATACTTTTACTAATATTGTATACAGTATCTATCAAATACCCCACTACTTTGCTCTGTGGGCCGCTTATTTGTAAGTTAATGATATCAAATTATATCACCACCTTTGTTGAGGTAGGTTTATATTTACAATAGCTTTTATTATTTACAGTGGCACATACTTTCCCCCTGTAGCGAGGAGTCCCTAGTTCGTGCCCCATACCAGCCACAAGACAACGGTCTTTTTGTTTTTATTGTGGATTTTATGATAAACCTTATAATTCATGGTTGTGTTTCACTTGTGAAATATCGACAATTACGTAATGCCGCTTTTGACGTTATTGTCTCCAGTTCTTGCAGCTAGGATCACTTTCTAGATTCCTTACCCTACCCACTCCTCCATACAGTCATACAGTTAATGGGCTGTAGTGCCAGGGTTCACTCTCCATTACCCTAAGGGTACTGATGATAGTTCGCGTAGTTTGTTCATTCTCCTCCCTTTTTAGTCTTGCGAGAACCAGGATACAGTATCCTAGTGTTTCTGCCAGTTTAGAGTAGGTCTACAGCGTTTCATTTGCTACGCATCCCGAGTCCCCGACTCACACTTTTTCTGTGGACCCATCATTTCAAAAATGTGCATCCCATGGCATGCATCAATTGAATCTGAAAACTAATTTAAGAAAATTCTACACGGTAACTTAATCTAAAGAAGAAGAATGAACAATTAAAATAAGGCAAATCAAAGTCACTTGGCCTAGCCTATATTCTAGTCTTTTTAATTCTGTTTTGAATCTTTCGACAAACTGTTGTCAGCACCATCACAGAACCAATTTTCATGGGACTCATTGTTCGGATCTATGTGAGTTCTAGGGACTAATTCAGACTGAATTCGTAATGAAACACTGGTTATATAAATTATATTTAACAAAATTTGATTTGAAAAAATCTTTCGACCCATTGTTTTTTAGTTTGGACCCATTGTTTCAAAATATGTGAGTCCCAGGGACTTATTAAAGCAGATTTCAATGAATCACTGGTTTTATCAGTATGATTATGTTCCTAACGTCTTGGTAGGCTATACTGATTTTTAGGCCCGGCTTCTAATCCGTAAATTAATTATGCCTTAGGAACCGGACTTCTCCTCGTTGAAGTCTTACCCTCAGGCGGTTTTGAGATAAATGTGGCGCATCTCTTTATTTATTGTTTCTATATATGCCACATTCGTACGGAGACACAGTTCTTTTCGGCTAGATCTACATGCTAGGTTAAAGTCTCGTTGGCCTTTTACTTTAACAAAAGTGGAGGTGGGTGCGGGTGCACAACCACATTCAAGGTGACATTCTGCCGTGATCAGAACAAAAGTGGGGGGGGGGGGGGGGGGGGGGGGGGGGCGCGTGCATGTGCACAGCCACATTCAAGGTGACTTTCTGCCGTGGTCTAGGGGTTTAGTAGAGCTACCCTTAATGCATTTTTAAGGGTCTCTCAGGTTGGCTTTGGTAACCCTTAAGTTGTTCCTTAAGGGCCACATGTAAGATTTGTTCACTTAATGTGTTATCCTTAATAAATAAATTCGATTATTTTAATTTTAATAGGGTTCCCTTGTCTCAGCACTTCTGTCCATCTTGGTGTCTTCACCACTGCGTTAACCCCTAAGTGAGGTTACCATGGTTACATTCTACATCTGCCACTATCCTCCATTCCGAATCAGTATGCAGTTTGTCTGTTCTAACTACATCTCAGACTAATTTTCGGTAATAGTTCACATAAGTGTACCTCCAGGAGGCCCTTCACTGGGTTACTCTGAGGGCACGGAGGTTTAGCGTGGCAGAATAGTGTAGAGCAGTTCTTATTACACTTCCATCTTAGTCGATTCACTCTAATGCTACTAGAGGGATCTCTTTTTACCTTTTTCTAGAGAGATTCCAGTAACAAACTGACTGATTTTTGTCTGGGTATATACCCTTTTCAATTCCAATAAGACTGCACAAGTCAGAGCATTTATTTGACTTAAAATTCACAAATTATTTGTTACGTTCTATCGTAAATATTGTTTTCACTAGATCCAGTCAGTCATTAGGTTGTGCTCCTCTACCAGTTAGCTGACTTGGCCTTGCCTAAGTCTATAACGGTAGGCATAATAATCGATTGCAGTTTTATTGATTTTTTGCTTATCTTGGTTGGTAAGCACTTCATATCACAATGTTCAAAATGTGTTTACACCTCAGTTATGAAGTTGTTATTGTAAGTTTTGAATCAAGTGGTCCATACTTATTTAGATGATCTAGTAATATTAGCAATTTCTGTTCCATAGATTTGCTTGAAATTGTCGATTATGACTTTAGATGGTGGTGGACTTATTGTCCTTGACCGAATTGAAGGACTCATGATGGTACCATATTCACCTTGTAGCGTTCATCTGCCCATCTCAGAAGTTAGAGGCTCCTCCTACTGGCTCTATCACCAGTCAGTTACGGGGGACTGAAGAATCTATTGCTTTTGCTGCAGACGGGTCTTCAGTTACCATACATTCTTACCAGGTTTTTGGCTAAGAACCAGCGACTTTCAGTTCATAGCTTACCACTGGTTATTACGGCTCTACCCCCCTCAGGTGCTACCATTTCTTTTAGCCTCTGTCCGGTTAGGGCTTTAAGAATCTACCTGGAGCACTCAGGGTTTTGGCGGCGGGGCAGAAAGAGACTTTTTCTGCCACTTTTTCTGCACGCTACTAAAGAAATTTCTTTGGCTTCCATTTCTAGATGGATTGGGGAAACCATTAAAGTGGCCTATAATGTGCAAAAGACCGATCTACCAGGGTCAAACCCTACAGCGCATGAAGTCAGAGCTTTGTCTTCATCCTTAGCAGGGTCTAATTCAATTCACTTAGAATGCATTCTAAAAGCATGCTGCTGGAATTCGGACAACCCCTTTGTTAGATTCTACCTAAGGGATTGTTCCCAGCTCAATAACAAAT
Organism: Cyrtodaria siliqua; assembly: GCA_037043455.1. NCBI lineage: Eukaryota > Metazoa > Mollusca > Bivalvia > Adapedonta > Hiatellidae > Cyrtodaria > Cyrtodaria siliqua. The sequence continues at coordinate 134,313 of JAWPHD010001495.1, read as the reverse complement.
TGGCTGCTCTGGGTCCTTTGGTTGCTGCCCAGTTCATCATCGGAGCTTCGCTACCCGACCAGTTAGATGACTAGGTTGTCTGCAAGTCACTAACTTTCGGGTTTCGAACCAAACTTTATTACATATGCATGTTTGGCATGTACCAGCCTTACCGATGGTTACTGTTATAGCTGGTTAAAATGTTTCCCATATGCATGTTTTATTTTATTTTACCCATTTGCACACAGTTAAATGTTACTTTGTGTTTATAGTTTATTGCCTATACAGTTAATTATATGAAACTTAAACTGTTTAGGTAAGTATCTAATTGGGATTTATTGATACTGGTTCTCTATTAACAATCAATTTAATACAAACATATTCTTCTGATAGATATGCTTGATATTGTCGATTATTCAATGGTGCTGGGCTTAATTGCCCTTGACCTTCTTGACAGACGGACGGTTTAATGTACCATATTTGACAATTTACACCTTTGAATTAGCTACGGGTGTAGTAGAGGTTCCGAACTTCTACATGTACTTGGGAATAGGACTGCACGTGCCACATTCACCATGTTATTTTCACCTCTTCTGGAGATGTCATGGAGTCTCCTTCAATTTGTGTATTGTGAACCAAGCAGGACCCCTATATATGGGTGAGTGTCAGTTAGTTGTTTCTGCAGTTTCTAATCTGCTCTAATTTCTTGCGATTATAGCAGGTTTGATCATTCCCCTTTGCTTGTTAGTTTTAGTTTGTTCAAATTCCCTTGATACATTCTACCTATCATAACAGGCTACTTATTTCCACCCCATATTAATTTTGTTAAAGTCGCAATGGTAATGTTGTCGTAAGTAATCAATATACCAATATGCTAAATTTGGTTCAATTTTAGTATTGGTTTATTATACTTACGACAACATTAATCCCACCCCTCCTTAATTAGAATTTGCGGAATAAGAGGAAGTAAGCCTCGTTCTGATTTCGGAGGTATTGGGTTAACCTATTAGCGGCTCCCTTATCGGGCCGCAGTCCCGGGAAGGGAATTTTTTCCACTCGTGGACTTATGCAAGTTGAGTAAAGCAATGGTAATGTTGTCGTAAGTATAATAAACCAATACTAAAATTGAACCAAATTTAGCATATTGGTTTGAACATAATTTAATTCAAGGATGACATATACTACAAATGGATTGGAACGAAACCAAACTGATCAAATGGAGTCCCAGTTTTTTATATCATCCACTATTTTGTGTTTAATATTTCATCGCATTTGCATTAAGGTAGCTAAATGTAAGTCATGTGGATGTAATAAATGACAGCATTGTGTGTGTGTTGTGCATGCATGCGTGTGTGCATGATGCGTGCATAGGTTTATAGTCCGACCATTTGTTAGGGCACAATAGAGTCTGTACTTATTTAGACTTTCGAGGGTAGTTTTCTTTAGCCCTCTGAGGTTTGTTTTCTTTAGCACTCCGAGGTTTGTTTTCTTTAGCACTCCGAGGGTAGTTTTCTTTAGCCTTCAGAGTAGATTTCTTCAGTCCTTGAGCTCAAAGGTAAGTTTTCTTTAGCTCTCAGAGGGTAGTTTTCTATAGCCCTCCGAGTGTAGATTTCTTCAGTCCCTTGTCATAACTATGAGCCTGTATAAGGATTGTTTGAAACTCGGTGAGTACAAAATAAACTGTGTCAGTTTGAATAATATTAACAGTTAATGATCTAACTTAAAAAAAAAATGCCTCTGGGGCTATTAATTAATTTATCTCAGAACTGTTTTAATTTGAAGTTATTTAAAAACAATATTTAGGACAAAGCTTCCGTTTTCTTCTATAAACCTGGCATTCAAACTAAGACCCTGGCACACCGGACAAACATCTCCCAGTTGTGCATCAATCAACAAAGACTGGATTAGATCATATTTTCATAATCATTACGTCTATCAATTCTAGATGCCACATATTTCATGCTCCTCATATTGCTGCGCATTATTTGGAAGCATATTTGTTTGGATGCCAAACATTTTTTTCTTATTTTGTCTAATAACGCTATCTGTGCATCAACGTGTTAATTAGCATTTTCCTTTATTTCTTTGTTTAACTTTCTGTACTTTCTGAGTTAAAGATGTTTCTGACTTTATTTCTTCTTTTTTCTGAGTTCACTATTGTTTAATTCTTTCTTTCTGGTATAGATTTTGTGTACTTTCAAAATAGTTTCTGCTTTGGTTTCTTTTTTTCTGAGTTAGTACTTTTTTTGCACATTCTTTCTTTGTGTCGCCTGCATAGCAGGGCAGACACTTAGGGATCACTTTGTCCGTCTTCGTCGTCTGTTGTCAGTCCGTCACACTTTAACCTGCAACCTAACTTTGGCCATAACTTGAAAAGTATTTGACTTATGTTCATGAAACATCATGATAATACAAAGAATGTTGTTACACATGTTCACTAACTCTGACTTTCATTTTGGCAGAGTTGTGCCCCTTTTCGTAAGACTTTAACAACCTAACCAAGTTCGTAACTGACCCTAACTTAAGGAGAATTTGACCTATGTTCATAAAACTTCACACACATATTCATCTTACCACACAGAATATCGTTACCTATGATCAATAACTCTGACTTTCATTTCAGCAGAGTTATGCCCCTTTTCATAAAACTTTAACCTGCAGCCTAACCAAGCTCATAACTGACCATAACTTGAAAAGTATTTGACCTATTTTCATGAAACATCACACATATTTTCATCTTAACCAAGAGAATGTTGTCACACATGTCCAATAACTCGTGAAACATTGAGACCCCGAGGTTTCATTTTGGCAGAGTTGCGCCCCTTTTCATAACATGCACCCTAACCTAGCTCATAACTTAGCAAAATAGTGTCGAAATAATGGTCATGAACCTTTATACAGTTCTTCCTAATCAATTGTCCAATGTAGATTCATGCCCATTTTCATAAACTTTAACACTTAAAAAAATGATCCATTATTCGGGAAGGATTGCATCCCGTGTTCAAACTTTATTATTTGCCGGCAGAAGCTGGCGAATATATTTGTGCTTAGGTTTGCTAACATGCACTGGAAGGAGAAGTAAATAATGACAGCACTTTTATTTTTGTAAAGAACTATTAACGTACTAGTTTTACCAAATATCCGGATACAATATTGATAATATATTTAAATAAATGTGTATGTGCATGAATTAACTGTTAAAAAAGTTCAAGATTTCTTGTATGCTGTGTATAAATAATGATTTACTCTGAAAATGACGTTTAAAAGACGGAACGTTAATTTTAATGAAATTAACAGAGCGTGTACGTCCCGCTTTTTATTAACATTTAACTTTATGCAGATTGTTTTGTATAATAAGTGACATACTATGATAAAGAAACATATATATGGGAATATGATAGTACAATACACGCATATATGTAAGAAAAAAGGCATTTGTAAGGTACCATCTCTAAAATGTAGTTTGGGCGCCGTGTATTAAACGACCAAATTGGAAGCAATCATTTTGGGCGGGAAAACTAGTAACGCCACCAAGTTGCGCGTCTTTTTACTGAATCGATTAGACTGCTTCACTGCGCTTGTCCCATTTCATTTTATATTTAAACGCTGTATAGCAGTCCACTGAATCGAGGACACAGATATACGTTATATCCTTACCGGCGCTTGAAATTTGTCTTGTAGTTAGATTGTACTTGCTGAAATAAGCACATGGCAGGTGACAAGTATTCAGAGGAACACCCTTCTAGTTTATTCAATATAGTTTCTTAGTGGAAATGCAAAATAAACTGCAGTGCTTTTCACGAAAAAATTAGAATTTTCATTAATCTGTAATAGCTGAACTATGACAATTACAGCAGAAGAATATATATTTTGTTTTTGAATTCTTCTTAAAAGAAAATTAATAGTTTTTAACGTCTATATAAAACATACACTTTTGGCAGCATCAAAAGTTGTAGGTTTGAACATATTTCTTTTACGTTGATTGCAAAACAAGTTCTTGCAACTTATATTAATCACTCTCGATGGCTCCCTGTGTAGAACCAGTACTAAGCAATTTGGACTAATTATCTTGCTCAAGGATAAATAACTTGACCAAGGCGAGGATCGAACCCACGACCTCTCGATCTGAAGTATGACGCTCTACTACTGGACCTGCAACTAAAGTTTCCGAATGCTATTATAACCTTAACCCGCTACATATATATAATGGACTGTTCTTTCTTTGAATTAAGACCATTCCATTTGTGACAAAGGGGTGTTTTGGGGGAAATGACTGATTAGCAGCCAGACATTGTAAACCCTGATCAGCCTGCGGTAACTCGCAGGCTCTGCGGTAACTCGCAGGCTCATGTGGGTTTAATGGATGCAAAGGCTATTATAGTTATACTTAGCAGGTTAAGGCTAATTATGGAAAATGCATAAAATGAAAGGTTCTCCCAACAAGGAACAAGTCTTCAGGAAACAATAAGTTTTCAGGAAATGTTTGTTTTATCTTTTATTCTGCATGTTTGTCTATAACTGTTACTAGGGTCTTAATGGTTTGACAGAACAATAATTTGCCTAAATATTTTACATGTCGTATGCTTCCTTGCTTGAATATTTTTATTTTTTTTGGTAACTTAACCTCTTGATCAGTCTATAATAAAACAAATAAAATCATATAAAAATCAGCAGGTTTTTCCCATGAGTTTCATGACCATATCTTTGGTAGATCTAAGTCTGACGGAGACCTACTTCTCCCTCCTACTATATAATACCCTCCAGAAATATGTATGATTTAAGAGATATAAACTTTGTATTCGTTTAACAGCAGTTTAAACATGCTTTGTTAATATGTTTTATCAAAGCAATCAACATTGGTTGACTCCAAAACTATAAATATAGAAATCAGATATGAAAATAGTTGTTATAATAAATGCTTTATTGTTACTATGACTAATCGTGTAATGGTGTATTGTAGTCTTGTTGACTCCAATAAACCATCATCATCATCATCATCATCATCATCATGACCATCAACATATTTGGCAGCAGCAGCAGCAGCAGCAGTAGAATGCATACTGAATGGAGAATGAACGGGGAATGAACATGGAATGCGTGCAGAATGCTCATTCTGTGTGCTGAATACAGAACGAAAAAATGAATTTGAAAACTGACATGCAGTTTACACTGTTTAGATAATTGTTATGCAGTTTTACACTGTTTAGATAAGTGTTATGCAGTTTTACACTGTTTAGATTATTGTTATGCAGTTTTACACTGTTTAGATAATTGTTATGCAGTTTTACACTGTGTATATAATTGTTATGTAGTTTTACACTGTTTAGATAATTGTTATGTAGTTTTACACTGTTTAGGTAATTGTTATGCAGTTTTACACTGTTTAGATTATTGTTATGCAGTTTTACACTGTTTAGATTATTGTTATGAATGCATTTAAGTCCATAGTGGACAATAACTGCATTGACCTTGAAAGATGTTGCAGTTGCTAAACCCAGCATAATTGAACGTGATGCATTTTTTCCATTTTGCAATTCTGCGCATATAAATGAAAGTACAGTTTCGTTTATTAACATTGAAACATTCTTGAATGCGACTGAATGATTTAAAAAGAATAATTTAATAATCAAATACAGACGGAATGCAAATGGAGGCAAATGGAGGTAAAATGGACAAAAATGTAACAAAACATGAACTCAAACAGAAGGCATTTTGCAGGTACTTGAACAGAAGTGGGCCTGAATGTTTGTTAGGTCTGTCATTGATGGGGGTCTTTCAATAAAGGTGGACACCTAGATATATATATTTTATCAGTACAATTCTAATCGTGCAATGTAATGGCATGGCAGTTTGATTATTGTGTTTCATGCTTTATGACTGAAGTAATGACGCAAGTCGAAAACCAGATCAAAGATAGAAATGTCAAATTAACACGTAATTCAAAAACAGTAATTTTGCGGATTTTAATCTTTGCTGGGGTTTGTCACCCACCTGTAATTGTGTGGAGTTCATCTTCGACATTCGTAATCAATCTTGCTTTGACTTCTCTGATTAACCTGTTAAATGTATCGTAAAAATGCCACATTTAAACAATTTCAAGTTTTATGCATCTTACTGATAACGATTTGAGAGTTTTTGTTCAGAACAATTATAGGGTAATCTGTTTGTTTACAAGTTGTGTTGTCAAACGGTATGTCAAGATTGATGTTGATTATGTAATCATAAATCAAGTGGCGTGTGTATTTCATAGGCAGGTTCATGCTGTATCGCCTCTTCGTAATAGAAGGCTGTGCGTGTTCAAAAGTGGCCGTGTGTATTTCATAGGCAGGTTCATGCTGTAACTTGTTTAAAAGTGGCTGTGTGTATTTCACAGGCAGGTTCATGCTATTAAATTGCGCCTCAGGTCGTGCATGTTCAAAAGTGGCTGTGTGTATTTCATAGGCAGGTTCATGCTATTGCGCCTCAGGCCGTGCATGTTCAAAAGTGGCTGTGTGTGTTTCATAGGCAGGTTCATGCTATTGCGCCTCAGGCCGTGCATGTTTAAAAGTGGCTGTGTGTATTTCATAGGCAGGTTCATGCTATTACGCCTCGGGCCGTTCATGTTCAAAAGTGGCCGTGTGTATTTCATAGGCAGGTTCATGCTATTGCGCCTCAGGTCGTGCATGTTCAAAAGTTGCCGTGTGTATTTCATAGGCAGGTTCATGCTATTGCGCCTCAGGCCGTGCATGTTCAAAAGTGGCCGTGTGTATTTCATAGGCAGGTTCATGCTATTGCGCCTCAGGCTGTGCCTGTTCAAAAGTGGCTGTGTGTATTTCATAGGCAGGTTCATGCTATTGGGCCTCAGGCCGTGCATGTTCAAAAGTGGCTGTGTGTATTTCATAGGCAGGTTCATGCTAATTGCGCCTCAGGCGGTGCATGTTCAAAAGTGGCCGTGTGTATTTCATAGGCAGGTATGCATGCTTGGCATATGGCAGCTGTCTAAACAACTTTACAAATGTCTCAATGTTGGCTGGTAAACCCTGCTATCATTTAAGGTGCATATCATGAAATCTTAGGCATATTGACACATTGAAATGTTCAATGACATTGGAGGCCATAGACTGCTGTGCGTGTTGACAAGTTGTCTTGATAGGTTACTGTGTCTTCAAGCAGAGACATATTGCAGCAGAAGGCATTTAGATCCAACAGCTTTTGCTGGATTTGCACTTAAATGCACTTTAAGAGGGTGAAACTACTTATGAGAGATTTTTACTTACAGGGTGAAACGCCCACCCCACCACCCCACCCCCACCCGCATCGCCTTAACTCACATTACCCCATCCCCACTGTCCCCACCACAATAAATTACCCATCTATTTTTATGCCCTCATGTCCGAATGGTGAGGGGACATATAACATTAACCATTATTGTCCGTCAATCAGTTCATCCTGAAAATTAGTGTGTCTGTCTCCTCCCACAGTTTTCAACTGATTGTTTTGATACTTTACAGGATGCATGTTCAAAAGTGGCCGTGTGTATTTCATAGGCAGGTTCATGCTGTATTGCCCCAGTGGGGCCCAACATGTTTAAAAGTGGCTGTGTGTATTTCATAGGCAGGTTCATGCTATTGCGCCTCAGGCCGTGCATGTTCAAAAGTGGCCGTGTGTATTTCATAGGCAGGTTCATGCTATTGCGCCTCAGGTCGTGCATGTTCAAAAGTGGCCGTGTGTATTTCATAGGCAGGTTTATGCTATTGCGCCTCAGGCCGTGCATGTTCAAAAGTGGCCGTGTGTATTTCATAGGCAGGTTCATGCTATTGCGCCTCAGGCCGTGCATGTTCAAAAGTGGCCGTGTGTATTTCATAGGCAGGTTCATGCTATTGAGCCTCAGGCCGTGCATGTTCAAAAGTGGCCGTGTGTATTTCATAGGCAGGTTCATGTTATTGCGCCTCAGGCCGTGCATGTTCAAAAGTGGCCATGTGTATTTCATAGGCAGGTTCATGCTATTGCGCCTCAGGCCGTGCATGCTCAAAAGTGGCCGTGTGTATTTCATAGGCAGTTTCATGCTATTGCGCCTCAGGCCGTGCACGTTCAAAAGTGGCCTTGTGTATTTCATAGGCAGGTTCATGCTATTGGGCCTCAGGCCGTGCATCATCAAAAGTGGCTGTGTGTATTTCATAGGCAGGTTCATGCTATTGCGCCTCAGGCCGTGCATGTTCAAAAGTGGCTGTGTGTATTTCATAGGCAGGTTCATGCTATTGCGCCTCAGGCCGTGCATGTTCAAAAGTGGCAATGTGTATTTCATAGTCAGGTAAATTTTGTATCGCCTCTCCGTAATCGAAGGCCTTGCATGTTCAAGAATGGCCGTTTGTATTTCATATGCAGGGTTCATGTAATGATGCCTCAAGCCTTGCATGTTCAAAAGTGGCGATGTGTATTTCATAGGCAGGGTTCATGCTGTATCGCCTCTCTGTGATCAAAGGCCTTGCATTTCATACATTAAATCAGTTTGTTGCCTCTTTAGCTAGTTACGCTGTGTTCCGATGTTCAGGGGTCTATCTTGTAACTTTATAGCCCTCCTCCCAGTTCTATTCTATAAATTGGTATGTGGTAATAACCAGTGACTATCATTAGACATGTTTTATTCCACAACAAGATTCATTCCTTAAAATTTATATCTTCTATAAAGTGCATAAATGCATGCATGCTTGGCATATGGCAGCTGTCTAAACAACTTTTCAAATGTCTCAATGTTGGCTGGTAAACACCCTGCTATCATTTATGGTGCATATCATGAAATCTTAGGCATATTGACACATTGAAATGTTCAATGACATTGGAGGCCATAGACTGCTGTGCGTGTTGACAAGTTGTCTTGATAGGTTACTGTGTCTTCAAGCAGAGACATATTGCAGCAGAAGGCATTTAGATCCAACAGCTTTTGCTGGATTTGCACTTAAATGCACTTTAAGAGGGTGAAACTACTTATGAGAGATTTTTACTTACAGGGTGAAACGTACGCCCACCCAACCACCCCACCCCCACCCGCATCACCTTAACTCACATTACCCCATCCCCACTGTCCCCACCACAATAAATGACCCATCTATTTTTATGCCCTCATGTCCGAATGGTGAGGGGACATATAACATTAACCATTATTGTCCGTCAATCAGTTCATCCTGAAAATTAGTGTGTCTGTCTCCTCCCACAGTTTTCAACTGATTGTTTTGATACTTTACAGGGTGCTTGTCTATGAGGTCAACATGTACATATTGATTAGGCGTCAAAATCAACCTTTGATAACCGGAGTAACAGCCCCTTTTTTCATTAAATTTTACATTAAAATATCTTGTCTATCTCAAGATATATTTTAGATGTGTAATATTTCGAGGTTTTTTAGTAGCATTTTTACATTTTGTTTGTACCTAATTACAAATTTGGGTTTCTTGCTTAAATAGACCTCATTTGAACACCATGCAGCCTTTTGTAAAGTGTGTGGCGCATGGGGTACATTTAAACTGGAGTATATGGTAAGTACATTTAGTTTTCAGTTGGATGTTCCCAGCTAGCATGCTAACATTGTACCAACGTTGGCCAGACGTCTGCTGCAGCATTGGTCCAACGTTGTATAAACATGTATATCGACGTCGGCCCAACACAAGTTTGTCCAGCTGCCCCAACAATGCAGCGATGTTGTCGACAACGTTGGACCAACGTACGCCCCAACGTTGTTTTTTTCCAGTCTTTAAAAATCAAATATTTGACATTTACTGTATTTCCGCTAATAGTAGCGCCCGGGCACTATGCAAAGTGCAAAGGGGTGCTGTTATTATGGTTCTATCTTTCCCCTCCTTTCCTGACTGTTTCCTTATAGAATTACTATACGGAGATCTTTTACTATGACACAGGTATTGACTAAACCTAAACCCGACTGTATACTGAGTATATCGCTGTCATCACTCTGTATCTGTATGATACACATTTCCATCGAACTTTACGATAAAAAAAGACAACATGGGTTGGTTGCGTGTGAATTAAATAATAATAAAAGATAAACTAAATAGTAAATTGAAAGAAAGGAGATAAATAAAAGCGGTAATTTGACTGATGATGATAGCGCTTTAAGGTTTATGTCATAGAACATACCGGTGTCTTAGTAAAAAAACTTCCGTAATCAAATCCATTAGCGGTCAAGACGAAAAAATTGTTTTTTTCGGAACTTTTGAATTTTTGAAGAAGGTAAGGTTTCTTAAACAGGTGGGGGCGCTTCTATTAGGGAAGGTGCTACTAACTAATAGGGGAAATACGGTATTTTCTTTCTCATGCATCGTTTAAAGTGATGTTGTCCACTTTCTAAGGATGGACAGTTCCATTCACTTCAAGCTGCATGGTGGAAATGTAGCAAACTTGTTCTGCTTCATAAAGAACAATTTTAATGATCGTTGATATTTGTATAAATTTGTTATAACTTTAAAGCTGGTTTCTTTATATTGATATGGTTAGTATGTTTATATAGCTATTAGTTGAATTATTTATATATATATATAAAAAAAGAGCTAAAACACATTTAAAAGAATAAAATTAAAGTCATCAAAAAGGAAATGTATGTTTATATAAAAAGATAATTACGTCCTTTTATATGCCCAAGGATGTCGTAACCTGACATCTTATTTTCGACATCGCATCAACGTTTGTTTTAAACAACGTTGGGCCAACGTTGACTGAAACGTTAATCCAACATTGTTGTACAACATTAGTCCAATGTTGAAATGTTGTCTCAACAAAATCTCAACATTGGTCCAACATTGGCCAACTATGTCCCAACGTTGTAGGCAACCGTTGTGCCATTGTTGGGGCTGCTTGACATTCTGGCTGGGTTGCATTTTGTCGGTTTTTACAGTTTTATAGATGTGCCAATGTTTGAGTGAGAATGTAATCTTATGTAACTTCTCTTTTGCCAACATTTTATCGATGTCGCAACAACGTCTAATGTCAAACCGCAACGTTATTCCTTATTGCCAACGTCGAACCAACGTCAGCATGCTAGCTGGGTTGATGCATATCCTTTGAGTAAACAAAGATCTTTGCAGCCTTATGGTTTTGAATCGTCTCTGCCTACACGGAGATCCTTCATTTATAGTATGAATTTGGTTTTGATTCATATATTTTAATCAAACTTAATACCAGAATTTTCCATCTATTTTTAACAAATTTTAGCAAATAATCTCTCCAAGATGTAGCAAAAGCCTAAATCAACACATCGAAGGTTCGATGCAAAGTTATTGAATCTTTTTCTCTATTTCTATACAGTGTCAATAGTTTCCCTCGATATGACCCAGTGACAGAAGAAACACACATTCTGTGGAATTACAATTTCTAGATTATCTTTTGATAAAATTGGTGTTATGCATGCACCATAACCGCATTTTGTTCAGGCCGTTAGGGCTGCTCTCCTCCAATAATCATTGTCATTCAATTGGGGGACTATTGTAAATATGTTTTGCATCGAGACCTCAAGTAGTGCACATTAATTAAATGCTGCAAATTTTACCCTTTTGTGGTTATGCAAATGAGAACAAATCTTTCTTTTTTATTCTTTTTATTGTTTTCGGTATTGGTTGTTATGAAATGCTAAAATATATTAATAATGGTTGTTGGATACACTTTGTGAAGTGTCAGTGTTGCAGATGGGATTGTATTGGTCCTGTGGGCTCCAGAAATGTACATAGGGAACATTTCTGTAGTTGAGTTGAACAGGGGAATGAACGTAACCAGGCTCACTCTCCGTATACATCTAGATAGAACCTTCTCACCTGCAAAACTGCAGCGTTCTATTGTAAACACTCCGTTTTTCACTGGAGCAGCGGGCATGATCCTTGTTTTCCGCCCACCACTCAAGTAGCACCTAAAACAAAACAGGGATCATAATAGATGAAGACCTTTATTGGAGACCTTTAATGAACATGGTAAAAATGACAAAATGACAAAATTCACGTGAATTTAGGGTGTGTAGGGGGAGGAGGGGGTGGGTTGCCTGGATAAGCAGTGGCCCTGTTTGGTTTATATCAAACTGGTTGCACATTTCTTGCTAACCCTAAGTCCTTGGTCCACCTTGTTTGTGAGATAGGGATGCAACTAGAGTCCATGTGGAACAAACAAGGATCTGTTGTTCTCTGCCCTTGTGTCGAGGGCATCTGCTTGAACCCTTGGTCCACCTTGTTTGTGAGATAGGGATGCAACTAGAGTCCATGTGGAAAGAACAAGGATCTGATGTATCACTGCCCTTGTGTCAAGGGCATCTGCTTCCCTTGGTCCACCTTGTTTGTGAGATAGGGATGCACAGAAAATTGCCCGGAGGGCACTTAGGGTCTTCCTCCACTAATGGAAGCTGAAAAGTCGCCATATTGGTGTGACTATATAAAATCCAATTCATCAATTCTACTCGTTCTTTATGATAAATGGATTGTACTAAAGTCCACTGTCATATATTTTTACTACTTTACATAAAATGCTTCACCTGCATCCACATATCTGGACATATCTACAATTAACAGGATAGTGAATACCTTTTGATCATTACCATATGTGACACCCATCTTTACTGTCTCATATTCAGTTGGTTGATCACTAACTCACTTGCTCACTAACTAACTCGCACATCCCCCATTTATTAAATTTAATTCTTCATAAGTTTTGTGACATTTTGGACCAAATGATCTTCTATGTTATTGAATAAACCATTATCATAAATCATTTACAGCTTTCATTCATGCACTTAACCACTGATGTTCATGCAGAAGAAATCATATCAACTGTACTCTTGCATTTTCTGTTGAAGTAGTAGAAAATAACATTTTGTTATATGTAACTCAACTAAGTGTGCACTTCAATGCACTTCAATGTAGATTTATTTTTATTGCACCTTCAGTTTTTAATGTGTTAACAAAAGAGAGCAGTAACTGTTAGTATAGTAGGAAAATATTTTTAATTATACTCCCGCTTTCACAAAATGATGTGGGGGCTATTATACGAATCACGTTGTCCGTAACGTTGCGACACGTAACACATTTTTGTCTTATTCGGCCGCGAACATATTTAAAACAGTTTTAAATGGATTGTCCACAAACTTCATATACTCATTACAACTCGTGACTTTATGTCCCTCTACATTGTCTAATTTTTAGCTCTACTGGCCAAGGGCCAGCAGAGCTTATGGGATGGTGTGTTGTCCGTCTTCCGTCGTCCGCCGTCCGTCCGTCGTCCGACGGACGACCGTCCGTCGTCCGTCGTCCGTTAACTTTTCTTCAAACGACTTCTCCTCAGAAACCGCTTGGCTAATTTTGACCAAACTTCACATGGATGATCCTTAGTTGAATGCTTTTTAGATTTGTTAAAATTAGGTCAGCGCTACATCCAAGATGGCTGCCATTACCATATATGGTCGAAACCTTAAAAAATCTTCTTCTCCAGAACCGCTGGACAGATTTCAACAGTTTTTCTTTTAAAATGATCGCCAACGCCTAGACTATCAAGTTTGTTCAAATAAAGTCCCCGGGGTCAAAAATGGCCGTGCCCCGGGGGTCCAAAATTTGTATATTGAGCTTTTGCATATTTTTCATATAGACATGTAGGAAACAATTTTAAAAAATCTTCTTCTCTGAAACCACAAGGCACAGTGCTCTCATGTATTACATGTAGCATCAGCTTATGGTCCTCTTCTAAGTTTATTCAAATGGTGACCCTGGGGTCAAATTTGTCCCCGCCCCGGGGGTCACAGTTTTACAAAGACTTATATAGGATTTTTTTTTTAAAAATCTTCTTCTCAGGAACTACAACAGCCAGAGGTTTGATATTTTGCATTTACTATAAGCTTATGGTCCTTTACCAAGTTTGTTCAAATGGTGACCTTAGGGTCACATTTGGCCCCGCCCCAAGGGTCACATGTTTTACATAGACATGTATAGGGAATTCTTCAAACGACTTCTCGTCAGAAACTGCTTGGCTAATTTTGACCAAACTTCAAATGGATGATCCTTAGATGAATGCTTTTTAGATTTGTTAAAATTAGGTCAGCGCTACATCCAAGATGGCTGCCATAACCATATATGGTCGAAACCTTAAAAAATCTTCTTCTCCAGAACCGCTTGACAGATTTCAACAGTTTTTCTTTTAAAATGATCGTCAACGCCTAGACTATCAAGTTTGTTCAAATAAAGTCCCCGGGGTCAAAAATGGCCGTGCCTCGGGGGTCCAAAGTTTGTATATTGAGGTTTTGCATGTTTTTCATATTGACATATAGGAAAAAAGTTTAAAAACTCTTCTTCTCTGAAACCACAAGGCACAGAGCTCTCATGTATTACATGTAGCATCAGCTTATGGTCCTCTACTAAGTTTGTTCAAATGGTGACCCTGGGGTCAAATTTGTCCCCGCCCTGAGGGTCACAGTTTTACATAGACTTATATAGGATTTTTTTTTTAAAAATCTTCTTCTCGGAAACTACAAGAGCCAGAGGTTTGATATTTTACAATTATTATAAGCTTATGGTCCTTTACCAAGTTTGTTCAAATGGTGACCCTGGGGTCACATTTGGTCCCGCCCCAAGGGTCACATGTTTTACATAGACATGTATAGGGAAAAACTTAAAAAATCTTCTTCTCTGAAACTGCAAGAGCCAGAGGTTTAATATTTTGCTGTTGCTATAAGCTTATTTTTGTTCAAATGCTGACCCTGGGGTCACATCTGGCCCCGCCCCGGGGGTCACAGTTTTACATCAATGCTTGTTTTAAATTTTTTAATTTCTTTATTTTTTCTTTTTTTTTTTTTTTTATTATTATTTTTTTTCATGTTTTTGTTTTAATTTTTTTATATATATATATAAATATATATATATATATATATATATATATATATATTTTTTATTTTTTTTTTTTATTTTTTTATTTTTTTTAATTTTTTTAATTTTTTTTTTTTTTTTTTTTTTTTTTTTTTTTTTTTTTTTTTTTTTTAAATTTTTATTATCTCTTCTGGCCAACTTGGAAAACCAGCCAGATCGGACCCGTAATGACTGAGTTACTGCTCTTGATATAGTTAAAAATGCTATATTTTGCCTCTTTAAGACGATAGTCACTCGCTTCATTGATGTCATAAGAGCCATATTAGCCAGTAGAGCGTCCACAGGCCCTCTTGGGCCTCTTGTTACAGAATTATGGCCCTTTGTTGTGAGAAGTTATTGCAAACTTGAGCGTTGGTGGTTTTATGGCGACTACTTTTTGATTATCATTTATCTTCTGCCGATATTTGTTAATTGGATTCCAAAAAATGTCTTAAGTGGTCCTAAGTGAGTCTGAGATTTTATATAATCCCATAAAATCCTGACTTAACATTTCTATTTGAATAATTATCCACATGAATGAAGACCTCATCAGGAGCTTGATCTCGCAGGAAGATTATAAATCCCTAACAGTCTGCAAAACAGTTTCTCGATGAAAAGGTTGCATAAAATTGCATAAAAGTCTGGGTCATTCAAATATTGAGAACGAAATCGGAATGAAAAATCAAATTAAAAAATGTGGTTGTGCGATATTTGAGTGATAATTTTCTCCAGATGAAAGATTCTTTCTGTACCTGTAAATGGTTGTGGATTTTTGTTGTGAAAAGGCGTTATTATATAGTAATCAAGCGTATTAGATGCGTATAAAATCACAGTCACTTATAGATATATAGCCACTAACAAAAATAATTGTACTCAATTAGTTTTCTATTTAAAACATGTGTTTACTATCACATCAATATAGAATATTAATAGTGGGGTCTATCCAGGGTTCCCATGTGTCCTTGAAATCCTTGAAAGTACTTGAATTTGAAAAAAAAAACAAGGCCTGGAAAGTGCTTGAAAATCTGATAAGGTAATTGAAAGTCCTTAAATTCTGGATTTTTGCTGTTCATCCCAAAAATGCCTATTTGGTTGTGCGTTCCTAGAATATTTGTTGCTGTTTTGGGCATTACATTGCACGAAAATAGTCCTTGAATTTTGGAAAAAAAGGTACTTGAAAGTCCTTGAAAAGTCCTTGAATTTGGCCTTCCAATAAGGGTGTTAACCCTGTCGATCCATACCACTATTTGGCATTTTTTTTGGAACAACATTGCATGGCAACTGTGTCTTAGGGAAGAAAAAGGCAGCTGAACTGGGACTTAAACTTGGCTTGTCAAATCTATGTACAGGCCTGTCAGATGTATGAACAGGCCTGTCAGATGTATGTACAGGCCTGTCAAATCTATGTACAGGCCTGTCAAATCTATGTACATACATGTCAGATGTATGTACAGGCCTGTCAGATCTATGTACAGGCCTGTCAAATCTATGTACAGGCCTGTCAAATATATGTACATACCTGTCAGATGTATGTACAGGCCTGTCAGTTGTATGTACAGGCCTGTCAGATGTATGCACAGGCCTGTCAGATGTATGTACAGGCCTGTCAGCTGTATGTACAGGCCTGTCAGCTGTATGTACAGGCCTGTCAAATCTATGTACATACCTGTCAGATGTATGTACAGGCCTGTCAAATCTATGTACATACCTGTCAGATGTATGTACAGGCCTGTCAAATCTATGTACAGGCCTGTCAAATCTATGTGCAGAGCTATCAAATGTATGTACAGACCTGTCAAATTTATGTACATACCTGTCAGATCTTTGTACAGACCTGTCAAATTTATGTACAGGCCTGTCAGATCTATGTACAGACCTGTCAAATGTATGTACTGACCTGTCAAATGTATGTACAGGTCTGTCAAATCTATGTACAGGCCTGTCAAATCTATGCACAGACCTGTCAAATCTATGTACAGGCCTGTCAAATCTATATACAGACCTATCAAATGTATATACAGGCCTGTCAAATCTATGTACAGGCCTGTCAAATGTATGTACAGGCCTGTCAAATCTCTGGATACAATATGGCAGATCTCCGGATTTAATTGTCCAATTTCCGAATTTTCTATCAAATCTGATGTTTGAAAAAACTTAAAGATCGTGATTTAACAGCTATATTTGCCAGTTTGTCAGCCGTTTCCTTTACGACTCACTTTTGCTCCCTAGCCAGCTCTGCAAAGAAGAGTATTTACAAGTATCAAACCAGTGGGGATCATCAGGTAATGGGAATATACAATTAACACATAAAGACGTAATTAGTTCTTTCAGTCACATAACAATATGTGCAACAGCAGTAATACATTCAAGAGATATGGAAAGGCAACACGGGAATTTCCGCTATATATTGTATATACTGCTCACTTTTTGCACATAATATTCCAAAGAAATCCCAAGATGTTTTGTAAAAAAAGTTGCAGTTAATTAGAGAAAGGACACAACTGTGATGTTGTAGACGTTTTAATCACACTACACCTTGTAACAAGAACTTCATAAATGTTGAAGTTGCTCTTTGAAAAACTGAGCTAATTCATTACTGTATTTAATGTAAATAGTATGAAACTTTGAAGGAATACTATTTGCTGTATTATTTGTTGTTTTAGTATTTTTTCCAAAAGGAAAGGTCTTACATAGTCATGTCCATTCGATTAAAAGCAGCATATTGTACATACAATATATAGCGGAAATGCCCGTGTTACGTTTTCATATCTCAAGTGTATATCTCTGGTTTCTTTAATTCTCACAGGTCAACCTAATTGAAATAGCAAGATTTGTGGGAGGTGTGAGCGACTCCTTCTGTGTGGTAATATCATTATGACAGCTGCTGCTGCATATGATAATTATAATTGTTTAAAGAGTTTTGAAGGTTTTATATTTGCATTTAGCATGCATCTATGCAGAATATTATATATTTCATGAAAAAATAGTTGTGTATAAAATGACCCAAGTCTTTCTAATCTAATTGCAAACAAACTATTTTTTTGCATGTTGAAGTATGCTAAATCTTTTATTTTCTATGTCTCTATCAAATAATGTCTAAGTATTAATTGCAGAAATAGTTTAAATTTGCAAGCTTAAAAAAAATAAGTGCGACAATCAAGTCGCATGCTCAAATTTCCATTTTAAAAATGTTCTTTGCAGGCTTTAAATATTAAAATATTAAAAATGGAAGGGTTAAGGGTTTTGTGTCCAGAAATTTTGGCTGCCCTGAAAGTATGTGATAATTTATTTACAAAACCAATAAAAAACAAAACTTGAATTCATCAGCATGATTTACTGAGTTTTATTGATCAAATGAAGTAGAAAATTGCAATAATTTAAACAAATTGAGGTTTTAAAAATCAAAGAAACCCCCAGTATTTAACACAATGTAAAATGACAGGCCAGACTGTTTGTATGTAATTAGAAAGGTTAGAAAGGTATACCTTGATGTTTGATGTATTTGTTTGTAATAGTATATGCTCAGGTTAAAGGTGATATATTAATACAGTATTGTATTCCTGTTTCACAAAAACTTTTTTTTTTAAATTTTGGATAGGTATGCAGTTTTATTCACAAGTTCTGTTCTAATGAAGAGTGTTAAATTTGCAGTTAAAATTAGAATTGATTGCAGTTTAACAAACGGCTCATCAACACATTATAGGTTTTTCAAGGTGTCCCAGATAGTGGGGAGAATACAGTCCTATGAAACTGAGTACCTTACCCTACCCTTACTGTTGGATAGATTCCTATTGTTCTTTAACATGCTATGTCGCCTCCGTGGCCAGGATAGTAAAGACACTGCATCTAAAACGTTCTCGCCTCTCACTGCTGCGGGTTCAAATCCTAGGAGCTCAACTTGTCATGTGGAAAAATTGATTCTTGTAACGTGTGGCAAGAGTATACAGTAATGGTTTTACCGAGAAAAAATGGGGAGGTCTGCCTTTACCACAAAAAAACACACTCATATATGCCCTAACCTGTGCTAAAAAATATTTAAAAAAAACATTCAAACAAACAAATCTTTAACATATTTGGATAAAAGCCGATACAAGGGACTGCTCAGTTTACGTTTCCAGCCGACAGAAGAGGCTAACGAATCCCAGAGGTGCCATGAGGCTCAAACCTGGGATCTCTAGATTCAGAGTCAAACATGGGATCTCTAGATTCAGAGTAGTCAAACATGGGATCTCTAGATTCAGAGTAGTCAAACATGGGATCTCTAGATTCAGAGTCAAACATGGGATCTCTAGATTCAGAGTCAAACATGGGATCCCTGGGAGAGGGATGTGTAAAACCTCAAAACCTTGTCATCTGAACTGTTGTATTACATTTGATTACAGATACCGATTAAGTATGGAGAAGAAATCAAATAACCTCCGTCTTGCCACAGAGAACTACCGTATCAAATAAAGAGATCAGTCAGTTTCATCTCAGGGCAATATAACCCTATATGGTGAAATTGAAAGCATCTGTTTCCCTGGTATGCTGGCAAATTTTCTGTTATTTGGAGTTATATTGTATTTTATTGCTAAAACAGTGATGTGTCTGGAAGTGAGTCTCCGAGGGTCTGGATCAATGAAGATCTGGACCACAACATGTAGCTTTGGTAAGACCAGGCGGTACATGCTGATCTTTATGGCACTGTATCTTGGCGTTGCTGCATATGAATGTCCTATTGGGAGAAATAAAAGTGCGAAGCTGCAATGTTGTTAGGGTCTATCATGCTTATTTGAAAAATAATTGAAAAAAAGACTGTGTGCAATAATTTTCAAGCAGTTAATGTTAAAAACATTTTTTTTAGCTGTTATAACTTAGTGCTTGTTTAATTCATCATCATCACCACCATCATCCCCATCTTCACCCTCATCATCATTTCAGTCATTACAGCTATTTGTCATCAATATTCTCACAATCACCTCATCTATCGTCATCATCATCATCCTCATCATCATCATCATCATCATCATCATCATCATCATCATCATCTTTCATCATTTTTAAATTTATCATCATCATCATCAGCATCATATATTGTCAGCATCAGCAGCATCTGCATCACCATTGCCATCATCATCATCATCTTCATATTCATCATCACTGTCTTCATCATATTCATCATCTATATGCTCAATATCTTCATCATCAATATCCTCACCATGTTCATCATTAATAGCCTCACCATGTTCATCATCAATATCATCACCATCTTCATCATCTATATCATCACCATGTTCATCATCAACAGCATCACCATGTTCATCAGCAATATCATCACCATGTTCATCATCTATATCATCACCATGTTCATCATCAATATCATCACCATGTTCATCATCAATATCATCACCATCTTCATCATCATCAATATCATCACCATCGTCATCATCATAATCTTATGCTTCTGTATCATCATTGTCTACATCATCATCTTCATCATCCTTCTATTCATCATCTTCATCATCATCATTGTCATAATCATCATCATCATTGTCATTTTCATTGTCTAGATAATAATAATTTTCTACATCATCATCCTTCTATTCATCATCTTCATCATCATCATTATCTTCATCATTGTCATTGTCATAATCATCGTCATCATCATCATCATTATCATCATCATCATCATGATTGTCTTGACTTTTAATCAATGGTCCCAGTGGGACACCACGACACCATGTCACAGTCAACTCCCACTATAATATTATTTTATGTGATGGCCCATTAAGCTGTAGCGCAACACTCTGACGGCAACACATTTCACTGTTACAGTAAAAGAGCAGTGGAGAACTTACCTGTAGATTCAGTATGAATGTAGTAGATAGTACAGTAGAAATAACAAATATATTATTACATGTGACAGACTGAAAAAACTGGACTCAAATGTTTTTTGCCTTTCCAATTTTTATTTTTTTTGTCCATTAATGTAATTGATGCAATATAGTCAGTGGAGAATAATGTCTCGGCAACGTGTGTGTGTTCAGTCACATTTCGCTTATTGTTACATGGGATATTCTGGATTAGATGCAGACTTGCAATGATGTGATATAACTGGAAGAAGAAAAAAAAAGGAGATGGCAGATAATAAAAGAGCAATGGAGAAATTAAAATTAAAAAAAATAAATCTTAGTGCTTAACTTGCTGGCTGAAGCTGGGATTTTTTTTTAGATTGTTGGTTGATACTGAGGTACAAATAGTTCAAGCAGTTTAAATGTATGTTTCGCTTTTCACTTTTTTTTTTAAATGGTAGTTGCATGTTTTTGGATTTAACCAATATTCCTGGAGTTCTTATTTGCCCCATACAGAGTGTGTTGTTGTTTGGGCAATTTTTTAAAACAATATATATGTTTGTGATTTTAATAAATTTGGATATACGTTTTTCTGTGATTTCTTGTTTCTGAGCTATAAAAAGTATTCTTCACATTGGATATATTATTTATGTGTTAATGTCTTGAAGGCATTTCACCCCTTACTGGAAATAGTTTATTGTGTCTCTGGCAAGCAGTAACAATGCAGTCAGGAATTGTGGCATGCTGTCTTGTTTGTTTTGTGGTATTGAATTATCTAAGTGTCCCGTGCACTGGTGCTAGCAGTAGCAGACGTCGCACACCTGTGTACGTGCCATACATTTTCCAACTATTCGGAGACAAAGGATTTGGAAAACAGACCAAAAGTTTAACTGGCACTGAACCGACGACACATGTGACAAATTCTAAAAAATCCAAGGAAAAGACCCATTCACATCGACATAAAACGAAATTATCCAATATTAGACTTAAAGGCACAGGTGAGTCCCCTATATTATTTGATAAGTTGTTTTTTATTGGCTCATAAAATTGAAATGATCAAGAGACCTGTTAACCTCCACTTATCGGGGGTACTGCTGTTTCTCGAGGGGTGGACGCGAATCTGTTGTAAATATATATAAATAAAGAAAAAGATACAACAGTTTTGCGTTGTGTCCTCAGTTTGCGTAATCTTTCACTTCTTAACCCTTAACCCGCTACATATATATAATGGACTGTTCTTTCTTTGAATTAAGATCATTCCATTTACGTGACAAAGGGGTGTTTTGGGGAAAATGACTGATCAGCAGCCAGACATTGTAAACCCTGATCAGCCTGCGAGTAAGGCAGTTACTCGCAGGCAGGCTGATCTGGGTTTAGTAACTCGCAGGCTGATCAGGGTTTACAATGGACGCAAAGGCTATTATAGTCATGCTTAGCGAGTTAAGGGTTAAGCAAATTGTGTAAGAAGGCTGGTTTGCATTCTGTAACAAAACCAGTGATTATACCAAAAAATAGATTTTAAAGGAACACACGGTCATTTTGATGTATTTATTAAGCATTAAAATTACACCTAGATTTATTAATACAGTTTTATTGTGATTTTAAACACTTAACCTCATTTATAGGATGGGGATATAAACTGTGCAGTTTAGAGTATCATTTATAGGATGGGGATATAAACTGTGCAGTTTAGTGTATCATTTATAGGATGGGGATATAAACTGTGCAGTTTAGTGTATCGGAGTCTATCCTCCTAGCATGTTAAAAAACCCATAAGAATCAGTTAGAGTAGAGCATGTAACCTGGATTCATATTTATCATGCAGATTTACACTTTTCTATTTAATAAAGGGGTGACCTAATAAATTTTGCTTTATTAGGCACTGACAAATAAAGCAAATCAATGGGAATCCCTCGGTGTTTATTGTACATAAGGTATCTGACGTCATGTATGTTCTGATGTCATGTACGTAACGTTATCCGACGTCATAAAACCAACAAAAAACAACAACATGGCGGCATCATCACTAAGCGTAAAATTCTGCGAAATAAATAATAATAGTAATTCATACAGAAAATGTGGATAACAGAATATTATGTCAGTGCCTTTTACCAGGGAGTACGTTATAGGGAGGAGAAACGGGCTCGTTTTGCCGATTTATGTTGTCGCGCATGTGTTTCACTACTCAGTGAAAATGACTACTTCCGGTTGTTTCGCGAGTGTGTGAAAAACAGCAGATTCTTATAAATTATTACACTTACAAACTCAATAAAGGTGCTAAATGTAAACATAAGTTTTATTTATTCACATTGTGTCCTCTGATACAGAGCGTGTATTTGTTTGCATGTTTAAAAGCACATTTTACCTGACGGTTCCGTGTAACAAAGATGGTGACAGTGTATAGCTATTGCAAACGAGATACGAGACTACGGGTTATTTAGGCATTAATAATAACAAAAAGTGAATAGTAAACATTTTTATCTTTGTAAAGAAGGTAATTTCATGGTGGTGATTATAAGACAAAGCCTAAAAAGAAGTGATGAAAATGTGCCTTTTGAGATATCAGCTAAATTTTTAATTTTATAGAATTAAAAATGGTGTGGAGCTATTGCAAGCGAGATACGAAGTATGGGTTATATTAGGCATTAATAATAACAAAAAGTGAATAGTAGACATATTTATCTTTGTCAAGAATGTAATTTCGTGATGTTGATTATTATACAGAAAGCCTTAAAAAGGGGCTGTAAAAACTGCATAATTTGAGATGTTGGCTGAAATTTTAACTTTTCAAATGTAACGCGCTTACGATCGATTTACCTGTATCGATAAAATAGTAAATAGCGGCGTTCTAGCGCGACAACATAAATCGATAAACTAGAGCGTTTATGAACCCGTTTCTCCTCCCTATAACGTACTCCCTGCTTTTACTATCTAGTTTATTAGGTGAGGCTTAGAAAATAAAGAATGGTGAGACTTTGCCGAGTCATTCTTCGTTTTCTTGCCTCGCCTAATAAACTGGATAGTAAAAGGCACTGACATAATATTCTCTATGTATCCTTCCCCTCTCTACGGGATAACTCTAATTTGTTTGTTTGTTTGTATGTGTTTTACTTCAGTTTCAACACATGTAAGGTATATATGACGGTCGATATTTGTGGTGGAGGCAGACCATCCAATGATGCCGAGGGATGGTTGAGGGTATTTCAAAT
Source organism: Cyrtodaria siliqua (assembly GCA_037043455.1). NCBI lineage: Eukaryota > Metazoa > Mollusca > Bivalvia > Adapedonta > Hiatellidae > Cyrtodaria > Cyrtodaria siliqua. The sequence goes on along the minus strand of JAWPHD010001495.1, from coordinate 110,439 downwards.
GTGCTTGTGAAAGAATAAATCCCGAAAGTGCGCCCTCGACCCCTTTTACTATATACCCTGAATAATCCAAAGTCCTGGATCCTTCCACGGGCGCTCAAACTTTTGGCCGTTACGGCCGTCCAATATTTTGGCGGTAAAGCTCGCCCATGAAGTCATTCTTAATATTCACGTATTCCGCGCCCAAGTGCTAATATAGAATGATGACTGGAAAAGTCATCAAGATTTGGAGTATGATAAAAGTGTGAGGTTGAAATTCCTCATAATGAAATGCTCCGGAAGCTTGTGCGCAGAAATATCGGTGGTTAATAGCAATTATTTTTTCGTTTCACATGCACGTTTTTTACAGCTAGCGGAAATTGAAACACGCCTACTATCAAGTAAAGGAGTTCCTTATAATAGATCACAGGATTCAGTAATTAATAGATATATCACATTTTAAACCAGTTAGTGATGAATTTATTTGGCTGAACGTTTATATAGTCAGCAAATGTAATGATGACGTCCTCAACAATTTATTGACAATTTAACAAACAATCCAAGGTCTCATTCAGTTTATAATATTCGTCATCATAAAAACTCAGAAATTCCACTCAAAATGCAATAAATATACATTTATATCACAGATCAGCACTGGAATAGCTTTCGTTAAATGTAATATGTTTAAAGGGGGTACATCAGACTTTTTATTGGGGGTCTAGGGATCCGAATCAAAATTAATGGTATTTTCTATTCTAAAGGGCCAAAACATAATGAATAAGCTTAAATATGACCGCTTATTTTCAAGGAAAATCATTTTAACATGACCACATATTTACAAGGAAATTCATTTTAACATGACCACTTGTTTGCAAGCCATATTTACATGGAATGACCACTTATTTACAAGGAAATTTATTTTAACAAGACCGCTTATTTACAAGGAAATTCATTTTAACATAATTTCTTATTTACAAGCCGTAGTTACAAGGAAATTCATGTTAACATGATCACATATTAACAAGGAAATTCATTTTTACATGACCGCTTATTTACAAGGAAAGTCATGTTGCACGATAATGTGTGCTATCATGGGTTACTCACCCATTTTATATTTAAGCCTTTTACGTTTGATTCCCTTCGCAATCTGTTGAACAAAGAACACTTACCTTGTTTTTTTTTAAACAGACAAATAGCAATATCACGCATGAACATTACACCTATTATTCAATTATTATCATCAATCGAAAGATGGTGTTAACACCGAGTTGTTATGTCCAAAATTTGAGTTATACATATACTGAAAGGAAAAAAAACGCATAATCAAAAAAATGCCTCTACTACACCTAATTCCACGTAATATTCCAGATATATATCGTGTTTTGTACAAAAAGAGGTTTCAGCTATAATTAGAGAAAGTACAACTCTTGTCATGTATTAGGCCTTTTAATCAAAGTATACTTTGTTACACGAAATTCATAAATATTGAAGTTTACCTTGAAAAAGTCGAGTCATTTTAGTATTGTGTTTAATGTTAAGAGATTGCAACGTTTAAAGCCTAAGTTTGCTCACCTGTTTGAGACAAATGCGCATTCTGTTGATAACGAAACTTTATTGGTGTGTTTCGGTGCTGTTTGAAAAAGAGTATGATAATGACCTTTGGAAATGGCCGAGCACAACACATAAGAAATATTGCAGTCTAGGTTTGATTGAGACTGTTCATGAGCAGTAGTGAAATATGCTAGCTACCGCTCACGCCCTCTAACCCCGGCTTGAGCAGAACTCAATATTCAGAAAAATCAACAGTACAGAATTTTAACTATCCCGATGGCGATGGATATAGCAATATTTGTATCTTTATTTCATCCCCTATATCCAGCGGCGTATGGTCCCAGGATCTAATAAAATTGTATGCCCCGAAGAGCGAAATAAACAAAAAGGAATTTAGTTGGGAGCAGAGGTTATGAAGCCTGCGTATCACAAGTAACAGCCAAAAGATCTAATTAAAAAGCAGACAACATATCCTATGAGTGGTTAAACAATACCCAGAGCCTTTTATCGGCCGGAGTAGTGGAATCACCGAATCGAAAATTAAGCAAGAAAACAAAATAAATTGAAAATGTACCACCGATCACTAAACATAAGTATAGGGCTCAGCGATCTCCAAAGATCGACTGAATAACAGTACTGATTGCAAGCGCGGGGAGACGTTTTACTGCCGCATTACTGCACAAGCAACGCCACTGTGCTATAAAAAAGAGTATGATAATAGACCTTTGGAAACGGACGATCACGACACATAAGAAATATTGCAGTCTCGGTTTGATTGAGACTGTTCATGAGTGGTAGTGAAATATGCTAGCTACTGCTCACGCCCTCTAGCCCTGGGTTGAGCAGAACTCAATATTCAGAAAAATAAACATTACAGAATGTTAACCATCTGAAGATGGTAAGCATATGGCAGTGGATATAGCAATATTTGTATCTTTATTTCATCCCCTATATCGAGTGGCGTATGGTCCTAGGATCTAATAAAATTGTATGCCCCGAAGAGCGGAATAAACAAAAAGGAATTTAGTTGGGAGCAGCGGTTATGAAGCCTGCGTATCACAAGTCACAACAGCCAAAAGACTAAATTAAAAAGCAGACAACATATCCTATGAGTGGTTTAACAATACCCAGAGCCTTTTATCGGCCGGAGTAGTGGATTCCCACCGAATCGAAAATTAAGCAAGAAAACAAAAGAAATAGAAAATGTACCACCGATCACTAAACTTAAGTATCGAGCTCAGCGATCTCCAAAGATCGAATGAATAACAGTACTGATTGCAAGCGTTTAAACCTTCTTTCTGAAAAGACATGCCCAATGTCGCCCTGTACTATTCGATTAGCAGTAGTATATTAAACATACACTATATAGTGGAAATACCCGTTATGCGTTTCTTTTTCTTTTCAGTATATTTGAATGTAATCAGGGTTAAAAGGCTTACATAAAAGACTTACATAAACCTGGTGAGTAACCTAGGATAGCATGTATTACTGCGCACTCCATTAAAGTAATTGGTCAATTTTAGGCTCATTCAACATGTTGAGGCCGTTTAGAATAAAAAATATCATTATTTATTATTTCTCAGATGGACCTAATATAGACCCTACAAAAGCTATTGTTCCCCCTCTACTAATATGTTTGCATATTATTAAATAAAAAAAATTAAAATAAAAAAATAGCACTTTTCAGTTTTTTTTCGTTATTTTAAGAAATGGTCTGCAATCCAATTTGCTTTGAACTATTCAAATAAATACTAATAATGGTTTGAAAATATGCCAGGTAGGGAGGAAATTTTCCCTGGATAAAACCAATAATGTATACCTTCCGCCATCCGTAAAAATCGACACTTCCTCACTTACAAGTCAAGCTTCCAGTGGGATTCGAACCCGCAGTGCTAAAAATAACCTGTACTGTGTGTTGATTATCCATTAAGAAACATTTTGTCCAATTTGACTTTAAACTTCTTTGCATATTATTAAATAAAAGGTATTCTACTGTAGGTTTAAACGTATATTTTTGTTGCAATATATAGAGATTATTTAACTGCTAGGATCGATTATAGGGAAATTCTAAATGAGATTGTAGACGTGATTGTAGACGTGTGTTTTTTTTCACAAACGAACGTAAGCGAGTGAAAAAACAACACACGCCTACCATCGAGTGAAGGATTTCCATATAATCGATCACAACAGTTAAATAGTCTATTTATTACATATTTAATCAGATTATGTATGATTTTAATCAGCATTATACGCTTTATTTAGCATTATCGGCGGATGACGTCGACGTCACCAACACGTTATTGACGTCATAACTCAACGTCGCAGTGGGTTATTTTTATGTTTGGAGTTAGTTATTAATATTTAGCGATTATGAATATTCTTTCACTCATAAAAATGTAAATCAACTTATAGCAATGTTCAAAAACATTGCTTTGATCTATTGAAATAAATATTATTTTTTGCAAAATGCAGGTTTTCAAGATTGCCATGTGTCCCTTTAATTTTATTTTTTTTAAATTGATTTTGCTAGTGTTATTGATAATAGCCCTAATTTTATGATGAACATAGGATAATGAAAACGTGCCACCCAATTTAAGATTAATTTACTGCCAAATCATTCGCACACCTTAATAATCACTCCATGCATAAGAAAGTATCAGTCAAGTAAAGAGGTTAAACATGAATAAATATCAGAAGTGGGTTGGTTGAAGCATGTATAGATACATTTATTGAATGAACAGGAATGACTGAGTGTTTTATATTATATTGAAGTTTTTGGTCTATTTGTGATTACAAAGCTGCTGCAGTCAATTTTGGTGTGCAGAGTTGATGAAAGAAAGATGTCAAGGTGGTTGCTATAATTATTTGGCCAGATTGATGAAAGTGGAATAAATGTTGCAGCTGAACAAAATGTAGATCTTTGCTTTGATAGTGTATTTTTTATACAATATAAACTGTTTTCCCACAAAAAATGAAGATCACTAATGTTAGGGAACTTGACTTCTATTTATGTCATGACAAATATAGAAATTAAACAGTTTTAAGGCATTTGTATGTTTCATCTAACATGGCAGACAAATGGGGAACATGACGGTGTACTTCATCGTGTGCTTCTGTGTGTAAGTAGAGGTGTTTCCTGCTACTGGTGGTGATGAGGTAAGGTCTGACATACAGCAGGTTGTCTCAGTGCTATGATGGGGTCGGGCCTCTTGGTTATGATGGGGTCGGGCCTCTTGGTCATGATGGGGTCTTGCCTCTTGGTCATGATGGGGTCTGGCCTCTTGGTCATGATGGGGTCAGGCCTCTTGGTCATGATGGGGTCAGGCCTCTTGGTCAGGATGGGGTCAGGCCTCTTGGTCATGATGGGGTCTGGCCTCTTGGTCATGATGGGGTCAGGCCTCTTGGTCATGATGGGGGTCAGGCCTCTTGGTCAGGATGGGGTCGGCCTCTTGGTCATGATGGGGTCTGGCCTCTTGGTCATGATGGGGTCTGGCCTCTTGGTCATGATGGGGTCTGGCCTCTTGGTCATGATGGGGTCTGGCCTCATGGTCATGATGGGGTCGGGCCTCTTGGTCATGATGGGGTCGGGCCTCTGTTAAGAGCTGTTGATCTACCGACTGTTAATAACCATGTTTTCTTGCAAGATTTATCAGTAAGGGTTCCTTATTTAGTGAGTTTTTAGTCTATATTACCACTCAAGAAGAATCCCACTGGGAGCTCAGATTTTCAAGTGAGAAAGTGTTGATTCTTATGGATGGCGGGAGGTATACAGTACTTGCTCTGTATACCCTGGAAAATTGAGATGGTCTATGTCTACCACAAACAAAACGACTGTCATATATGGCCTAACATGTGCTAAAAATAATGTACAACACCATTCAAACAATAACAATCACTAAAGGAATGGCTATTGACCTTTAACAATTGAGTGTACCAAATGATATCCCAATAATGGGCTCTCAAGGAAGACGTATTACATACTAATAACGCATTTCAAACTTAAGCGATTTTTCATGTTTAAACATCAAACATTTCTTGTCCATGAGCGTAGCATTTTTGCAGCTGGTTAAAGTTCAGCATTACAACATATTATGGTTTGATTTTATAAAGCTTGAGGAATGAACAAATTATAAACACTTAAGTTCAATGTAATAAATTCAATGGAGTGTATATATTCATCATGCAAGATGTTTGAAAATATGCCTCATGTGCAGTGACTGTACAGTGAATGTTTGTGAAATAAATATAGTCGAAAATTAACAAAAAGTTTGAATTACTCCTACAATTACCATATTTCCTGTAGCTATGCAAAATGCCATGGGTTACCCTTCTAAAAAATGTTGATGGGGTGGTGGTTGGTAGGGTGTGGGGTGCAGATTTTTGGATACAAAGGATTGAAACTGTATTGAATTTTCAAGAATTTTTTTTTTCTTTTCTTTTTTTTTAAAGGTGGGGTGAGTTAAAGTTTAAACTTATTTATTTAACATCAACTGTATTGAATTGAATTGGATTTTATAGTCGCACCAACAGCTAAGGTCATATGGTGACTTTCCAGCTTCTACTGGTGGAGGAAGACCCCAGGTGCCCCTCCAGGCAATTTGGTACACGGACGGGTACCTGGGTAGAACCACCGACGTTCCGCAAGCCAGCTGGATAGCTTCCTCACATAAAGATTCCTAGGCCCCTGAGGGATCGAACCTACAGCAGTGAGGGGCAAGTGATTGCAAGTCAGAGACTCTAACCACTCGGCCACTCGGCCACGGACGCCCCTACATCAACTGTAAGGAAAGCTCGTTGAACTTATTTTAATCACTCTCGATGTCAGAGTGGTGCGCTACTATTCGATGAGGCACTCTCTTATTAGTTTAAATTTAAACTTATTTATTTTTTACATCGATTGTAACGAAAGCTCGCTGAACTTATTTTAATCACTCTCGTCTTCCTGGGTTACTAAGAACCAGTACTAAGCAAATGCAGTTAAAGTGTCTTGCTCAGGGACACAACATAATTATATGCTGGTTATGGCAGGGATCGAAACCACGAATTTTGGATCATGGGTCCAGCACTCTACCACAGGTGCTCTTATTGGGGGAAATATGGTACAATGTAATGTTCAATGTCACATGCCGCAAAAGTTGTACTTTTATGCATATTTGTTTCAACCTATGATGCCATATTGTCTGTATATTTGCCACAAACAGTTTTGTTATATTTTTTTGCATATTTGTACATCACATTAAATAATGCACGTTTTCTTTGTTTTGTCTCAACATACTTGTTATAACCACAATCATTTCCTGCCCGACTCTTGATACAAACTCAGGAAACTGTTAATTTATGGCTATAATTAATTGTTAATGGAATGCACTCTCAAAGAACTCTTTATATTTCTTAATTCTCTTGATTATGAGCTCCTGATGATGGAGATTTTTTCAGCTATTAAACGCAGGCAGACCAAAGGAACTCTCTGAAATCAAATAAATTTCTGGAAAACCTAAGCAAGCAATTATTATTATTATTATAGTAGTACCATACCTTAAAGGGACACTGTCTGTAGGTATAGCCAAATAACTGTCTGCTTTTAGCTCTACTGGCCAAAGGCCAGAAGGGCTTATGCGATCACTTTTCATCCGTCGTCTGTCTCTCCGTCTTTTAGCAATTTTATAAAATTGACATCTCCTCAGAAACCGCTTGAAGGATTTTAATGGAACTTCATCACAATGTTACTTGGGAGGGCCCCTCTCAGATTTATGTTTTTCGCGGCCGCCAGTCATCCAAAATTTCAAACGACATCTCCTCCGAAACCACCTATTCCATTCTACTGAAATATCATATACATGTTCCTTGGGTTGGCCTCTATCAAGTTTTTGTTTGTCGTTATCGTCAAATAATCAAAATGGCCGCCACGGCGACTCAAAGTTTACATAGATTTATATAGGAAAAGGTTAAAAATTACATCTTCTCTGAAACCGCTTGAAGTATTTTGATGAAACTTAATCACCATGATACTTGGGATAGTCCCTCTCAGATTTGTGTTTTTCGCGGCCGCCAGTCATCCAAGATGGCCGCCATGGCTAAAACTAGGCCAAATTTAAGGAAATTTCAAACAACATCTCCTCTGAAACCACTTATTCCATTCTGGTGAAATATCATATACATGTTCCTTGGGTTGGCCTCTATCAAGTTTGTGTTTTTCATTTTCGTCTAATAATCAAAATGGCCACCACGGCAACCCAAAGTTTACATAGAGTTATATAGGAAAACGTTAAAAATGACATCTTCTCTGAAACTGCTTGAAGGATTTTGATGAAACTTAAATCACAATGATCTTTGGGTTAGTCCCCCTCAGATTTGCGTTTTTGGGGCCTCCAGTCATCCATGATGGCCACCATGGCTAAACTTAGGTCAAATTTAAGGACATTTATCAAACGACATATTACCACTTATTCCATTCTAGTTAAATATCATATGCATGTTCCTGTTGTTGGCCTCTATCAAGTTTTTGTTTTTCGTTGTCGTCCAATATTCAAAATGGCCGCCACGATTACCCAAAGTTTACATAGAGTTATATATAGGAAATATGTTTCTTGGGTTGGCCTCTATCATGTTTATGTTTTTGAATCACATCATACAAGTAGAGCGTCTACCGGCCCTCTTGGGCCTCTTGTTATTCAGTGAAATGTATGCATGGAAACATGAGCATAGACCCAGATAAGTCGGTAGTAATACATGTAATACATCTGGCCCGTTTAGCTCATTTTAGAGCGAGGTCTACTATTGCGCAGTTAAAACTATTATTAATCGCGAGTGTAATTTTAGTGTAGGATACAAGTTCAACCCCATGAAACGTTGTTTTTTTTGTACCGCTATTGAATTCTGTCAAGCAATCTTGGTTTTATTGTGCCGCCTTTTCGAAGAAAAATGCGATACAAAGGGATCACTTTGTTGTCCGTCCGTAGTTTGTCACGAAAACTTAACATTGGCTATAACTTTCTCATTTCTTGATATTTCTTCATCAAACTTTCAATATATACTCATCATGACAACATCGACATGACCATGCTAAAATATAAAGGTCAAGTCACACTGACGATCATTATATGGGTTAAATACTCATTGTTCTCTTCACGAAAACTTACTCAGGCCAGTTTGTCAAGGTCATTTATCTGGGTCCAAAAAACTTCTTATACTGAAAAAGCGCTGACAATTATTTCTGAGATGAATCACCTTATTGACGACACCATTTTATGTTTCTGAGAATAATCTCCCTATTGCTGAGACCAGTCTCCCTATTTCTGAGACCAGTGAGACCAGTCTCAACATTTCTGAGACTAATCTCCCTGTTTCTTTGACTAATCTCCCTTTATATGTGACCAATTTCCACATTTCTGAGACCAGTCTCCCCATTTTTGAGACCAGTCACCATATTACTGAGACCAATCTCTACATTTCTGAGACCAGTCTTCCTATTTCTGAGACCAGTCTCTCTCAAATTGATCGGTCAGAAGTGCACAGATATGATGCAACCACTACATTGTCTTCTTCACACATTCTTGATGCAAGGAAAATACAGGTGTTGTATGGGAAGTTAATGTTCGTTCCTTTAGTGTCATGATAGTCCTTCATAGGATGAAAGAACCGTTAATGGGATATAAAAGTGTGTTATCTTGATGAAACTTGTCAGGTGGTATTCATATACTCCCTCCTTCAAGTTGCATCATTTCAATTATTGGAGAATATAATATTAATAAAGATAAGACATTTCATATTAAATTACCCTGTTAAAGTGTGTTAGTGATTTAACTTTATAAGATGAGATGTTACTAGTGCTTTTAATTTGTTAATTAAGAAATATATTTATAATATGACTAGGGTATCTGGTATTATATTCTTTGATATTCGAGTTTGAAATTTGGAGGGATGGATATAATGGGTATAGATAATGTCACTTGTTGGTTTTTGTCTGGAAGTAAAGAGAGTTTTGTTACATGTTGAGGTTGTAACTATTGGTTATTTAATACTGTTTGTTTCCATGAATTTAAAACGTAAAAGTAACTTTTTAAAGTTATTAAAATAAAATCATATCAAGTTTCTAAAATAAACCAAAACCAGGTAGAAATATATCTACTGTATTACCCCTAACAAGAGAACCTCCCCTAATAGAAGCCCCTCCTACCTTTAAAAAATAATAATCAAAAATAAATAATAATAGTAAAATAATACAAAAAAATCAAAAAAATATCTTTAGGATTCAATACATTCATTTTCCATCTTTTGTATCCAACCACCCCACCTCCCCACAAAAAAATCAAAATTCAGTAATAAAAACAAATAAATAGAAATAAAATTGTTAGTAACCTTACATGCCAAATCTCCCGCATTTTCCGGTAGACTACCGGATTTGCCTTTGATCTACCGATCACATGGAAACCGCTCAAAATCTCCCGGAAAATAACTATTTGCCGAGTATGGTTGATTGCCTGTAATTTGTAATACACAGCATGTGTTTAGCGCGTGTCTACCAATGAGTTCACAGCTGTTTGTCAAATCGATGAATGCGGGGTTACGAACATGCAACGAACCAACGAAATTGCATTAAGCATCTCGCGGCACACGACGAGATTTATTGAAATAGGCTATGGGTGGGTAAACAATCACGTTTCGCAAATTATCACCTTGTTATGAAAACATGACCTACTAGTAGGTAAAACATTAATTGAAGATTATAGGTGTGATGCCGACAATTAATGCTAACTACACCAATCAACAGGTGGTTGATTACATCAGCTTGTTTTATTCGAGAAGGATTTTGCCGAAATCGACACTTTTTGATCAATGCATTCGGTAAATCGTTATAAACGTCTAGTAACAATGTTGTATCCTCCTCAATATTACAACTAAACCAGTCTTTCATAAATTACAACACCTTTTACCGCTTTAATGATAACAAACACCATTTTTGTCCCCATTTAATTTGCCAATTTCGCGTCGTTTTGTGAAAAAAATTGTACCTCAACACCGGTTAATAACCGTTTCGGGGTTTCAGAGGACAGGTTTAAAACGCGGCTCTCAAAACACGGAAAGCAGTTAGTTTGGAAAATCGGTGTAAAAGCTTAATGCCTATACTGTACTGTTTATTTGTTTTCACTATTTTATATATACATTATAGATAATGAAATACAAAATAAAATTAGAAATAAAATAACATTTCTATTCAATATTTGAAAAAAAAAGCATTTCGTAAATCTACCCGATTTGGAAATCCAATCTCCCTGATATCATGCTCGACAATTTGCCATGTATGAGTAACAAACCACACCTGAAAGCTGACCGATGAGAAAATAGCATGATATGTCAAAAAAGTAAAAAACAGATTGTGGAGAATAAAAAAGATGGAGACAAAGCTGCAGATTGAACTCGTACGAATACATCACATTCCAGCTCAGCGCATTCGGACAATTAACCAACAGTTTACAGACGTGTAAACTTAAAACGCTCATGCAACAATTACAGAACATATCTATGTTACTGACATGCCACTTTTGAAGAAAACGCTTTTCACAACTAGGCATTATCATCTAAATTTTACGCAAGGTAAATAATATCATTTATTTAAAAGAAATAATTCTTGACAATTAAATATCGTTTGCAAAATGTAGTTGGAAAGAACATACCGTATTTCTCCTAATATTAGAACGCCTCCCCTAATAGTAGCACACCCCACCTTTTAAAAAAAAAAAAAAAAAAAAATACATTTTAGAAGAGTGCATGCTGCCCTGGCGTTACAAACAGGGGAAATATGTAGCCTTGGTCATCCGGCCCACTTCTGATTTCTTCGTTACGCTATGCTACACGGATCCAGAACCAGGGCCTGGGGAAAATAGGACGTTTGAAATCGCCCCAACGTTTTGGGCGATTTTGGAGAGATTTTGGGAGATTCAACGAGACTTTCAAAAAACTTATTTTGAAGTTAATTTAATAATAAATTCTTGTTTTTAACTGATGAGAAGCAGCAAGTGACATTAAAAAGTTTTAACTGATGCATCAACAATTGACGTTGTACGTTTAATTACCACATAATGTCATGCAAACGTCGACTTTATGCGCATGAAAAAAACACACGAATAAATTGTGCTAATCGATAGTGGGCGCTTTTAAATTGGCCTAATTTGCCCAGACCAATATCTGCAAGTCAGACATGCATGATACGGTCTAGCTGGCCGAGACTAGGGAAATATGGTACGCAGACAAATAGATTGACGGCAGCAATACAGGTTAATTCAGTTCGCGATCGCCTTTCATATTTAGTCCACAATAAATTCTTCAAGTTTTCAATAGGGATATATTTGGGCTAAAGCTCAATGATGTCACATGCTGTGTAAACCTCTCAATACCATGTCTGACATAATAAACATAAACATTTGCATATACCGTGTAAGTAATTAACTGTTTGTCCGAAATCACTGACCGTTTCAGTTTATTTTTAGAACATACTATCACTGATATTGAGCCTTATTGCTCTTTTACATTTTTGTGAAATAGGTTGTGGATCAAATACTTCAAAGTCAATGAAAAAAATATGTGAAAAAAAATAAATATATGGTCACAGTTTCCCAGGTGCAGTTAAAGGTGGCTTATTAAATGAGTTTTCGGGAAACGCATGTCTTTAATGAGTTTTATACCTCTTAACACCGGCATAGAATGTTTTGTGTTCCTTCTTGCAGAAAATTAACAAGCGTGGGTTGTTTAATTATTACTAACTCAAAATGTTGACATAGCACAGTACTTCTTCATTTTACTGCAGTAGGCCAGAGTGTTTTTTGCTCCCCAGCCTCCCAGTATTTTGACAAATGATATCATTAAAATGTCTGAAAAGCAAAAAAATAATATTGAAGATGATCAATTGGTCCCCCACCACTCTGCAACACTCCTACGCCACTGCGAAAGCATCAGTCTAAAGATTAAATGATAAAAAATAACGCCATCGTGTTTATTGTTTTATTCGCAGTCCGTCAGTTATTTAAATGACATGTTTTTTGACAGCCTGTAAAGATGGAGACAATAATAATCTCAGAGGGAGATGAGATGATATGAAGTTCCCCATCAGATAGGCCTCCTCCAGGGAGCAAGCGTATGCAGTGGAGAGGTCTGTACCTCTAAAGCTTAAGACCTTATATAATCTGCCAGCTTGAATCGTTGGAGATTACACAATAACATTTTCCGCAACTTCACATTTCTGCAGGTGTAAAGTTTCTAGGTCCATTTTGCCAAAATTTCATCTTTATGTTATCTGGAATTTCATTTTCAGTTGGCGTTGTATAGCCTTTTTCTGCTGGTATACCATAGATCCAATTAAATTAAATTCTAGTAGCACGGTGCATTTCATTTATTTAAGTCTGTATACATAACAGGAGCCATTGCAGAATATCAAATGTTAATTTATTTGATACAATCTCCGTTACGGCTTATATAAAAAAAAGTTTACTCTTCATTAAAGGACCATTATTCTGATAACTATTCTAAGTTTGTGCGCTTATTAGTTTATGTGGGAATGTTGAACCTGAATTGGTTTCTGGTTTTATTACTTGCACCTAAGAGCAGGGATTATCAATCCATATGAAAATGCAATAACTTTAATTTGGTAATGCATTTTGTCGGAAATCGATGTATCTTTTAATTACTTGGTAACGCACTATAAGGTGGGATTTCATGTTTATTTTAATTAATTCGGCATTCACCAATGTGGGATTCCATGTGTATTTTTAATTAATAAGTCAAGCACTTTGGTGGAATTCCATGTAATTTTTAAAAAATCTGTTGGTCATGCACTAAGCCGGGATTTCATGTGTATTTTAATATATTAATTGGTCGTGCACTAAGGTGGAAATCCTTTGCATTTTAATTAATTGCACGAAAGTGGGATTCCTTCTCTACTTTAATTAACTAGGCATTCACCAATGTGAGATTCCATGTGTATTTAAATAAATAAGTCATGCACTTTGATGGAATTTCATAGTTTTTATCTGTTGGTCATACACTAAGGTGAGATTTCATGTGTATTTTAATATAGTTGTCATGCACTAAGGTGGGATTCCATGTGAATTTGAATCTATTGACCATTCACTAGCCTGTACTTAATTAATCGGTCATGCACTAAAGTAGGATTCCATGTGTACGTTAATTAATTGGTCATGCACTAACGTGGGATTCCATGTGAACATTAATTAATTGGTCATGCACTAACGTGGGATTCCATGTGTACGTTAATTAATTGGTCATACACTAAGGTGGAATTCCGTGTGTATTTTAATTAATTGGTCATGCACTTAGGTGAAATTCCATGTATATTTTAAATACTTTGCCAAGCTTGCACTAAGGTAGAATCCCTGTGTTCTGAAGTATTTGCAAAAAAATTCAAAGCAATACAATGATAAGCCTTTTGAAATATTTCAAAGGAAATTCTGTTTTTTTGCCAAGGAAGAAAAAGTTTACACCTCAACAAGAAGAGTTTGTGTTTTCCCATTAGTTCTTAAAGATGTCATAATTAGGGGCAAAGTGTTTTGGGTATGCACCTATATTATAAGTCCATTATGTTTGTTATGTAAATTATTTATTTGAGTTCTCGTTCAAGCTTTTAGATTACAGCAGATGTCAAAAAAATATGTTGAGAGCTTAGGCATATTGCGGCCTACCGGTAACCAGCAATTTCTAAGAACTTCGCTAACTTAAGATAAGGATGCTCTTCCCACAAGAAAATAATAGGTTCAGTACTTTTGTTTCTTGAATTTAGTTTAAACTCATTTTTTTACATCGATTGTAACGAAAGCTCTATGAACTGATGTTAATCACTCTCGATGTCTTCCTGTGTAGAACCAGTACTAAGCAAATGCAGATAAATTGTCTTGCTCAGGGACACAACACATATGGTCATGGCGGGGATCAAACACGACTTTTCAGTCATGGGTCCAACGCTCTACCTCTAGACCACAGCGTTCCGCTTTCTTGCAATTACTTAGGATGTTAAAAAAAATGTAATCACATTTAAGATCTAGATGATCTATAATTTGACAGATGATATTATCAGCTTGGCAATTCCAGATTTGTTTACCTAAATTAGATTGCTGCCAAAATAGTATAATACAAAACTGATGATACTTTCATGGCATGTCACTGGTGAAAGCCTGCAAATGTATATTGAAGACATGATTGTTGGAGCAAGTAATTAAGTTCCTCATACCTATCATGCCAGTGTCCTCTTGGATTCAGTGTTGGGAATTTTGTAAGAATTTGTGCATGTAGCCTGCTATTTTTCATCATTTACAAGATGTGAGGTATTTTCTAATGCGGATCTCGAAATGACCCATTTCCATTTTCTAATGCAGAAATTTCCCATTTGCCATTTTGATTACAGGATTTTCCCATTTGCCATTTTTGAATGCAGTAATTTCCCATTTGCAAAATTGATGAATCTTTGTGACATTTCTTTTATATTTGCGCCATTTAGTTTAGGCATATAATTTTATTTGTTATGATTGACAGTCTGCCCTTAAGTCCCAGCCTTGTGTAACGAAATATTATTTCTTTACTGATTTGCTTGAAACTCTGTATGTAGATTTATTTGCTCTTATGGGAACATTCTAAGCTCAATCACTTTTACCTGTGAAGCATTTTATTTTACTGCAGTCTGTCAAGGTGTTTATTGTTTAGTGTTGAGTCATAGTGTCATCCTATCATTGATATATGATTTTTGTTTATTTATCATGATCCCTGCATTGTTTCAGGTTCCTGCATCTCGCTCAAATCAAAAGAGCAGTGGCAGGAAAACAATAAACATGGCTCCAGCGTAAATGGAGTTTCTACGATAGAATTTGCAGCAACTCTGCAGTTCAGGGTGAGAAGGTTCTAGGCCCATTTTCCATATTTTATCTCGATGTACATGGAGGATGTGCCTGGCATGTCATGCCTGTTAGGCGCCATATAACCTTTCATGTATTGGTCCGCCTTAAAACCCAATTCAATTCAATTATTTGTATGGTGTTTTACGCCATTTCAACACATGTACGGTATATATGACGGTCGATTTTTTGTGGTGGCGGCAAACCACCCACTTTTCCTGGGTAGAACCAGTACTGTACACCGACCTCCCGCCATCCGTAAGAATCAACACTTCCTCACTTACAATTCGAGCATCCAGTGGGATTCGAACCCGCGGCGGTGAGAGGCGAAGGTTTACAACGCAATGTCGTTAACCATTCAGCCACGGAGACACTTTGATATATGAAATCCGGGACTTCCTTCCTCTTTTCATTTGATTTCGTTAAAATGACATATTTAAAGAGTTGGGTTTAGTAATATATTAGTCATCTCTCATAACATTGCAGCAAGCAAAGTCACTGGATGATGTCAACAAAATGATCAGAGAATAACAGTTTAATATAGCATACAATGTGTATGTGCCATTTTATCCCATATCTACTAACATTTAAATGACATTTAAATGGCTATTAATGAAATTGAATTGACTATAAAATGCAGCAGTAAAACCACTCACACTGATATGTTGATAGATAGTATAACTCTTGTCAGCATGGTTATGTCTTATTTTGCAATCAAATTAACAGGATATTTTAGGAGAAAAAAATTATATTAATTAATTTAATATATACTGATATATATTGATATGGAGGTAGACCTCAAAAGCTTGAAATAACAAAATTTCGGCATATAAGTTTTCTTGTCTTTAATTACTCCAGCATATAATCATGGCCATGGTTAAAATAGCTGATAATTCATTTAACAAATGCCTAAATTACCAGTAGTCCTGATTGAAGGTAAAAACAACAATTTACAGGTTAATTAAGTTAACCTGTTATATCTGGTGCAGGTGTTATTGACACTCAACAAGAACGGATGTGTTGGTTAATTCCGGAAAATAATGTATAAACTTCACTTCTAGAAAAAAAAAAGATACTGATTTTCAATTATTTTTGAGTCACTATTGAAGTAGAATAGCAAAAAGACAACCTTTTAATAGCATTTGGTGGCAATTTTGAATAGATGGGATTTTACAGATGATTCAGAGGTACTCCGAGATATATGCATCGAATGTGCTCAGGTGAGATATATATGATTCAAAGGTGATTATGTGAGACATACATGCATCAGATGTACTCATGTGAGAGATATATGCATCAAAGGTGCTCATGTGAGAGAGATGCATTAGATGTGCTCATGTGAGGGATACATGCATCAGATGTACTCATGTGAGAGATATATGCATCAAAGGTGCTCATGTGAGAGAGATGCATTAGATGTGCTCATGTGAGGGATACATGCATCTGAGGTGTTCATATGAGATATATGCATTAGATGTGCTCATGTGAGAGATACATGCATCAGAGGTGCTCATGTGAAAGATATATGCATCAGATGTGCTCATGTGATACGTACATGCATCCGAGGTGCTCATGTGAAATATATATGCATCAGATATGCTCATGGGATACATATATGCATCAGATATACTCATGTGAGAGATATATGCATCAAAGGTGCTCATATGAGAGAGATATGCATCAGATGTGTTCATGTGAGAGATACACGCATCAGAGGTATTCATATGAGAGATATATGCATCAAAGGTGCTCATGTGAGAGAGATGCATCAGATGTGCTCATGTGAGAGATATATGCACCAAAGGTGCTCATGTGAGAGAGATGCATCAGATATACTCATGTGAGAGATTTATGCATCAAAGGTGCTCATGTGAGAGATATATGCATCAGATGTGTTCATGTGAGAGATACACACATCAGAGGTACTCATATAAGAGAGATATGCATCAAAGGTGCTCATGTGAGAGAGATGCATAAGATGTGCTCATGTGAGGGATACATGCATCCTAGGTGCTGATATGATATATATATGCATCAGATGTGCTCATGGGATACATATATGCATCAGATATACTCATGTGAGAGATATATGCATCAAAGGTGCTCATGTGAGAGAGATATGCATCAGATGTGTTCATGTGAGAGATACACGCATCAGAGGTATTCATATGAGAGATATATGCATCAAAGGTGCTCATGTGAGAGAGATGCATCAGATGTGCTCATGTGAGAGATATGTGCACCAAAGGTGCTCATGTGAGAGAGATGCATCAGATATACTCATGTGAGAGATATATGCATCAAAGGTGCTCATGTGAGAGAGATATGCATCAGATGTGTTCATGTGAGAGATACATGCATCAGAGGTACTCATATGAGAGAGATATGCATCAAAGGTGCTCATGTGAGAGAGATGCATCAGATGTGCTCATGTGAGGGATACATGCATCCTAGGTGCTGATATGAGATATATATGCATCAGATGTGCTCATGTGAGATATGCATCAGATGTGTTCATGTGAGAGAAATGTGATTCCAAGGTGCTCATGTGAAAAACATATACATCAGATGTGCACATGTGACATGAGTCACATAACAACACTCAGAAATAGGAAGGGTATATAACTCTGAACATTCAATATAATTTGAATAACTTCTTTGTATGCACGTTTACCATTCAGGGTTATATATAAAAATAATATGCATATAAAAAACCTTGCGCTGGATATAATCTGAAGTGTTTGAGATATAGTATGCTTCTACCTTGCAGTAATCTTATTCAAATATTAGAATTTCATATCAAATTTGAATTTAGCTCAGTGTGTTAGGAGGACATCAAACAGTTTATATTCATAATCTCCTTCAAGGATTTTTACTGAGGAACAGAGTGGTAATATTTTGTCGTTCATTGAATAATAATTGATGTATAAAACAGCAGTCTGGTGCAAGGTATCAGATTTTAAAGATGCTGAAAAAATGGCTAAGGTTTGGTATAAGATATGAGATAAACTTCATGAATCACGATCTTGTGGGGTGAAGCCTTGACTGCTGTTTTTTTATGGTGGCTATTTTTTGCCAGTGTGGTTCTTTTGTTTTGTCGGGACGAAAGAACGAAAACATGAAAAGTCGAAACATTCGAATGTTCTTTTGTCGTGCATACAGTTGTGTGGTTTCGAGTCGGAAGTATGAAAAGTTGCCCCTAATGAACGAAATTGGCAGAAATCAACCACCTTTTAATAGAAGTGTTAGGTAGAACAGTGTGCCTCCTTTGAAGGGGTTCTAGTCCCCTGAAGTTAAAGGGACACACAACAGTCTTGATTTTTGTAAAACTTTCGGCATCCCATTATTTTTTCTACATAAATTTGCATTTGTTCAATCATTAATATTAAATTATAAGAATGCATGGTATAAAGCATATTCACAGTTTCTGCATATTAACTTGAGTTAGTTGATTATAGATATTCACAGTTTCTGCATATTAACTTGAGTTAGTTGATTATATATATTCACAGTTTCTGCATATTAACTTGAGTTAGTTGATTATAGATATTCACAGTTTCTGCATATTAACTTGAGTTAGTTGATTATAGATATTCACAGTTTCTGCATATTAACTTGAGTTAGTTGATGATATATATTCACAGTTTCTGCATATTAACTTGAGTTAGTTGATTATATATATTCACAGTTTCTGCATATTAACTTGAGATAGTTGATTATATTTCACAAATACTATATTCCAACTGAAAAAAAGTTGAACAATCAAAATTGTATTTGAATATACATGTATTCAAGAAGGTTTATAAAGTTAAAATGATTCTTGATTAAAGGGACACTGTCCAAAAGTAAGCAGATATTGAGCATAAACAAATAACTTTTGTTCAGTGAAATGTATACATGAAAACTTGAGCATAGTCCCAACGAAGTCGGTAGTAATACATTCGTGAATTTGAAATTGAATTGAATTGAATTTATAGTCGCACCAACAGCTAAGGTCATATGGCGACTTTCCAGCTTCAACTGGTGGAGGAAGACCCCAGGTGCCCCTCCGGGCAATTCTCGTGCACGGGCGGGCACCTGGGTAGAACCACCGACGTTCCGCAAGCCAGCTGGATAGCTTCCTCACATAAAGATTCCTAGGCCCCTGAGAGATGGAACCTACAGCGGTGAGGGGCAAGTGATTGCAAGTCAGAGACTCTAACCACTCAGCCACGGACGCCCCGTGAATTTGAAAAAAAAAAAGTTTTAATTATTATTTGTAAATAATGTGGGACCCTCATTATTTACCTTTTCTGCTCAGCACGTGACTTCCATTAGCGCATTAGAGTTTTTACATTTAGCCCGCTTAGCTCAGTCAGGAGCGACGTCGGCTATCGCGCGCTCACCATTATTACCCAAGGGTGTAATTTTAGTTTGAACTGCATGTTCAGATGCACAAAGCGGCGCTTTGTTTTGTACGCAATTGAATTCCGTTAAACAATCTTGCATTTAATTAGTAAATATTCAATAATGTTTAGTATGTAATGTTTGTGAAGGTAATTAAGTAGTGTGTGTTTTAAATTATAAGCTAAAAGTTACGGACATTGTCCCTTTAATAAATCAAGAGGCTTATTTTAATACTTGATAAAAACTTCAAGATTAACATTTTATTTTGCAATCTAAAAATGAATAATTATTTTTTAAAAATTGAAAGAGCAGATTGGATAACAAACAGTATTATGACTAATATTAAAAAGTTAAGTAAGTCATATTTTATTGGTGTCAAATGTACAGGTAATATATTGTATAGGAAGTATTCAGTGATGATTAGGGGAGTTAAATAACCTGCAAAACATGCTCCGACATTAGTTATACTGACATCATATACTGAGGGGAAAAAGTTTAGCAAGTTTTTTAGATGAAATAATACTGTATACAAGATATACTGACATTTTGGGACTTTACGGGCTTGACCCCTTTGTTCATTTATTCTTTATGTCATTAAGATGTTCGACAGTTATTGATGTGTGTTTTATAAAATATTGTGTCTATGGCAGCTAGTAGTTTGTTGATTTTACAAAAAAAAAGTATTATTTCCAGGGTGCAACAAAAACTTGCTAAACTTTTTTCCCTCAGTATATATATACTGGATTTCATTTTGATGGAGCACATGCAAAGACCTGTAATATGTCCAAACTTAAACTGGTGAAATTTATGATTTATTTTTTATTTTTTTAATTCTTCAATTAATCAGTCTGGCATTTTTATGTGAAATTTTAAGTAGAAATCATTCAAGTAATAAACAGTAAAACTGTTTTTTCCAGAAGATTTAAATTTGGTTGCTAAAATTTGCAGACTTTATAAATCATTAAAACATGATCTTATATATATTTACTTGTTTATACAGCCATTGACGGGCATTTGTTGATTTACATATATACATAGTTAATATTACTACCATATCATCCCTTATTTGTAAATAGTTTTATCTTTAAATATTTTACATTAATTTTTAATAACTACTTCATGTCTTCATTTTTCATCAGTTTTTGCGCACAATATGACCTATTTATGAGTAGACGTGCTGTAAAACACCATTCATTCATTCAAATTTGCTATATACATGTAAAGGAGGTTACATCCACAAGACATTACATGAAAGATCATGATGAAAATATTATTCAAGATGCTTTGACTGAATTTTGTGTGAACTCGGTCATTTTAACCCTTAACCCGCTAAGCAGGACTATAGTAGCCTTTGTGTCCATTGTAAACCCAGATCAGCCTGCGAGTAACATGCAGGCTGATCAGGGTTTACAATGTCGACTGCTGATCAGTCATTTTCCCCAAAACACCCCTTTAATTGTCACATAAATGGAATGAATTAATTCAGAGAAAAAACAGTCCATTATATATTTGTAGTGGGTTTAAAGGGTTAAGGAATATAAGTATATTTTACTAGACCAACATGTTGGTATATCAGCCAGACACATAAAAGTTCACAGCTCCTGGATCTCGGATGCTGGGTTTTTTGCTCATTTCATTGTCTTGCATTTTCCCTATTGAAGATGTAGTTGACAAAAATCAACATAGCTGAAAAACAAATTATATTTTCAATGTACACTTCAAAATATGCTACAGCTGAAGTTTCAACTTAGAAATTAAATTTTTGTCTAGGGTACAAATTATTCATTAAAACCACATATGGTATCCTATTCTAAATGAAAATGTCAGATATTTAATACTGTGAGTAGCCTGCAGTACACACATTACAAAACAATTTTCTACAGATTCTGTTTGAAGGAGAATGAAATGTATTCTTTCAATTGAGCAGTCAAAAAGAAACCTAATTTATATGTGTCTTCAATTATATAATGGTCGTCTAATTACTGTTTAAAGTTCTCCGTCATGTTTAGTTTCATGACATGCTTATGTTTATGTAAATCGAAATCAATACACACCAATAGATTAGATATTTACAATTCACACAAAAGCGAGAATAAGATTTTATTTGATGACGTAGAAAACTTTGAACAGGTAAATTAATCCACAGGTAAATGTATTTATCATCTATCTCGCAATTGTTATGCAGCTATACAGTTCAGATTTACCTCATTTATTTCCGTGCAGTCACGCAGTTCTACGTCTTGCAAATAATACGTATTTTTACATACAACTTAATAGCGGTTTTAAATACATGTTTCTCTCCGGGACTATCAAGAAATGTTCATAGGATGTTTAAGAGTTAAATTTGTTAATTGATAACACTACAAAAAGGGTGGCCGTTCACCTTTCAAACATTTTGGAGCTTGTGAAGGTGACTCACTGCCCCTGCGAAACTCTGTTCTTATACTCAAGAACAGTTCATGAACAGTTTTAGAACATTAAGAACAGTTCCTGAACTGTTCTTGATTCATTGTTCTAGAACATATGTTCTTAATATGTTCTTGAACACTTTCAAGAACTATTGAAGAACATTTCAAGAACTTTAATTTTTCTTAAGATATTCTTGAAAGGTTCTTGAACTAGTTTAGAACAGTTCAAGAACCTTTAAATAGAGAAAATGTTCTGAAAATGTTCTTGAACAATTTCAAGAGCAAATCAAGAACAGTTAGGAACATCAGGAGTTCCTGAACTGTTCTTAATTTGTTCTTGAACAATTTGAAGTACAAATGAAGAACCGTTCAGGAACTTCAAGAGTTCTTAAACCGTTCTTAATTAGTTCTTAACTCTAAGTGTTCTTAAACATTAAGCACTAATTAAGAACAGTTTAAACCCTTGAAGTTCCTAAACTGTTCTTCATTTGTTCTTTGAAATTGTTTAAGAACAGTTTTAGAATATCTTCTCTATTTAAAGTTCCTTCAATGTTCTTTAAAATGTTAAATATATCTACAAATGTGTTATCTTAATAGGAATGTCGCTACAAATCGATTACATCTGTGCAAATGTAAATATACATTAAATTAGTAAGCAAGTCACAATATTAACCACCTAATAAACTATTGTGATCTTCCATTATTAGTCGCACTACTTACTGTCAGATACAGCGTTTGAAAAAGGCATTATTTTTGTAATGCTGACAGGCACAGGTATTATAATGAAATATGAAATTTCTTTGTTTTAAGTAGCTTGAACACACCCCAAGTATACATAGATGGCTTTTGCTGGGACATGAAAACAATTATCCATAAACTTGGTATAAAAATACATTTATTTTGTAGCACTTAAGTTTTGTGTTGATTAAATTAAAGTTCAAAAGTTTCAAATCTTTTGAGTATTTCCACAAAACAACATAATTTTATTACACTATTTCGAGAACAGGTTTTTCCATAACAAACTGAATGTTTATGAATGTTGTTTAACGGCTCATCAACACAGTATAGATTATAAGAAAAATTACAGTTCTTGAAATGCTCTTCCATAGTTCTTGAAAATGTTCAGTGTTCAAGAACGTATTAAGAACCTGTTCTAGAACAATGAATCAAGAACAGTTCAGGAACTGTTCTTAATGTTCTAGAAATGTTCATGATCTGTTCTTGAGTATAAGAACAGAGTTTCGCAGGTGTTCATCTTCATTAATTAAACAAATATATACTACTATTAACAAACAAATATATGATCATTATTGCATGAACAGTTTAATATAATAACATTATCTGGAGTTTAAAAGCCCTATCTTCATTTATATTTGCAAAGAAAGTAGGTAAAGAATATATGACACCTGAGTGTGATTCTGACAAAATTGCAAATAAAATGCAAACGCCATTCTTTTGAGTTTTTGGCGGTAAAATGGCAGTCTAACTGAAGATTGTGCTTGCATCATTTAATGATTAAATGTAAGTGTTTTGTGATAATACTTAAATTACTTATTTTGTCAAAACATCTTCTATATTTAATAGTTGTATTTGAAAGATGAAATTTCTAAATGTAGTCTTTAAAAACAGTATTTTACAATGAAACCCCTATTGTCATGTGTTTTCACGGATTGACTTTCTTTTTTTTGTTGCTGACAGAAAAATGGTATTTAGCACAGCAGATATTATTTCATTTCAGTATCATATGTAACATTTCAACAAGTATGACCAGGCATTCTGAAGGATCAATTAATGAATTGTTCTTTAACTGTTATGTAGGTTAAATTAGTGGCCAAGGGAGTTCTGGAACTGTGCAGGAACTGTTCTGGATAGATTGTTCAAGAACGGTTCTTGAACTGTGCTTCATCTGTTCTTGAGCAGTTCTAGAACGGTGCATGAACGTTAAATGAGACAAAATTTCTAGAACTTATGATCAAGAACAGTTCTAGAACTATCTTACTGGAACTGTTCAAGAACAGTTCCAGTACAGATCATTCTGGAACAGTTCTAGAACAGTTGCAGTACAGATAGTTCTAGAATTGTGCTTCATCTGTTCTTGAGCAGTTCTAGAACTGTGCATGAACGTTAAATGAGACAAAAATTCTAGGTTATGTTCAAGAACAGTTCTAAGAACAGTTCCAGTACAGATAGTTCTAGAACTGTTCTAGAACAGTTCCAGTACAGTTCGTTCTGTAACAGTTCTAGAACAGTTCCAGTACAGATAGTTCAAGAACTGTTCTTGAACATTAGTTCTAGAACTTTTCTTGAACATAAGTTCTAGAAAATTTGTCTCATTTAACGTTCAAGTACTGCTCTAGAACTGTACCAGAACAGATTACGTACAGTTCTTGAACAATCTATCCAGGACAGTTCAAGAATTGTTCATTCACAGTTCTAGAAAATTTCGCAGGGGTGCTCATAAGGACTTCAAATGCATTTACATCATAGGGCAGCTTCACAGTTATAGGACTGTCCCGAGTTTCCTCTTTTTATTGAGAATCTCTATATTCCATCCATGTAATTAACTGACCCCAGAGCAATAAAATACCCCTTTTCAGCAGCAGGGCATCAATTATATGACAGCTGAGATAGGCGCATTTAAAAAATTAGAAATAAGTTGGTGTAATGAAATGCTATCTGCAAAATAGAGATAAGGCAGTGATATATACTTCTAACATTTAATTCTGTATGGACAAACTTTTAGCTCATTAGTTGGATGTTAAGTGATTTATTGCCATTTTATTGTCATCATGCTGGGTATGCCTACACCAAGCCAATTATCATGTAACTTGAGCTGAGTCGAAACTACAACATATTTTCAGAACAGTCCTATAACTGTTCAGCTGTTCAATCCTGCCAACAACAGCCACATTTTACAACATATGTATACCGCGGGCCGTTTTCTAAACCTCCTGATGATGAGGTATATATATAACACATATTTTGAGAATCCAAACTATATAGACACAATTTAAATGGCTTTAACCAGCCAGGCCAAACGCCTAATCTGCAGCGTCGAATTAAGAGTTACAACTTGTAATTCATTTAACGCATATTCAATCACGGGTATTTAAAGAACCCATGAAAAATCTGCACATTTACATTATTATATGACCTTAACACCTGGGTAGAATTTCGATAAACGTTTTGGTAATGTAATTCTGCAGTTATTTCGCTGGGTTAGTTTCTTTAAAATGTTGAAATTAATATGTAGCTTCCAAACAGACTGTTTTCTATTATAGTGACACATGACAATCTGGGCCTCGTTTTATGAAACAACTTACGACCATTTTGATCGTAAATCAATTTCTTAAATGCTTCACTATTAATTACACTTTTCAAATAAACGTGATTTCATTTAATTGTCTTACACATGCCGATATTTCTGCACTACAGCGCACACATAATTGTCTACATTGAATGCTTAGGTGAAAAAAGTGAACAATTCAAATATTTGAGACTTGTCGTAAGATGTTTAATAAAACAAGGCCCTGGAGTTTTATATCAAGCATTAAAATTAGCACCTTGATTTATTAATCTTTTATCATTTTTGACTTTAAAACTGCTTAAAAGTAAAAATTTGAGATTTCAATTGTCTTGGTATGTTTAAATATATTATTGGTGCAATTATGTAATGTATATTAGCAGGGAGTACGTTACAGGGAGGAGAAACGGGTTCATAAACGCTCTAGTTTATCGATTTATGTTGTCGCGCTAGAACGCCGCCATTTACTATTTTATCGATACAGGTAAATCGATCGTAAGCGCGTTATATTTGAAAAGTAAAAATTTCAGCCAATATCTCAAATTAGGCAGTTTTTACAGCCCCTTTTTATGGCTTTCTGTTATAATCAACATCACGAAATTACATTCTTGACAAAGATAAATATGACTACTATTCACTTTTTGTTATTATTAATGCCTTATATAACCCATACTTCGTATCTCGTTTGCAATAGCTCCACATCATTTTTAATTCTATAAAATTAAAAATTTAGCTGATATCTCAAAAGGCACGTTTTCATCACCTCTTTTTAGGCTTTGTCTTACAATCACCACAATGAAATTACCTTCTTGACAAAGATAAATATGTTTACTATTCACTTTTTGTTATTTTTAATGCCTAAATAACCCGTAGTCTCGTATCTCGTTTGCAATAGCTATACACTGTCACCATTTTTTATTTGGCGCAGAGTGGCGCCATCTTTGTTACACGGAACCGTCTGGTAAAATGTGCTTTTAAACATGCAAACAAATACACGCTCTGTATCAGAGGACACAGTGTGAATAAATAATACTTATGTTTACATTTAGCACCTTTATTGAGTTTGTAAGTGTAATAATTTATAAGAATTTGCTGTTTTTCACACACTCGCGAAACAACCGGAAGTAGTCATTTTCACGGAGTAGTGAAACACATGCGCGACAACATAAATCGGCAAAACGAGCCCGTTTCTCCTCCCTATAACGTACTCCCTGATATTAGTAATATGTAAAAAAAAATTGCTTTGGACTATTCTAATAATTAATATTAATGATTGAACAAAATTTAATGCAAGTTAAATAGGAAAACAAACAGGATGCCAAGAGTTGTAAAAATCAAAATCAAGATTGTCGTGTGTGCCTTTAATATTTTAAAAGTTAAATGTAGTTTTCAATTAAAGGTCTCGATTGCATATTAACATACAAACATCAATCTGGTCAATGCAGTTTATTGAATATATCATGATGAAACATTTTATCATACAGTCCTTGTAAATTCTAATAGGTGCCTTAAATTCGCATGTTTAAATACAACATATACTATTAGATGATTGAAGCTAGCGATACCTGTAATTATATTTTCCAGATGTTGAGAGAAAATGACGAGGCTTCTTGTTGAAAATGTAGTGACACAGCCAAACAGGTTCTGTTATTGTGAGTTCTGAAAAACTTGGAAAAAGGTGAACGATGATAAACAAAAAAGATGGTTGTTCTAAAACGGATATGGGAGTCGCCCTTTTGAGAACTTTGATGTCATAGTTCCAAATTACCATATAATTATGGAATATTGATAAATATCATTTAAATCAAATATGGATGCAAACTCCTTTACTGGTCATATAAAGCATTATTGCCATTAAGTATACTTATTTGTCATACAGTTGCTTAAATGTCTATTCTATAAATCAGTAAATGTTCATATTTTTATATATTCCATATATGGTAATTTAGAACAGTTTTACTGTGATGCCATAGCTCTCTAATTGACGACTCCCATACTCGTTTCAACAGAACCTTCAATGGTTCATTATCTTCTTTATCATCCGATTTTGGTAATTCTTTCACCTTTTCCCAAGTTTTTCAGAACTCTCAATAATAAAGATTGTTTCACTACATTTCTTTTAAACAGGAAGCCATACAAATGCAAATAAAGGACATCTTCTCCACCATCACAACTCTATCTGTGGTTCATGAATGCTTGTATTCATAACACCTTTGCTTCCCTTGAAGAGCCTATACCATCAAATGAAAAATACTCACACTCTGTCTGGAAATGAGCAGAAACGAAACAATTAGCAAAACAGTGGAAATATGGTCATCTTTATTTGTGAAACACACCGATTCGATCAGCATTGAAACAGTATACAGTACTGTTTCTACCCAGGAAAACGGCGTGGTCTGCCTCAACCACAAAAAATCGACCGTCATATATGGCCTAACATGTGCTAAAAATGATTAAAACACCATTCAAATAATAATATGTTTGTTTAGATGATCGATATATGGAGAAAAATCTATCTGCCAGTTGATTATTCCTGTAAATTACTTTTTCAACGGCAAAGAGTGACATTCTTCATTATTTTCAAATTGTTTTTCAAGATGTTATTTATTTGAAGCTTATAGATTTCCAGATTGTAATTACGATATAACAAGTCAATATAAACAAGCTTATATATTGGGTTCAAGAACTTTTTAATGATACATCAGACATTCATTAGGTGCAAGTGAGTATTTCTATCCTCAGTAATTTATTGAACCATGCTTCAATAAAAGAAAAAAGAAAAGAAATTAAGCTATGAATTATAAGAAACAGAGAGGTTAATTACACCTTGAGGTAGCTCCGGAAGTTAAATTGTGAAGTTCCAAATTTTATTTTTGTTAAAAGTCCGTTATTGTTAAAGTCTTCAGAGTTTTTAAAAGTGAGTACATCAGGCTTTGGGGCCTAATTTGTTTAAAAACAATAATAAAGTATGAACTGAGCAATTTAATGCGTGAAATAGTTCATAGATATAGATGGAACATTAACAGTTTCCTATAATACAGCGCAATAATTAAAAGTTATAATTTACAGCAAGTCTTTAAAGTCCATAGAGAAACCTCCGAGTTATAAATAGCTGTCACGCAGAGCAATTAAATAAGTCGGCGATATCTACACAATGACGCTCGCTTTGCAATACATTGTCACTTTATTTTACCGCCAAGTTTAAAAAAGCTGTCCCCGGCACGTCACCATAGTTAGGAAATACCTACATCGGGTCTTTTATTTTATATGTTCAGCGTAGTTTGTTTTGATGTTTTATGGCTCATTTAGTGTTTTTTTATCAATTAAATACATAAATAACATATTTGAACAGTTCTAAAAATGTAATACCAATCATTATGTGGTCCCGCCTTAATTCCATTAAACGATGGGAAAGCTTATATCAGCAGGATATTATAACGGATATTTTGACAATAAAATATGTTTAAAACCATTTTGTACTGAACAAAATCCGATATCCTGTTTAAAATTACCTATTAAATGTTTTAATTTTACAATATGCATACTTTTTAGCCAAAATTAAGGTTTTATTTCATACCCCAGCTAACCCAGTTTTCGCTTCTTGGAGAAGGGGTTGGATGGGGTATGAAAGTTAATACTTGGACCACGTCATGCCTGATCTAATTCCTTTAAAGAGGGAATATACATAAAGATAAAAGTGTGATAAAAATTATGAATTAATAAATAATGTGATAAAAACTACAAACTAAAAATATGTTAAAAACTAAGAACTAAAATGTGCTAATTGTTAAATCAAATGAGAATGAATGAATGAATGAATGATTGAAAATAGAATGAAAAGAGACTGAATGAATGAATGAAAATAGAATGAATGAATGAAAATAGAATGAATGAATGAATGAATGAATGAAGATATTAAGATGATTACTTGAAATGAATATACTATTCTCAATCCCCATCTTTTTTCGGTTGGTGCCTGTAAAACACAACAACCTAATTCCAAACCATGGTATCTTATTTCCCTTAATAAGAGCACCACCCCTTATAGCACCACCCCATTCCACCCACCCCCACACCCCCAACCTTTTTTTAAAAAAAAACGTAAAAAAAAAAAAAAAAAAAAGCTTTAAAAATTAAATAAAAATTGGCATGTTCCCATTAGGGAGTTCTATCTTCTGGGATTGATGGTCCCTTACCAATTTTCTTAAAAGAAGGAAATGATAAATCTCAAAATATATGTAACACATGCAGCCAAGTAGAGTGGATATGAACTGTTTCTTAATAACAGTGTACCATCCATCAATCAGCACCCTTGTTTGTGTCAGAATGCTGCCAATAAGAAACTGGGCAGGAATGTTTAGTTGTAATGGAAAACATGTCAGACTAGCAAGATAGCTGATAACCTGTCAAGTTATTATGCAATATTACTTGTTAGGTAATTAAGAAAATGGAACATTTCTGTCAAAAAAAGCAGCCAACATACCAAAATGGTTTGTTAAACAGAAGTATTTTCACTTAATGTAAAAATAATATAATCTTTTCTAAAGCAATTTTGTTTTGTAAGCATGGTTTTATAATTATTTATAATTAAATACCCATTTATTAGTAGTAACATGTTGATGGATTTACTAATTATTACATGGTTCTGCCTTAATTTCGTTAAGAGATGGGAAGTTTAATTAGCAGGATTTTATAACGGATATTTCGACAATAAAACACGTTAAAAAACAATAAAACACGAAAAACATGTTTTACTGAAACAAATTTAAGCCGAAATTAAGGTTTTATTTCATACCCCAGCCAACCCTGATTTCCCTTCTTGGAGAAGGGGTTGGATGGGATATGAAAGTTAATACTCAGATCATGTAATGGGAATCTAATATTTTGAAATTGAAAATGGGATATCAATTAAATAGGCGCAAGCACCGCGTTGCTCATGACAAAACTTCTAGTTCACCGTACATTTTGAATAGAATCAGGCACACATTACGTGGTCCGAGTATTAACTTTTATACCCCAACCAGCCCCTTCTCCAAGAAGCGAAAACGGGGTTGATTGGGGACATCCTTAAAAATACATTTGTTTGCTGTTTCCCGACCCAGGATTTTATAAGTGGGTAGGTAGGTAAGGTGAATTTTTTTTTTATCTGAAGACAGTTAAACCTTAATTAAGAAAGGAAAGAAAAATATACTAAAGATACTAAAAAAAAAAATATGTAAAAGAATTGCTATAAAACGTTTTGAGTAGGGCCCTTTTTCATGGTTAGGTAGGGAAACAGCAAACCAACAATTTTTTATGGTCGGCCTGGGGTATGAAATAAAACCTTAATTTCGGCTTAAAAGGTTTGCATTTGTAAAATTAAAACATTTAACAGGTTATAGCATTTTTTCAGTAAATTTTTTTTTAAACATGTTCTATTGTCGAAATATTGTTAAAAAATCCTGCTAATATAAGCTTTTCCATTGCTTAATGCAGGTCCGCATAATGGTTATTGTCGTATTTTACACTTTTTAGGCAGTATAAAAAGAACCTTTTCTGATCATTTTATACATTATACTATATTATATTATAATAAACACATTCTTATTTTCAAACTTGCGCGAGCTCGCCTGAATCTTAATAAGCTAAGGGTATACTCAGAGAGGTTTAGTCACAAATTTCTAAAAAATAAAGCATTTTTAACCCATTAAATTTGGCATGTAAATACACTGAACATTACTCTGTACCGTTATATTGAAAGAATTATATAATGTGTGTATTTTCCATACTTTCAACCATCACCGCTGTTGGCCTAGGAATCTTTATGTGAGGGAGCTATAACCAGCTGGCTTGCGGAACGTCGGTGGTTCTAGCCAGGTTCCCGCCCGTGCATGAAAATTGCTTAGAGGGGCATCTGGGGTCTTGAGCTTGGAGGGGCATCTGGGGTCTTGACCTCCACCAATTGAAGCTGGAAAGTCGCCATATGACCTTAAATTAGCTGTTGGTGCAACTATAAAATCCAATTCAATTCAATTCTATATGTTCTAGAACAAAACTTTTATTCCTAACTGTCAAATTTTAAATTCTGGTGAGTGTATTACTAGCTATACCTGTAAATATAAGATCAGTGGTTAGTCACAGTGCTGAAACCCTTACCTTGAAGCAGACAAATTGAATTGAATGTTGTTTAACGGCTCATCAACACAGTACAGGTTATTTAGAGCCGCCCCAGAGAGAGGGGAAAGATACATAGGAATCCGGGAACCTGCCCTACTCTTATTATCGAATAGATTCCTATGGTTCTTTAACGTGCTCGGAGGATAGACCGATACACGGTACCGCCCGGTTTACGTCCCCATCCGACGGACGAGGCTAAGGAAAAGTGTCTTGCCCAAGAACACGCCGACGGAACACAGTGGCACCACGGAGGATTGAACCCGGGGCCTCCGGTTACAAATCCGCCGCGCTACCGACTGCGCCACGCCAGCCCTCATGAAGCAGACAAAATACAAACTTAAACTGCAGTGTACATCTAATATGTGTAGCACTTACTGCTCACTTGGGTTTAAATTAACCCTTGTGCATAAGAATTATTTTTCAAAAATAATTTCTTTGTCAATAAGGGTGATTTTTTAGGCTCGTTTATTATGTTTAGCCCCTTTAGAACAGAAAATATCATGATGCATAATGTTTAAGTCAAACCCCTATACCTGCATAAAAACTTGATGTTCCCCATTTATATAAGAATAAGGCATGCTGGTACGTAGGCCTACAGTTGCACAGCATTAATTTCCAAATCATGTTATTTCGACGCAATAAGGCCTATGTACCAGCATGCCTTAACATGATTTGGAAATTAATGCTGTGCAACTGTATTATAAATCATGTGCATCTGTATTATAATATAACCTATTGTCAGTGTATTATAATATAACGTATTGTCAGTGTATTATAATATAACCTATTGTCAGTGTATTATAATATAACCTATTGTCAGTATAGTACTTCGGCATCAACAAGAGGGCGAGATATCTAAATACTGGCTTTGTGTTAATGGCTGGGTTGTCGCTGATTGTTAGTGACAGTTTATCTTATCTACATTACCTGCTGCTGTTGTTTGAAGTGCTACTAATCTTGTTATTTACTGGCAGGATAATGTTCCTAAATCAATGCCAGGTGAGATAATCCATTAAGTGGTGTGCATGACAAGTATGCAGTTTGTTTGAAATCCCTTAAAACAATATAAAGCGTCTTTTTTTGTCAACAAAATAATCTTAACAGTCTTAGCATACATTTGGGCAGGAGCAGGGAGGCTGGGGAGGGTGGGATGCAAACTCAGGGAAGGGGCAGTGAAGCTAGGGCAGGAAGGCTGGGGAAGGGTGGGATGCAAACTCGGGAAAGGGGCAATGAAGCTAGGGCAGGAAGGCTGGGGGAAGGGTGGGATGCAAACTCAGGGAAGGGGCAGTGAAGCTAGGGCAGGAAGGCTGGCGAAGGATGGCAGGCAGACATGGGGAGGGGACAGTGAAACTGTGGCAGGGAGACTTGTGAATAACTGAATTTCTTGTTTAAGTTTTCCCTAAATAAACAATTGCACAACACCCAGGTTTGTCATTATTTTTCAACACAGATCTGAGCCTCTTACAGGAAATATTTGTCTATCGAAGCGTTCATTGACAAACAGTTGGTAATAGTTGCACCACCATGTTGAATACAACAGCTTTGGCATTATTATGATAATCTGTCGGAAAGGGGAAGGAGTCATTATGTCATAAACTGATAAATACTTCCGTTTGATATGAGCTGAGTGTTGCAAGTCAAAAACACCATCAGCCACAGAACGTGTTACAATTTTTGTTGAAAGTATGCAGTTGATTAATTGTGTTGTTTATTTAATATTAAAAAGTTCTGTTTTTTTTATGTTTTTTTGTTTATTTCTTAGCCTAGTAATAATTAAATTAAGTAGAAGATAAATAATTTGCAGTTAATTGCCTTTAACTCGATTATTTGTGTTTGTTTAAATTATAGTCAAACTAAATAGTGATGTATGGACATGCAACTTAAAAGTTTGTAAATCTCTGAAGCAGAAGACAATAAATGTGATCAGCCGACAGTTAAATTGTCTGCTGCCTGCAGCAAGTAAGTGCACCTGGTAACTTGGAAAAAGGTGAAAGATTTATCAAAATCAGATGATAAACAAAAAAGATATGACCCATTGGAAGTTGTTCTAAAACTGATATGGGAGCCGCCATTTTGAGAACTACGACATCATAGTTCCAAATTACCATATATGGAATATTGATAAATATCATTTAAAGCAAAGATGAATGCAAAATCCTTTAATGGTCATATAAAGCATTATTACCATTAAATATACATAGTTTTAATACAGTTGCTATCATTTTCCCCCTTTAAATCAGTAAATTTTTCATATATAAAAAATATTCCATATATGGTCATTTAGAACCGTGATGTCATAGCTCACAAAATGGCGCCTTCCATATCTGTTTTCAACAGAACCTTCAAATGATCATATCTTCGTTGTTTATCATCCGATTTGGATAATTCTTTCACCCATATTTAAGTTTTTCAAAACTCTCAAAAATAAAGATGGTTTGGCTGTGTCGCTACATTCCCTTTAATGTGTCCTTGATGAGGCCATTCTGGCCAATGTAGTTAAAAATTAAATATCTCCACCCCAGCATGCAGTAGACATTTCCAACATTAGGTATAAACTGCAGATAGTATTTTGTCTGCTTCAAGATGCTGATCTTATTTATACAGATACAGCTATGACTAGATTTTGACAGTTAGGGATAATAGCTTTGTTCTAGAAAGTATAGAAAATAAATACATTTTATAATTATTTGATATATCTGTATAGTGTATATTTAATGTTTAGTGCATTTACATACCAAATTTTATGGTTTAAAAATGCTTTCTTGTTTAGAAATTTATGATTAGAAATGTTTCTCTAGGACCATTTTGATTTTTTTATACTGTCTAAAAAGTGTAGAACACAACAATAACACCCTTGTTATTAACTCGGTATAAAATACAGATAGCCGTCGGCGTAATTAAATGGATCTGTTTTAGATAGCCATACCTCATTTGATGGTACTAACTATATTAATTTTGCTAGATCTATTTTACTAATCGAGGACTGGATGCAGAACTGTTGTATCTTCTTCTTCCTTTATATATAGTTACAACAGTTTTGTATCCATCCTTCGTAATGTCATTCAAACACTCCAATTATCTATATCGGTAGATCTTTATGGTTTTGAATTTGAAAAATTGCATTCTATTAAATAATAGGTATTTATCTTGTTTTGTGGGTATAAGCCCCAATAGCTATTAAACTATTTACACAAACACCTTCAGATTTGTTTCACTTTTTGTGCCTATCCAGATAACATTTAAATCTCGATAATTTATATATATTTCTAATTGATAGTGTCAGTATTTACCTGACTTGTGGCCCTTACTTCTCATTTTGCTTATTCTGTCTGATAAATGGGTTTCAAATGATCATTTTGTGATACCCTAGACCATAATCTGGGTATAAGAATTCACCTTGGTGTATCAACATGTCCCTGCTGGGCTTTAGGGCTCCATTTATTTCATGATTAACATCTCGGGTGTAAGTTAATCTACACACGTGTGGCCATGTGGCGTATTGAGAACGAGTTATCGGGTTCAGTGGTCTGGGCAAAAATCTATAGCTATAATTCTTGATGGATTTTGTTCTGAATAAAATAATATATATGATATTTTAGGTGTATTTTATTACAATCTAGAAATATAAGTTATCATATTTGGGTTACTCACAGGCTGATCTGGGTTCACAATGGACGCAAAGGCTATTATATATAGTCGTGCTTAACGGGTTAAGGAATATTATTTATTAATTTATATGGCATTTCTCTTAAATTGAATTGAATGTTGTTTAACGGCTCATCAACACAGTATAGGTTATTTAGAGCCGCCCCAGAGAGAGGGGAAGGATACATAGGAATCCGGGAACCTGCCCTACTCTTACTATCGAATAGATTCCTATGGTTCTTTAACGTGCTCGGAGGATAGACCGATACACGGGACCGCCCGGTTAACGTCCCCATCCGATGGACGAGCATTTCTCTTAATAACTACCGAGTATTTGTAAAATCATTTATAATTAATGTGTACAAAACATCATTTGCTTAAATTGTCAGTTACTTTTTAACCCCAGTTCTGTTAACCCTTAGCCTACCAAGGACGACTACAATAGCCTTTGGTCCATTGTAAACCCAGATGTCCGGCTGCTCATCAGTCATTTCTCCAAAACACCTCTTTGTAACATAAATTAAATGGTCTAAATTTACCTTCACGAAAGGACAGTCCATTATACATTCATAGGGTTAATGTAAGTGGCAAGGTTATATAAGTCCATTTTTAAAGGGACACACATCAATCTTGATTTTTAGAAAAATTTTGGCATCCCTTTAGTTTTTCTGGCATAACTGGCATTTGCGCAATCATTATATTAACTATAAGAATTGTATAAAGAAAAGTTTCTTGGCTTATTGCTAACTTTGATTATATTGCACCAATAATATATTTAAACCTATGGTAAAATAAGAAGAAAAAATGAAAACTCAAAATTGTATTTAATTATATGCAAGCTGGTTTAAAATCAAGATGATACAGGCGTTCACGATTGAGCATGGAATTACATTCATACTGACGCAATGTCATCGTGTGTTCAGCTCCGCCCCATTCCTCGCTAAACGTAAACAAGAGTGTGAATATATAATGAGTAGTAGAGTCGTGGACCTATTGTTGCCGCAGTAGCAATGATCTTTACACACAACAAGTAAATGTGTGTAGACTACATCATTGTTTTTTTAATGTGTTTGAAAGGTCTCACGCAGCCTTGCAATGAAAATAACGCAACATTTAGCACAGTGAATGATGCTTGATGGTTCACGACTAACTAGCACAATGGTTTATTTTTAGTGGTCGATCGTTGTTCCCACATCTCCCGAGTTAAATTGTCCGCATGGTTTTACACAACTCTGGCAAGCGAGAATGTCGATCATAGGAATTATTTTATTTCGTGCACTTACGGTAGTTTCAGCCTATTTTTAATAAATTGGACTTGAATATGCTATTTTGAAAGTAATAACTTCCAACACTGCTGGGGATGCCCAAAGCTATTTTCGCGGAGTGGAATACATCAACATCCACTAGCGAAAAGGTGAGTCTTTAGAAGTACATGTACTCAGTGTTATGTTACGATATCAATTTTGTTTATGTGAGACTTGTAAGCGGGGCGAGCGGGAGGTGTCAGCTTGTTTCAATTCACTGAGTTCTTCCATTTTATTGGACGGCGTCATCGGTTGTTTACATGTCTGATGCGTCAAACATCCATTGACACAAGCAATGTATTTCCATGCTCATTCGGGAACGGCTGTACTGGATAAGTAAGTCGTAATGCTAATTTTAATGTTTGATAAAAACTTTAAGATTGCCTTGTGTACTTTTAAAAAGTAATGAGGACAGTAGACAACCTTATAAATTAAAGTCGCTTTGTTCGTTCATGCATCAGTCCATCCGCTTTTCCTGTCTGGAGCATCTCTCTTTGTTTGTTCATGCATCAGTCCATCCGCTTTTCCTGTCTGGAGCATCTCTCATATCGTTTAAGGTAACCAAATAAAAGTGAAGAACATTATTGGGTGACGTGCAAAGTGCCAGACTCATAAATCTATGTTGATATTTTACTAAATTATGTCCCTTCTTATGTCTTTATCATGCATTTCTCGTCCACAGCTTTCTAAAAAGTAAACGTGCAATGTTATATAATAAAATTGCTCCAAAGAACGTCAGCAGATCCCGACTAATGCTATAAATTAAAAGCATTCTTTATAGATTATATTGTGTTTTTAGAAACTGCAAAAAAAATGAAGTTTCTTGTATATTTAATAAGGACGTACACACATCACATGAAAAGTAATGTTTGTGAGTAATACAACGTGCACTTGATGTTGCGGTCAAAATGACGTCTCGTCGAAGTCAGTTTTGATGTTTGGCTCCGTCTATCGGTCAAACATTTTAAACAGCCTATTAAATCATTGTAAAATTATTTTTTGTTTAGAATTTGCTGTATCAGAAAGTCCAGAAATTCATTACTCAATGAGTAATTCAAACACTTAAAAAAATATTCATTTTCTTCAAAACATGGAACTCATTGTGTTCTTAGAACACAGTGAGTTCTATTTTTTGCATAAAAAGGGATATTTTGAGTGTTTGCATTACTCACTGAGTAATGAGTAATTCTTGACTTTTTGATTAATCATATCATTTAATTAATCATAATGATTTAATAGACTGTTTTTAATGAACCATGAGTTCAGACACTCGCTAGCACTTGCAGTCAGCTTGAGTGTTTCTGGATGATAGAGATATAAAAAAACGGTAAACGTAATAAGATGAAACTTTGAACGAGTATCAAAGAATATGCAAAACGAATACATCTGTCTTACATCCATGCACATGCATACAAACATAACATGAATTCTTTCATGTTTTCCTGAGGCGTAATAAATATTGATGCAGCATTTTCATCAACAACCATTTCTTGTAGAAGCATTATATCTTCTCAGAATAGTCCTTTACCAAAAATTTAATTTTTCCAGCAGATGTGTTCATTTCATAATACTCACTGAATTTATATTTTGAAGATAATTTGTTTATTTTTATGCACTCTTTGAAATGTGTTTGTTTGAGATTGAATATGCAAGTTTCTGCTTCAGTTGCTTTGCACATATACTGAGGGAAAAAAGTTTAGCAAGTTTTTTAGATGAAATAATACTGTATACAAGATATACTGACATTTTGGGACTTTACGGGCTTGACCCCTACGTTCATTTATTCGTTACGTCATTAAGATGTTCGACTGTTATTGATGTGTGTTTTGTAAAAACATTGTGTCTGTGGTAGTAGTTTCTTGATTTTACAACCAAAAATGTATTATTTCCAGGGTGCAACAAAAGCTGTTTTGCCTGAGTATATATCTTTCTTCCACATACAATATTACCTTCGGATTTAAGTGATACGGCAATGTTCTTTTAAAGGGAGAGACCGAGGTGGTGGTTTAGCATCCGCCTCACATGCAGGATGTGGGTTAAATACACAATCATGCCAAGTATTTCTTAAAAATTGTACTTGTAATAAGCTCCATTGCTTGACTGGTCAGT
Organism: Cyrtodaria siliqua; assembly: GCA_037043455.1. Classification (NCBI taxonomy): domain Eukaryota; kingdom Metazoa; phylum Mollusca; class Bivalvia; order Adapedonta; family Hiatellidae; genus Cyrtodaria; species Cyrtodaria siliqua. Next base: position 71,705 of record JAWPHD010001495.1, on the reverse strand, counting down.
CTGGTGTTGGTATAATGTGGGGTATCATGCCATGCGTCTAGGGAGTGGTATTCCAGTCTGTCACTTTTAATTACAATAAACAAAATGCATGTTTATATCCTGTTTTAACCAGTAACCTGCTACATATATATAATGGACTGTTCTTTCTTTGAATTAAGACCATTCCATTTATGTGACAAGGGGGTGTTTTGAAGACTGATGGAAAATGATTGATCAGCAGATGGACAACCCTGATCAGTGATTTACTCGCAGGCTGATATGGGTTTACAATGGACGCAAAAGGCTATTATAGTCATGCTTAGGGGGTTTAGAGTTAAACCGCCTATTCAGTTGATGCAGGAGGAAAATAAAGACGGAACAGGTGCTTGACATCATTATGCCCATATATGGGTATGTTGGGTATGTTGAACTGAAAATAAATAGTTGACATTAAGAGAATGTAACGGCTACTAAATATACAAATTAGCTTGATTACAGACTTAATAAAATAATATATGCTGAAAAAGGGGATCCCTTAGAAGCAACAAACACAAGTAAGAGAGAAAAGTAGCAGACTCGGTTTTATTGTGTACATGAGAGGTAATATAGTGTGCAACACCTCTCACATACCCTAGCACAGCCTTTAGTGGTATTCTACTTAAAAGCCGCAAAGATTGGGCTTGATGAGCCGAAAGGATCGTTAAGTAATACATGTACTTTTTACGACCGCCACACATGATTAAACAAATGCTAGTTTGAACGTCTATAAATACGGAAATGGGGATGCCTTGGAAACGATAAACTATAGTCATTGTTTTACATAGATTGACGGTTAGCTTTCATAAACATAACACATGGAGAAAAACTGGTATGCTCCATTATGTAAAAAATATCACAATACATATTCTTTTTTAATTCATATTACAATTTTCCGATAAAACCTCTCAGAGCTAGTCATCGGTAGATGATCAAGATGGATCGACAATAGCACGGATCAAGATTGCTTAAAACTGCTAAAAATAGATTTCATTCTTACAAATATGCATAATTTTGTCCGAAATTAGATTGGGAATCTATTGAATTTGATTGTGCTTCTATTGTTCAATGGCACGATGTTTTCGTGAAATTTACAGTCTTATTGTGTGACTTCAGTATCGATCTGTGCTATTCATTTACAACAGTGCTATTCATTTACAACAGAGGTGGCAGACTTGAATCTAGGAGCTGATATAAGGGTTTTAACCCTTAACCAGCTAAACACGACTAGAATATCTTTTGCATCCATTGTAAACCCAGATCAGCCTGTAACTCGCAGGCTGATATTTACAGGCTGATCATGGTTTATAATGTCTGGCTGCTGATCAGTCATTTTCCCAAAACACCCCTTTGCCACATAAATGAAATGGTCTTAATTCAAAGAAAGAACAGTCCATTATATATATGTAGCATGTTAAGGGTTAAGGAAGCTACAAATCCACATAAGTACATACTCCTATTGGTCAAGTTTCTGTATCGTAAATTGTTTAATTTTGTCTGCGATCTGGTTTCAAGTGATTAGACTTTATATATATGCCCATAAGGATGTATTATGTTGTGGCATTGCCCATTCGTCTATCTGTCCGTTAACTTTTACCTGACAACTAATTGTGGCTAACAGCTTTCAAAGTTTTAAGGTCTACAACAATGAATTGAATTGAATTGAATGTTGTTTAACGGCTCATCAACACAGTATAGGTTATTTAGAGCCGCCCCAGAGAGAGGGGAAGGATACATAGGAATCCGGGAACCTGCCCTACTCTTATTATCGAATAGATTCCTATGGTTCTTTAACGTGCTCGGAGGATAGACCGATACACGGGACCGCCCGGTTTACGTCCCCATCCGACGGACGAGGCTAAGGTAAAGTGTCTTGCCCAAGAACACACCGACGGAACTCAGTGGCACCACGGAGGATTGAACCCGGGGCCTCCGGTTACAAATCCGCCGCGCTACCGACTGCGCCACGCTAGCCCCTCTCTACAACAATGAAACTTTGTACACATCTTCAGCATGGATTCAGCGTCATCTTATAAAGGCCGATAACTCTGATTCATATTTTTTAAATTATTTCCCTTGAAGAACGTTTAACCTCTAACTTAACCTTGCCAATGAAGGGCGAAGATGCTCCACTAGACGGTGCTCTTTTAATGCTTTTCAACACAGTTTTGTTAAATAATAAGAAAATAAAAATCTTTATTTACTGTTAAGTGAACCAGGAATAGAACTAAGGGCTGCCTTTTTAATGCTACACATACCCCTTGCCGTGGCATTATTTCACCTCTGCTGAACAATTGTCAAAATGATGGATAGATTTCTACATTCAAAATGATGGATAGATTTCTACATTCATGGGATTTTAATAACTTAAGTGTATATTAAAAAGAATCGATACAATGAGTTGGGTAACATCATTTTTATGCAGAAATTATACCGTGAAACCAGTCGCCCACCCCACCACCCATTACTATTGCTTATTACCACGTTTTTTTCCCCATGTGGCTAGGACCTTAACATGTAGTGATGTATGTGTAAATCTTCCTATCAAATGACATCACTTGTATATCAGTTCATGTTTGATATTACCACATGTGTAATAAGATTGAATACCTTCATGCAATGTTCAACAATTATATATGAATCGCTTTATTGTATTTCACCTCTAGATAACTCTTTACTGAATAACTCAAACAAACAATGTCATATGATAAAAAGAAGCTTACATTCTTGTTCATTTCAAATGAAATGTATGAAACTCGGAATAATCTTAAGAATGGCTCTTTTGATATTTTTTCGTATGAAACAGCCACTCAATGGTGATATAAGATCTTCTATATCTAACGACAAATTATTCACCAGGACAACTGACCTGTTCCATAACCAGTTAAGAGGCTGTGTTGAGGGGCCACATTTGCCCATATATAGAAAATTAAACCAGGACTCCAAAGATCACAGATTCAAACCTTTCAGGGTTACTTTGTCGTGTCCATGGGCAATAAATTTGGCCTAGCCTCGTCAGTCTGAGGGGTAGTTAACCACGTTAAGGAACCTCAGGAATTTACTGTATTTCCCTTAAGAAAAACTGAGAAAAAAAATAAATTCTGCCAGGGCTCAAAATAACCTAAGATTGTGTGTAATATTGAGCCATTAAACAACAATTCAAATCCATAAAGAATCAAATTTAACAGTTGTGAAAAAGTAGTTAAAAGCTGAATAAAAAATGCGTTGTCATGGCAATTAATGTTGTGTTTCACCTTTTTATAAAATAATTCAAGTTAATAGTTCAGTTTTTTTTAAAAATTAAACATTTAGGCAGCTGTACAAATTACAAGCATAATTAGGAAATTAATCAGCGTGATTAACTGCTTTTAGTGTTGTGGAGTTCATGCAGCGCTCGTTATGTTCTGTTGCTATTGTTTGAGCCGCTAATGTTTCAGCCAAAAAATATTTCAGCAATAACGAATAATTGAAACAATTCATACATAAATAGAGGATCTTAAACGAATTTCCATTTCATATAAGATTTATGAAACAAGTTATGAATTATTTTAATTATAACGAGCCTAATTTCCTAGGTAAATTTCTTGTTGCTGGGACAGCAGAACATTATTAAATCTCATATTTTAACTTCAGTTAGCCATAATATTTTTCTATAAAACTTTCATATTGTCTTCTTTTATGTATTTACTCAACACATTAAAACCATTTTTGGATAACAATTCTAAAAAAATATATTTTTAATTTTTTTGCTGAAACAAGCGCCCCAAACAATAATATTTCTTAAAGGGACACAGGGCAGTGGCAAAGTATTTATCAAGCATCAAAATCAGGACCTAGGTTTGTTAATCCTGTTTCATTTTAACATTGAACATGCTTAATTAAATTAAATAACATTATTTTGGAGTTTTCATATTTTCGTCATTATTCTACCGTAGGTTTTATATATATGTTTGGTGCAATATATTCAACAATTAGTAACATGATCCGCGACACATGAAAACATCCCTTTGGACATTTCTACGACAACGTCATAAAGTAACAATTTATGACGTCGGCTGACCGGTAATCAAATTTCTCGTCACTTCCGGGTTTTACCTAATTATTATATCATAGGGAATGTGTTTTCTTAATATAAATAGTTAATGCTATAGAAAATGGTAATTGTTTATGTTTTTTATTGTTATTTAATCAACGACATTGTCCAAGAAGCCAACATCAATGTCAAAATTAAGGGTGAGTACAATCTTTAATTTTTAAATTTAGATAAAATCAATTCTAATTAAGATATCAACATAAAATAAAAGAGATTTTTAAAGAGAAAATCACCGTGTTTCCTAAACATCAAAAAATACAAAATGTCAACATTTTGTCTAAAGGGTCATTTTCGCGTGTTTCTGCTCATATGTAAATGTAATTCCCTTTAAACTGGTCAAGTAATTATGATTTTCAAATATGCAAATTAGTATAAAAATTATTAGGACACTGCTAGTTTAAAAAAAATCAAGATTGTCATGTGTCCCTTTAAGAAAAGGTGTACTGGTTCCTGATTACTGGTGTAATGCAAATGATAAAAAAGTAAATAATTGTTTTACTACCCTCTATTGAAGTATGCATATCGATAAAACCGCTCTGGTTAAGAAATTAAATCTCTTGGCTGACGATCACGAAGTGTGTGTTATAGAGTTTCTTTAAAAAAGGGACTAAATTTCATGGGATTTTAATAATTTTGGAAATCCTGGGTCTGCAGATATCATTAACAAATAGAGGTCTTACATAGGCATTGCCTGTTGTCCAATCCTATTCGTTACCTGAATAAAATATTATTTAAAGAAAACAAAAACAAAAAAACTAATACTAAAAACAACATTAACAAGGACATACCTCTAGGTCACTTTTTAAAATATATACTGAAAGAAATAAGTTTAGCACGGTCTTTTTCATATCTAGCTTGAAGAAACTGAATGTTTATTTTATAATGTGAAGCATTTGACACTTTTGGCATGTCAGAATGTGTTCTTGTTTTTCACTCAATATGTGTGATTCAGAGTAAGTATCAGAGATATCTCCCATTTATATAAAACAACATTTTTCACATTAAAAATAAGAATATTACCAAGAACTTTATTAAATAACTATTCTGGGTTTCGAGTGATAAAAAACGCAAAAACAGTTGACATTAACCTTGTCATTATAATGAAATTACGAACCAAAGTTTTAAATTTTAAAATTATCTCCCTTTATATTGAAATAAGAACGAAATAAGTTATTATAATTTCTTTAAAGCAGGTTAATTAAAACATTTTGCTACTTTTTTTGCATATATCATTTAAAAATAATGTCCTGGATGTACTTGTTTGTTAATTATGTTAATTAATAATATTGTTGATGGCGGCTGAAGCCTTGAATCTGCTCGATGGGATTAACCATGTTATTTATGTGCTAAACTTATTTCTTTCAGTATATGTTAGTCATTACTCTGCATAATATTACTTATAGGAGCTGCTGACTGGAAGATGATATAAAAACTTTACCCTAATAAGAGTCCCCCCCCCCCCCCCCCCCCAAAAATAAAAAACCAACCCCCCAAAAAATTAGATCTTCAACATTCAATACAGTTTTGTACATATTCATTTGTGCATTTTGGTTAGTACATGAAAAATATAATGGATATTTAAATTTAAAAAAAAGACAAGGTGAATAACTGATTAATGAAAACAAACTAAAGAAAGGAAAATCCCTGGCTTAAAATGATAATCCTATCTCCTTTACCTGTAAAGTCTTTGACCTTACCAACAGCGTAGCCTAGATAGTTAACATACTGTAAATTGTGGGTAAAAATAAGAAATATTAAAAAGTCCAAAAATGCAATTAAACGGTAAACAGAGGGGAGGGGTATAAGAGAGTGTGTACACTTATTCCATGAAAGTGGAACAATACAGACTAAATCATCATAATTACGTACATCATCAAAATAGGTATATTAAATGTTAGGAAATACTCCCAAAATGCACCATACAGTATCTATGAATAAAAATAGTTCTGGGGGTGGGGAGGAGTAGGGCATGTTTCCAGACCCCATCTTACAGGCCTGCAAAATCTCCGGATAAAACTGGATTCTCCGGATTTTTCAGTCGATCTCCGGATGTATGTGTACAATCTCCGGATTTTCCAACAAAACAAAATGTTCATGATTTAACAACTATACTTTCACAGTTTATCAGCTATTTCCCGAATTGGTCCTTAGTCAGAGGAATATATACAAGTGTCGAAACAGTGGGGGTCATCCGTGTAAAGCACTGACTAAATATACAATTAACACATAAGGACATAATTAGTTCCTTCAGTGGCATAACGACATCTGTAATGCAGCAATATCTGTGATTTCTTTAATTGGTCAAACTTAACTGAAATAGCAAGTGTGAGGAACTAGCAACTCCTCTATCTAACATGGTTTATATAAAATACTCAATGTTGATTGGTTATTGGGGTGGTCTGAAAAAAGCTATATAAACCTCTCACGTCATGTAGGTCAACCTTTCAGACGTCCTTTTAAACGTCAAAAACACGTTAACCCGTCGTTTTAAACGTCAGATGCAAAACACCATCGCAATGAAATGCGTTATTTTAAGTAACGCTACGTTCCAACAACACATTTAAATAGGATAAGCTGTATATTCTTCAACTTTGATGTTGAGAGATGGGCATAAAATGTAAGTTGTGAGAATTTGTACAATCTCTCGACAAAATGTGTTTCATGATACATAAAACGCCATGTTAAATAGGAAATAAAATATTTCCAGCGGCTTTATATTTTGCGGGATCAAAACCTGGTGTTTGGGACACATCGAAACAGCGGGCCTGCGCCCACCAGGTATTGATCTGGGACAATATAAACTAGTGGAAATATTTTATTTCTTAAATAACAGCTGTTGCTGCTGTGTAATTTGTAGAGTTGACTTTGTATTTGCATTTAGCACGCATCTTTGTAGAAACGTAAAAAAAAGAAAAAGCAGTTTTGGTAGAAACTAAACCAAGTTTTTCTAATCGAATTTCTATGCTAATTTATTATTTTTTATACAAGAAATGCATCAACTTGTATTAACTGTATAAATGATTTAAATTTGCGCTTTAAAAAAAATTGTGTGGAAATCCAAATTTCGATTGAAAATGTTCTTCGCGCATTTTAAATCTTAAATTAATCTCAGGATTTTGTGTTAAAATTTTTGGCAGGCCTGCTCTTACGTACACTTCAAAAATGCTCTCATCTACGCCCCCGCTTTCGGCTGACCTGGTAAAGATTATAATGTGAAATTCTTCATATAAGTATTCTATAGCAATAAAATCTATATACTGATTATATCAATACAGTCGTTTATATGCACTTTTCACGATAATGTGGTATTGAAATTCATCTCAATTTAATCTCATTTTAATTTCATTTTATCATGTGGTGTTGTAAAGAAGGGAAACAACTGTGTAGGTCTTAATATATTTTGTTTGGTTAAGGATTAAAGGGTTTATTTCCCTTGTAAATATTTGTCATCACCTACATATAAAATGGCATGTACATAGGGATCATTGTTATGGTCATCTGCTGTAGCATTTTAAATTTGGCAATAATGGTTTCAAAATTATTACACAAGGCAGAAACACTTAAGACATTATCACTTTTAAGAAAGTAGCACTTTCATAATTATACATGTATTACACATTTAAGGTTGTAGTACTTTCAAGCCACTGTGTTTGGAATAAATATATCTGAAATAGTTTGTTAAAAATAGTAGACTAACTTTTCATGTAAGGGAGGTAACTGCTACAGACCCAGTTGCGTTCAAGTACCCCAAAAATGCATTCCGTTTGCGTTTCGTTTGCGTTACGTTTGCGCTGCGTTTGCATTCTGTTTGCATTTCATTTTTAGCTCGACTATTCGAAGAGTAAGAGAGCTTATGTAATCACCCCGGGGTTGGCGTCGGCGTTGGCGTTGGCGTCGGCATCCCACATCAAGGTTTGCGTGTAAGCTGTGTTTACAAGTCTATATCTCTTACATTTCTTATCCTACCACAACAAAATTTGTTCATGGGCTTCCTTGTAGCATTATCTTAAGGGCTGCATAAGCAATTTTGGTTCCTGTAACCCATGGGCTCCCATGGAACGCAAATTATGAAATGTGCCCCATTTCACATAAAATTTTGCGTGTAAGCTGTGTTTACAAGTCTATATCTCTTACAATTCTTACCCTAGCACAACCAAATTTGGCCATTAACTTCCTTATAGCATTATCGTAAGGGCTGCGTAAGTAATTTTGGTTCCTGTAACCCCTGGGCTCCAATGGAACCCAATTCTGATAGCCCTTAAATTATGTCTGTTTCACATCAAATTTTGCGTGTAAGCTCACTGTGTTTACAGGTCTATATCTCTTACATTTTTTGTCCTAGCTGAACTAAATTTTAGAATTGGTTTCCTTATAGTATGTTGTAAAGGGTTGGATAAGTAATTTTGTCTTGTGCAAATTCTGGGCTTCCATGGAACCCAAATTGTGATGGCCCATAAAATGTGCAATAAATGCAGATCTAGGTTTGCATGTAAGCATGTATATATCTATAATTTGGGTTTGGGATTTGTTATAGCATTATGCATCTTATTACTTCACCCATATTGGGTCATGGGCTCCCTCCCCTCCCCCCACCCCCCACCCCATCACCCCATCCACCACGCCCCACACTTGAATTTTTTCTTTTTAAAAATATTTCTGTGTTGTTTTAGTCAATTCTTACACATATAAGTTGCAACCCTCCCCCCCCCGCCTCTCACCCCGTCAACCCACCCACCACGCCCCACACTTGAATACTATTTTTTTTACATATTTCTTTGTTGTTTTAGTCAATTCTTACACACATATGTTGCCCCCCCACCCCACAAACCCCCAACGCAATCCCGCCTCTCACCCCATCACCCCGCCCCAGACTTGATTTTTTTTTTTTTTACATATTTCTTTGTTGTTTTAGTCAATTTTTACACATATATGTTGCCCCATCCTCCCCCCTCCCCCCAACCCACTCCTGCCTCTCACCATCACCCCCGCTCCACCCCACCCCACCCCACCCCACCCCACCCCCACTTGAAACTTTTTTTTTTTTTTTTTCTTCTTCATATTTTTGTGTTGTTTTGGTGAATTATTACATAGCTTTTTACACATATATGTTGCCCTCACCACCCCCACTCCCCCCACCATCCACCCGCGCACCCCACTCAAAACTCGATTTTTTTTTATTTTTTTTTACATATTTCTGTGTAGTTTTGGTCAATTCTTACACATAGTTATGTTGTGCTCCCAGCCCCACCTCACATTGTTGTAGCCTTGTTTTCTGATGGTATATACTAGCTATAAATTTATTATTCTCCGAAAAATCGAATAGTCGAGCTGCGCTGTTCTCCGACAGCTCTTGTTATGAATGCATTTTTTAAAATGCAAATCAATTGCGTTTTTGAATGCATTCAGTGTTTATAAACAAAACTAACGTTCATTTAAATGCACGGAACGAACGCAACATAATGTTTAAATGTGCGTTTAAACGGAGAAAATGCATTTGCGTTCGTTCGTTCAGCGTTTACCAATCGCAACATTTCTGACGATTAAACTACGCATTATATCCAGTCATGCGATTCTTACCACGAGTCAGCGACTAATGTTTGTAATCATATTGAAGAATGTATCCTTTGGTTGACATTATTTGGTGGTGTACATTGATGATTATTCTGTTTTCTTTCGGGTTTATGTTATTTTCATCAAAAAATTAATCTATATAAAAATATGCCGTCTGATTTTTACCAACATTATTTCAGTTTTATATTGAAATAATATAAAGTTTGTGCTACACAATAAATACATTACCTATTTTAAATCATTAAAAATAAAAGTGTGTAATCGTGCGTAAAAAACACCATTTACACGGTGTATTTCTTTATATTAAAATACTGCAAAACGCACTTCGTTTAAATCGAGACTTCAATTATGTACTCAAAAGGATAATATTGAAAGTCATCCGAAATAGCGAAATGCATTTGCGTTCGTTTTGTTCGTTTCGTTGCGTTCGTTTCGTTCGTTGCGTTCGTTTTCAGCGTTTAGCGTTTTAAAAAATGCATTCATCGTTCGTTTTTTAAAACGCTGAATGCTGAAAACGAACGAAACGAACGCAACGAACGAAATACGTTTTTTAAAATATAGACCGTGCAACGTTCATTCTGCATTCGTTTTGCAATTCATCATGACTCCTGCATTGTTTCAGGTGCCATCTCGCTCAAATCACTAGAGCAGTGGCAGAAAAACAAGAAAACGTGGCTCCAGCGTAAATGGAGTGTCTACAATAGAATTTGCACCAACTCTGCAGTTCTGCAGATGGAAGGTTCTAGGCCCATTCTCCATATTTTATCTCGATGTACATGGAGGATGAACCTGGCATTTTCATGCCTGTTAGGCGCCATATAACCTTTAATGTGATAGTGCGCCTTAAAACCCAATTCAATTCAATTCAAATGGAAGTAATCTTGTGGCACTGGCATTGACGCTACATCAGATCTGATCTATAGTTTATCCTTCATCAATAAAAAAACGTATTTTGAACTTATTTCACTGTCGCTGTATTGCGATATTGCATCAACCCCGAATGTGGGAGTTTGTGGGTTCGATTCCGGGCAGCGTCACACCCAGGACTTATAAAATTGAAAGAAGTAGCTCCTTGCTTGACGTCTAGCATAAAATTGGTAGTGCTAGGGTATAATTAGTTTCCTACCAGTGTGTCACCGGAGGGGACTATAGGTTTATCTCCCATCTGTCCGTCAGTCAGTCCAGAAAACTGGATCCTGCGATAACTTAAAAAGTATAAAAGATATTTTTATGAAACATTTTACATATATATGGTAGAGGGGCATGAGGAGATTATGCACGTTATTTAATTTGGTTGATATGGTCAAAATTGTGGTTGCTATGGCAAAAAAATAGTAAAGCAAATGCACAAAATAGGATCGTGCTATAACTTAAAAACTATAAAAGATATTGTCATAGAACTTATTACATAGGTAGAGGAACATATGGAGATTTTGAACACAATTTTATTGGTGTTGTCACCAAAATTGTGTTTCAGAATTCAGTTGTTAGTTATACAGCTGAATAAGGGAGCCTAATGCATCTATCTTTATAGTCAATAAATATTCAATAATTACTTCTCTTCAAATATAGTTATATATTAATACATGACTTGAAATTGATGTCAATTTCCTTGCGTATGTATTTTTATTACTTGTTGTATTATATTTGTAATGTGTTTGTAAACTTACTGGATTAAAAAAAAGAAGAAAAAAGTGGGGTATATCTTTTCCAAATTTGTAAGGAAAAGTATGCACTCTAACTTGTTTTGTTAAGGTTGCTAAATGTAGCATGCCTTTGTTATTTGTCTAAATCATAGCCTTTTGTTTGGTCTGGTCCAACAAAACACATTTACTGTCAAACATCGGACATCATGTATTGCCATGTAATACTGGAGTATCTTGTTATACATACATCGGAAATAATCTTCATATCCTAGACTAATAAGTTTGTTCAAATGAAATCCCTGAGGTAAAAAATAGCCTGCACATGGGCGTCCAAAGTTGTACATAGAGATCGACTCGACTTGAGAGAGTGTTGATTCTTATGGATGGCGGGAGATATAGAGTACTGGTCCTAACAAGGAAAAATGGGTGGTCTGACTCTACCACAAACAAAAATGACCATCATCAATGGCCTAACGTGTGCTAAAAATGATGTAAAACACCATTCAAATACTAAAATATACACAAGGCAGTAGCACTTCCACACTTTTTACACAATATTGTAGCACTTTCCTCCTTATTATACAAGTTTGTAGCCCTTTCATAACTATTATGCAAGGTTGTAGCTCTTTCATAATTGTAGCACTTTCATATTTATTATGCAAGGTTGTAGCTCTTTCATAACTATTATGCAAGGTTGTAGCTCTTTCATAATTGTAGCACTTTCATATTTATTATGCAAGGTTGTAGCTCTTTCATAATTATTATGCAAGGTTATAGCTCTTTCATAATTATTATGCAAGGTTGTAGCTCTTTCATAACTATTATGCAAGGTTGTAGCACTTTCATAATTGTAGCACTTTAATAATTAATATCCAAGGTTGTAGCTCTTTCATAATTTTAGCTCTTTCATAAATATTATGCAATGTTGCAGCTCTTTCATAAATATTATGCAAGGTTGTAGCTCTTTCATAATTGTAGTATAGCTCTTTCATAATTGTAGCACTTTCATAATTATTATGCAAGTTTGTTGCTCTTTCATAAATAGTATGCAAGGTTGTAGCTCTTTCATAAATATTATGCAAGGTTGTAGCTCTTTCATAACTGTAGTAGCACTTTCATAATTATTATGGAAGGTTGTAACTCTTTCATAATTATTATGCAAGGTTGTAACTCTTTCATAAATATTATGCAATGTTGTAGCTCTTTCATAAATATTATGCAAGGTTGTAGCTCTTTCATAATTATTATCCAAGATTGTAGCTTTTTCATAAATATTATGCAAGGTTGTAGTTCTTTCAATATTGTAACACTTTCATAATTATTATGCAAGGTTGTAACTCTTTCATAATTATTATGCAATGTTGTTTCTCTTTCATAAATAGTGCAAGGTTGTAGCTCTTTCATAAAGATTATGCAAGGTTGTAGCTCTTTCAGTATTGTAACACTTTCATAATTATTATGCAAGGTTGTAACTCTTTCATAAAGATTATGCAAGGTTGTAGCTCTTTCAGTATTGTAACACTTTCATTATTATTATGCAATGTTGTAGCTCTTTCATAAATATTATGCAAGATTGTAGCTCTTTCATAATTATTATGCAAAATTGTAGCTCTCTTCCATAAATAGTATGCAAGGTTGTAGCTCTCTTCCATAAATATTATGCAAGGTTGTAGCACTTTCATAATTATTATGCAAGGTTGTAGCTCTTTCATAAATATTATGCAAGGTTATAGCTCTTTCATAATTGTAGCACTTTCATAATTAATATGCAAGTTTGTAGCTCTTTTATAATTATTATGCAAGGTTGTAGCTCTTTCATAAATAGTGCAAGGTTGTAGCTCTTTCATAATTATTATGCAAGATTGTAGCTCTTTCATAATTATTATGCAAGGTTGTACATCTTCCATAAATAGTATGCAAGGTTGTAGCACTTTCATAATTATTATGCAAGGTTGCAGCTCTTTCATAATTTTGCCTTTTCATAATTATTATGCAAGGTTGTAGCTCTTTCATAAAGATTATGCAAGGTTGTAGCACTTTCATAATTATTATGCAAGGTTGCAGCTCCTTCATAATTGTAGCTCTTTCATAATTATTATACAATGTTGTAGCTCTTTCATAAAGATTATGCAAGGTTGTAGCACTTTCATAATTATTATGCAAGGTTGCAGCTCTTTCATAATTGTAGCTCTATCATAATTATTATGCAAGGTTGTAGCTCTTTCATAATTATTATGCAAGGTTGTACCTCTTCCATAAATAGTATGCAAGGTTGCAGCACTTTCATAAATAGTATGCAAGGTTAAAGCTCTTTCATAAATATTATGCAAGGTTGTAGCTCTTTCATAATTGTAGCTCTTTCATAAATATTTTGCAAGGTTGTACCTCTTCCATAAATAGTATGCAAGGTTGCAGCACTTTCATAAATAGTATTCAAGGTTGTAGCACTTTCATAAATAGTATGCAAGGTTGCAGCACTTTCATAAGTAGTATGCAAGGTTGTAGCACTTTCATAAATAGTATGCGAGGTTGTAGCACTTTCATAAATAGTATGCAAGGTTGTACCTCTTCCATTAATATTATGCAAGGTTGTAGCACTTTCATAATTATTTCACAAGCCAGTAGCACTCTTAAAGACATATTTCGAGCCTATTGTATTTGGGGGTGGGGGAGAGAATTTCTATAGGTAACTGTAAATCACAGTTAGCCATACAATTTCATGAGCAAAGTGTGATATTCAATTTTTCTTCAGATTATGAGGCCCACCCAATAAAGCATTTGTGACCAGTACACATACTATATATAACACATTAAAGAATGTTATATATGTATTGTGTTGTGCTCTGATTTTTGGTCTAAAAACAATTAAGAAATACCAGATAAGTTTTGTATTCAAAAGCTAACTTATGAACATATATTTCTTCATTAAAGTAAATTACAAAGTGTTGTTAAGCTGATTCTTACCCTCAATATAGCAATGCTGTACAAATAAAAAACTAAGAGCGGGCCTCAATTTATATACCTGAGTTGATCAGCCATGAAGTGCTGGCTGTAAATATTCAAGCTTTCCATGCTTTTTCAATGACCAAGTAGCTTTGGGAAATGTGTCTTTAAAGACATCCCACCAGCCTAATCCATCCTATAGAAATAGTGGGGGCATAATTATGATTGTTTTTTTCATGCATTGTGAGAAGTACGAGAATTTCATGCAAAATTGGAGATTGGTATGTACCGTTATATTATGAGGCCCCGACAAACAATTTTAAATCCGATTTAATTATTTCTAAATTGTATGTGTAACAGTACCAATATGATTTAATTTCAATATTTTTAGTATTGAATTTGCAGATTTTACCTTTTTAATCTGCCAGTATTTTAATGTTTCTATTCCAAACAATAAAATGAACATTTAGCAATTGTAAGAAACATTGCACATTGTAGTCTTATATAAAATTATGTCAGGGCCTCAATAAATATTTTTCACAGTAGAGGATTAACAAATATGTGATCGTCTCTAGCTGTAAAATGTCCGTGATCTTTTGATTCTGGTGTGATGTCTTTAAACAGCTGTGCCTGGAATACATACTTTTGAACACTTGAGTTTATTAAGAATAATTAACAGACTAAACTTTTCATGTAAGGGAGGTAACTGCTATAAGAATCAACTTGATTTCAAAGGGAAGCAATCTGATGGTTAGTCACATGTGCACTGATGAAGTTGTATCAACGGTGCAGCGTAATTTAATAGTTGCAGGGGCTGAACATCATGTATGCAAAAGTTGTTTACATGTAACTGAACACAAAGCATTTAAAATTAATCATATTTAACTGTTTTATATGTTGTTTTATATACTAAAATGTAGTTATCTTGCAGATATTAAGGTCTGTACAAACATTTCATTACTTTCAGTAACAGGCTGAATTTCTTTTGATTTGTTAGAAAATCCTTTTTTTTTAAGTTTTAATTTTATAGTAAAATAAAGGAGATTTTGCAGGCTTTTTGTGGGTGTCTAAGGGTCTGACTTAACCTTTAACCTGCTAATAGCGACTATAATAGCCTTTGCGTCCATTGTAAACCCAGACCAGCCTGTGAGTAACTCGCAGGCTGATCAGGGTTTACAATGTCTGACTGCTGATCAGTCATTTTCCCCAAAACACCCCTTTGTCACATAACCTGATTCACCCATTATTCTTCCAGATCGCGTGCCCCTGATTCACCCATTATTCTTCCAGATCGCGTGCCCCTGATTCACCCATTATTCTTCCACATTGCCTCCGGTCCCTTGAATGCCCCTGATTAAAGACAACTGTCTCAGACAGTGTCTGTGAGTGTGTCATTTTCAAAATCTTCCATCTCTTGACTCATATTATGTGGGTGGTAATTAGCAAACGCAAGCAATTAATAACACTTATTTTGTAAAACGAATTAGAAAGTTTATTACGGGTTAGGTGACACCATTGACCCGCATGTTTTCAAGTGTGCACACGCGCATGTACATATACGCTCACTCAAATTATTTAAGGACTTCTCATTATGGCGCCTGCAGGCAGCTTTTGAGCACCGGCCTACTTCATAATGACGTTCATCTCAAAAGAATAAAGGCTTATAATAAATGGCCTTTGAATGACTAATTAGGCGTATTTTTCTATTGTTTTTCACCCCTCCTACTTAAGTGACTCTTCAATGTGGAGAGCGGTTTCCCTTTACTCTCGTATGTCTAAAAGGTTTTTGAGTATCACTCTTACCTTGACCTAGCTAAAAGTATCGACACAAATGGAACAATTAATTTGCGAGACTTAATTAAATCTCAGAATAGTAGTATTTGGTCTTTTATGATTCGTAATGATCCTTTTGATCAGACTAGTGTTTATTTCATCAAATACGGATACTTGAAGAGTTGCTATTGATTAAAGATATGGTGATACAGCGTTATTTGACTGAATAAATCATGGCCGACTCTTACAATGTATGTGCGTAACATCGATCCTCGTGTATATTGATAAGTATTTCCATAGAAACTGCTTTGCATCGGCCAATTATTCCTTATTTGGCATTTGTTTGGAAACCAGTCGCTAGTTAGTATAATATGTGGTTATATAATATTCAAACCTAATGGTGTCTAAGAGTTTTTCTGATTTTCGCAGAAATATTGAAAGAATAGGCTGTGAATTGTGCTAATATTTGTTCTCCCAAAATTATAATTTTAGTTCGCTTTTGAGCAGCAGGTAGCATATATAAATATACTGAAAAAATAAAATTTAGCAAGCATTTATGCACATCTAGCTTAAATAAATGTAATGCTATTTTATATTGTGAAGTATTTTAAATCATCGGCATGACTTAGGTTGATCTTCTTTTTCACTTTTTGTATTCCAGTGTAAGTATCAGAGTTATCTCCCATTTAGTTAAAGCATTTAAAAATACAGATAAGGTAAAGAGCAAGATTAAACATTAAAAAATAACTGTTATGGATCTCAGGTTATAAAAATGCTAAAATAATTGACAGTTTCCTTGTCATTATAAAGAATATGGGGAACAAAAGTTTACCATTTGTGAAATTACCTCCCTTTACAATGAAATAAGAGAGACATTATAATTTCTGTATAACATGCAGATTACAACATGCTGCTATTGTTTTCACATATTTCTTTTCAGACTTATTCCCTTAATATAACTCATAATTATGTAAGTTATATTGCCCATGACTGCTTCTACACATATC
The DNA here is from genome assembly GCA_037043455.1 of Cyrtodaria siliqua. Classification (NCBI taxonomy): domain Eukaryota; kingdom Metazoa; phylum Mollusca; class Bivalvia; order Adapedonta; family Hiatellidae; genus Cyrtodaria; species Cyrtodaria siliqua. The sequence goes on along the minus strand of JAWPHD010001495.1, from coordinate 54,657 downwards.
CTAGAATCTGGTTAATGGGATTTATATGTTATTTACTTGCTAAACTTATTTTTTATCACTATAGGTGTACTGTCATAAAAAACATGTCTTAGATTTCATTACTTAAGTATGTCCAGGTTGAATTTCAGCCGGTGTGGGCGGGGATTATAGTTCAACTATATCTTTTCATCTTTAAATACTAAAGCAACATGTCATATTAATTATTTCTCTTCAGAATGAGATAAAATATAATTATTTCTGGTAAGAATGAGGTAAACTCCATGTCTATTTCAAATCGACCAACACCCCAAAAGTCGGTTTATAAGCAGAAATTTCACATTTTTATTTAGCCTCCGTACAGGTAACATCGATAAATATACGGCTTCAGAATATGTGATAAAAAGAAATAGTTCCCTGTAACAGGATTTGAACCAAAGCCTTGCACTTTTAAGTTTTGAAAGATGTACACTGAACCACTAGACCACGGTTATTTATTCGTATGCTGTAGCATTTTTAACACTAAATAGGCATTACGTAATAACTAGCACGCACACACAAACTCATCAAGCGCTAAATAACAAGTCGAGAAATGGTTGTTTTGAGGCAAAGTATTAGTTTCATATTGATAATCAGTATTACACCAGGCAATGTTAATTTACTCGTGCCACAAGATGGACTATATATTTATTGATCCATCTTGAGTTCCGATCAAATACGTTAAGTTTTCTCAAGTAGCAATATAGTTCAGTGGATAGAGTACCTGACTTAAAATCAGAAGGTTGTGTGTTCGAGCCCCGAAAGAGGCAAACATTTTTTTTTGTAAAAATTACTGTTACCTGTGTTTAGGTATGATTTACACTGGTCGATGTCTATACAGTAAATGATTTCCTGTGCTATATTTGCTCGCATAAATACCCGATTTCGACATGAGCTGGTGAACATGAAGTTACAAATAAGGACACGCCTACAAAGAAGAAACCGATTGATATAGAGCCTCTGTAGCTTTAAGTAACTGGTATCTGACTTTAAACACATTTGCTAAGAACATTTATACAAATAGGTGTTGGTTGATCACTTTGACAATGAAATCAGTATTTTTATTGTGTTGCCTAGAAAAACTCAAACTTTCTGTGTGTCTGGGAAGTATCTGACTATTCAATAATACCATTTGTTCGTAGAATATCATCATCTCTCCAATATTATCTCATACAGTTACATTATCTCTAATGTAGTTGTAAACCTCTCAGATAGTTGGGAACCTATGTTAAATAAAAGGTACATTTGTTATGGCTGGTGTGTTTGAAGGAATTTAGTTGTGGACGTATGTCTTGAATCGTGAACATGTCATCTCCTTCAGTGTTATTATGACTGACTCACAGCACACTCCTAACATGTGCATGGTACCATTTTTCGGATATGTTTACTTTTCAAATACTTATATCAACAACTGTCCCTTAGTAATCATAAACCAAACCTTGTTGACACCTTGCTAGTGTAACAAAATGACCACACATTAGACCACAATAAACACTCCAGTTTAGGATTGATCAAACCGCGATTGAGTGCAAACGTGTACAATGTACGCTAAACATTAACCTAAATCTAAATGGCTCTGTTTCCATTTAATCTCAAATTAAAATGCTTCAACAAAATTTAAAGTTTTATGTCCAATTTGCCACAAAGGTCTATAAAATGTCCGGTGTAATTGGTGACAATTCTTTTTCTATTATATGTAGTATAAAAGGCAAGGAATAAAATGATGTAGCTAAATAAGTTCTATGGTGTTGGCGAGATTTTAAATGAACAATGTTTCCAGCCAAGGTGTTGAAGTTGCTACAATTCTCTTAGAAGTTCTTGATACTGAGTGAAGGTGACAATACTTCTGAGTAAGAATAGGGTCTCAACATGAAAACAGGCCTTGCTGAACCATGGCATTGAAGAGCACACAGTCGGGGAAATTTATCTTAAAGATTCTGTGGTTAATGATCATTAAGTACATTACTTCTTTTTCTTTTTTTGCCATTGTTTCATTCCTCTGATTTTCAAAACGTAGGGATAATTTAAGGGCTATTTTAAAGAAAATAGGGGAAATAGGGCTGAAATCAAAAAAGTAGGAAAAATTGGGCCTGCTTGAAAGGCAGGCTTTCAAGTGACCTCAAGCAAAAAAAATAGGGATAAAGTAGGGCTAAAAATTCCAAGAAAGTAGGGGAACATAGGTATTTTCATCCAGAAAAAGTAAGGTAGTTTTAGTAGGAATTTGTAGACCTGTTTCTGGAAAATTACCTGTGATGACATGTATGCACTTGCCAGGAATGTCTGCTGTAGCATACTCCTGAAAATAAGTTAAGGACCATGTTTTGATTTTGGTCATATTTAGCTTTACTGGCCAAAGGCCAGCAGAGCTTATGGGATGGCGAGTTGTCCGCCGTCCGTCGTCCGTTAGCTTTTGCTTTGTAAACACTCTAGGGCCTTCATTATTACTTGAATCGTTACGAAACTTTGCCAGTGTCTTTATATCACTAAAAGCTCAGACAAGTTTGAAAACCAGCCAGATCGGATTAATTTCACCGGAGTTATGGCCCTTGTTTTGCTGAAAAATGCCATATTAAGCCTTGTGAACACTCTAGCACCTTCATTTATTAATTGGTCTTTACCAAACTTGCATAGATTGTTAAAATCAATCAAAGCTCGGACAAGTTCGAAAACCAGCCAAATCGGATCAGTAACACGGGAGTTATGGCCCTTGATTTTTCTGGAAAATGCTATTTTCTGCCTTGTGAACGCTCTAGCACCTTCACTTTGCAAAACTTACACAGATTATTAATACTAATGAAAGCTTGGACAAGTTCGAAAATCAGCCAGATCAGACCAGTAACAGTAGAGTTATGGCCCTTGATTTAGTTAAAAATGCTATATTTTGCCTTGTTAATTCGATAGGGCCTTCATCTTTCATCCGATCTTTACGAAATTTTACCAGATTGTTAATATCAATGAAAGCTCGGATAAGTTCAAAAACCATCCAGATTGGACCATTTACATCGGAGTCACGGCCCTTGATTTTCTGAAATATGCTATATCTTGGCCTCATTAAGACGAAAGGGCCTTCATTTGGCCGTATTTCATTTTTACTTTGCAGGGATGCTGAGTACCAAGCCTAGTTGTACATAGTCACTGTGTTCCAGTTGAATGCTTTTGGCAGAGTTATAGCCCTTAAAAGGTTTTAATACACAAACTTTGTTCTGACTAATTCTCCTGAATCCCTGGCCGGATTAAACGAAACTTTTTAGGGATGATCAATTCCATGTCTAGTTGTAAAAAATCATCGCCATGTTCCGGTTGAATGATTTTTCGCGCAGTTATGGCCCTTCAAAGGTTTTAATGCACAAACTTTGTTCTGACTAGTTCTCCTGAACCCCTGCTGCCGGATTTAAACGAAACTTTTTAGGGACGATCAATTCCATATCTAGTTATGCAAATCATTACCGTGTTCCGATTGAATGATTTTTGGCAGAAGTATGGGCCTTTAAAGGTTTTAATACACAAACTTTGTCTGATCTACTTCTCCTGAACCCCTTGCCGGATTTCAATGAAACTTTCCAGGGATGATCAGCACCAAGCTTAGTTGTGCATGTCATTGTCGCGTTCCGGTTTACAGATATTTCGCAGAGTTATGGCCCTTTAAAGGATTTTGATACCACAATTTTTTTCCGGGCTAGTTCTCCTGAACCCCTGGCTGGATATAGACGAAACTTGACAAGGATGATAAGTATCAAGCCTAGTTATGCATATCATCGCCATATTTTGGTTTAATTATTTTTCTGGCAGAGTTATGGCCCTTTAAATGTTTTAATACACAAACTTTGTCCAGATTAGTCTCTTCTGAACTCTTTGTCAGATTTTAACGAATCTTGGCGGGGATGATCAGTACTAAGCCTAGTTGCAGCTGTCATTGCCATGTTCAGGTTGAATGAATTTTGGCAGAGTTATGAGCCCTTAAAGGTTTTAATACACTAACTTTGTCTAGACTAGTTCTCCTGAACCTCTGGCTGGATATCAACGAAACTTTGTAGGGATGATCAGTACCAAGCCTAGTTGCGTATATCATCACCATGTTCCGGTTGAATGATTTTGAAAGACTTGTGGCCCCTTTTACATAAACTTTATCTTGAGCCAGTAGAGCGTCCACTGGCCGTCTTGGGCCTCTTGTTTAAAATATACTTACATACATGTATTAACTTTTTATATGAATATGAAATTCATCATATTCAATATTAAGTAATTATTACTGTTCTATTTTGTGGCCCTTAATTTTGTGGTCTGAGGAGTATATTCCAGCAGAAATTGTCAACATCTGAAGTACTTGTATCACCGTGAAGGGATATTTTTTCCAATCTCTTGTTAAAATGGAAGGTGTGTAACAAGGCATGTAAAGTTTAATGTTGCATAACTAGTTAGAGAGGAATATGAAGTGGTCACTCACCAGCTTCCTTGACCACTTTGTCCACTTTGTCCATTTAAGACCCTCTTGACCACTGGGCGATACGGATTACGCAAAGCTATAACAAAAGTAGATGACCCTGTTTGATATTGGTCAAGTAAAAGCTCTGTCACCATTCTGACAATCAGTGGTGATTTGCAATACTAGAGTAATTACTTGTGGTGATTTAAGTGTTGGAGGAAACTGACAAATCCAAGTAAAACACACAATGCCCACAATGTCCCAGATGCAGTACTTTAAAGTATATTATAGTTTTACATTTACATTTTTACATGTATGGTGACATCATAGAGTTCGACCATCTGAAAGGAGAAATAGTAATCCTTCAGAATTGTTGCAGACAGTGTTTGTATATGGTATGACATACTTAGGGCTTCTGGGTAATTAGCGCCTCTGGGTAATGAGGGCTTCTGGGTAATGCTGTCCATTTCTCACCAATGCAAGCCTGGGTCCATGTTGTATGTGAAAAGTTTGCCAACTCTTACCCCTGGCAACAGTCTCTGTCATCCAGTTCTATCCGTGGTGGGGATAGTAAAGACGCTGTGTCTAAAACTTTCTTGCCTCTGACCACTACGGGTTTGAATCCCACCTGGAACTGTACTTGTTAAAAGAGAAAGTGTTGATTCTTACGAACAGCAGGATGTAAACAGTACTCATGGTTCTACCCAGGAAAAATGGGGTGGTCTGCTCCTACCACAAAAAAAAAAATCAACCATGATATGTGGCCTAACATTTGCTAAAAATGAGGCAAAACACCATTCAAAACAAACTGTCATCCAGGCCATCAGGACTAATTTATGTATGGTAATAGAAGAGATGTTGCTATGAGTCAAAGGATTTGTAGCTGAGTCATGATATATAATTACACAATCATAATCCATTTTAATGGCACTAATGTATTCAATATCTAATCTAAACTGACATAGGTGAGGAGCAGGTATCACAAAAAGGTTAAACCCACCAGCGTTTTTTTTTCTGTATTTTGGGAACATAACCCATATTGTCACTATTGGGAATTTTAACGTGCTTTTTCATACAATTGCGAATTTTACCACGAGTTTTCATAACATTTGGAAAAAACAACAACAGTGAAACATTTATTTAATATTATATCTGTAATACTGTACACAGAGGTCAACAGAGGCATTTTAATGCATTTCATACTCAAAAAATGGCACACTTTAACAAAAAATATGTATATTAATTTATTTTTTTTCAATTGGGATTTTTTTACTGAAATTAGTGGAAAAAAATAATTTAGGCATTGGAAATATGACCATATAACAGCCAAAAAAAAACACTGGCCAGATATTGTGATTGACTTATTATAAAGCTGATTTGATTGCCATGCAAAGGATATTAGATGTATAAAGTTTCTTTAATAGCACTGTTGTCCAGACTGGTTCCATGACCAATTTTATTACTGCAGTATTATGGAAATTAAATGCAGACTTGGAGATTGATATGCCAGTCTTGCCTGCCATGTTCTGTACATATTTGTCTTCTGTTGTGTTATATATGGTTATAGTTAAATTGGCCATATGTCTGGTGCAGCACTTAAGAACAAACTTTAGACCATAGAGAGAGAGGCAGATATTTAAATCATGCCAGTTACCAGATTTCCCCTAACAATAGCATCTGGGCGCATTATGCAAAATGCTAAAAGGACTCTCTTTATATAATGTAATTTTTTTGTTACTATTGAATTTAGATTTTTTGGGGCAAATATTTGGACAAAAAAGATCAAAAATATTTTGAAGATATTTTTATTTGTTTATTATTTTTTTTAAGGTTGGGGTGCACTACTATGAGCGGATGTGCTCTTTTTAGGGATCATACACTGTCCCAGTTTCCAATTTCCTTAATGTGTCTTTGGGATGATAACACCAACCTTTTTAGTGATAACTTGAGATTAAAAATGTCAAGATCTGCATTGTCAATCATTATGATGCTCGTTAAATTATGTATCATATTTCCCCTAGTCAGAGCACCTCCACTATATTTAGTAGCCCCCCCCCCCCCCCCCCCAATTTAGTAAATTCATCTCTGATGGAATAGTATACAACTGTCTACTTCTGTTGAGGTCAGTGGTTAAAACTATTCATCAAAGGGAGTGACTATTGACCCGAAGCAGTAAACTATTGACAGAGACAAAATTGCCCACCCTTATAAAAGGTTATTGCACATCATTATGAAAGAAGTATTGTTCCTTTGCCCACCCTTATGAAAGAAGTATTGCTTCTTTCCCACTCTTATGAAATAATTATTGTTTTTTTGCCCACCCTTATGAAAGAAGTATTGTTTCTTTGCCTACCCTTATGAAAGGTTATTGTTTCTTTGCCCAGCCTTATGAAAGAAGTATTGTTTCTTTGCCTACCCTTATGAAAGGTTATTGTTTCTTTGCCCACCCTTATGAAATAATTATTGTTTCTTTGCCCACCCTTATGAAAGAAGTATTGTTTCATTGCCTACCCTTATGAAAGGTTATAATTGTTTCTTTGCCCTTATGAAAGAATTATTGTTTCTTTGTCAACCCTTATGAAAGAATTATTGCTTCTTTGCCCACTCTTATGAAAGGTTATTGTTTCTTTTCCCACCCTTATGAAAGAATTATTGTTTCATTGCCCACCCTTATGAAAGGTTTCATTGTTCCTTTGCCCATTGCTTCTTGGCCCACCCTTATGAAAGGTTATTGTTTTGTTGCCCATGATAATTCAAAAGGAGTATGGTTCCTTCTCCCTATATGACACTGGACTGTTGTTCTACATAACATAGATTCTGACCGTTTGAGGTTGTGCGCTCTTGCAGAGAATCTTAGATCTGCACCTGAAGCTGCCATTTTTTTTTGCGCTAAAGAACAGAATACATAAAAAGGTAACACACAGTTGCAATGTTTTCCCATTAAATGGATAATCTTTTTATTAATATGACGAAGTATTATATTTCTAATATAAATGCTAAGATCTATATTTTCACAATGGCATGTAGTCTTAAAAGTACAACAAACTGGGTATTGTTGTCTCAGTGTTGCCATTCCTCCTGTTTTATCCCCCACTGGCTCCTAAGGGGGAGGTAGTTATAATGACTGCATGTCCATGCATCCATTTATCTGTCCGTATGTCTGAAAGCTGAATGCAAAAGATTGTAAAATTGAGATTCTTGTAACTTCCTTTTACTTCCTTACATTCTTCATCAATTGTTGCATGTGTATTATAGTCATTCAAAATTCAACTTGACATACCAACAAAAGGTCAAGGTTACAGTCGGGTTTCATAAGTCAAATTTTAACATAATCATAATACAAAAAACGAAAACAACATATTACTTACAAACTTACCCTACCAGTATCAAAAAAGGTGGATCTCTTTGGTCTAGTGGTAGAGTGTTGGACTCCGGATCGAAAAGTTGTTGGTATGATCCCCGCCATGACATGTGTTGTGTCTCTGAGCAAGACACTTTATATGCATTTGCTTAGTACTGCTTCTACCCAGGAAGACATCAAGAGTGATTAAAATAAGTTTCGAGAGCTTTGGTTACAATCGATGTAAAATAAAAAACATAGCTATTTTACAGTACCTAAATATAACCCCCCACCCTCCACCTCCAAAGCAAATATTGTTTAAAGTCTCTATTTCGCCATCAACAGGCACACCACAACTTATATATTTTGAGAATCCAAACTCTGTAGACACAATATAGGAGCCAGGCCAAACCTCAAAACTGGAACGTCGAATTAAGAGTTACCCATTAACTCATATCATATCAATCACCTGAATAAATCTATACTTTTGATTGGCACATACACATTATTATGTGACCTTAATGCCTGGATAGAGTTTTGATACACAGTTTAGTGTAATTTTGCCGTTATAATTGGTGGGTTAGTTTCTTTAAACAGTTTTCATATCTTCATATTCCTTCATTCAGCTTTACATTTTCCTTGCTTTTGCGTACTTCTGGAAGTCTAATAATTCGAAATTGGCTATAAATATTGTATATTGAAAATAAATTATGCAACACCAGTCATTAAATGAACACAAAGTTATTTAATAAACTGCTTAGGTCAAAAAAAAAAAATACCTGTGTCGGTGGCCCGACCGACCCTATTTTTAAGGGGCCGACCCTAAAACTTTTTATGAAAACAATATTTAAAAAAAAAAAAAATATATATATATATTAAATTTGTTCTGAACAATGATTTATCACATTATATCGAGGTAAACTGACATCACAGAGAATCTTCCAGTTGCATCATCAACTTGTATGGGGTTTATGAGATAAATATATGTAGAATCTCACAATATCTTGCTCCAAAAAAAAAAAAAAAAAAAAAAAAAAAAAAAAATGCCTACCGACCTACCCTATTTTTTTGAGCATGCAATAGGAAACACACCTATTTTTTTTTGGGCCTTAAGTTAAATTTTTATTATATCAGAACATATCAGCTTTATTTTCTAAATATGAATTATTCATGACTTCATTAAATTTGACTCACTTGTGAACATAGATTTTTTTTTCTTCATAAATTTACTCCTTATCTAAATGAGACTTTAAATGTAACACAAAATGGCAGGTTAATATTTCATTCATAATACAAAATGGAGTAGAGACAGATCTAGGGCTGACTATTGAAGGGATAATTGACTATTGCAATATTACTGCTATTGTAGAAATTACAATTGCAATACTATTACCATTGAGATATACTATTGCAATAATATTGGGTGAAATTGAATTATTACAACTACCTTACGAGATACAACTATAACAAGGAAGCAGATGAAATTATACTGTTTTTTTGTTTTTATATATCTCCAAATGAACAAGATGAATTATAAAAACACAAATAAATTATTATCCACAAAGAGGACTTTGCATTTTTAATTTGGACAATTTCGAACGGTGTGTTCATGGGCGTACTTGTTGTTACTATGCGACGTATCAGTGACTTCTAAAAGACGGGACATTCAAAATAACCTGCGATATGAGGAAAGCGGTCCAGTAAAGTAGTTGATGTCCAAGACAAACAAAGTACTCACCAAAATAACTTTTTTTTTTCTTTTTTTAATATTTGTGTTAATTCAAAGTTCCTGCGTTACAATAAATAATTTACAAGCATTAGTTTTAGATTCCTAAAGTGTGCATGTTCAATAATCAATTGTCCCTTCTTTTTGTAGTCACTATTAGTTTTACAACTTTGGGAATCCTGTATATATTAAAATCAATACTACTATACCCCTCTAGGTCATAAATGAATCCATACGTGCATCTGCTTAATTTTTTGGAAATGGCTGTTTTAGGAGAGGAAAACACAACTTAGAAGCCGTAAAAAACCCGCAAATGAAGTTATTAATCAGATTATTAAATGAAATATACTGACTCTTGGAACTATCGATAGTTCAGCATACTTATATTGGCCATTCAAATAATCGATGCATTTCTTTTGTTTTGGAATGAACACTATTGCAATACATCGATAGTTCGATGAATTGTTACACCTCTATAAATGATGTCACACTGGTGTAGATCTCTCTTTATATGTAATGGCTATCTGTAAATTTATTATGTGTTTGATGTGTTTGAAAATATACTTAAGGTTATGTCCCCTTTAGTTGAATCCTATGGAAAGAGCATTAACAAAGGAAAAAAATAAGAAAACAAATAATCCTGAATATTTTTACATGTAACTTGCAGTTTAACATGTTTACACCTTTATCTAGACAGGGCTATACTTGAATAATAAATACAAAGTTGATAAAAGTGTGTATTGATCCATACTCAGCTTATCTCATACTGAAGGTAATGTGTAATGTGCGTGTTGACTAATTCACATATTTATCAAGTAAGTATTCAGGGTAGCACTGACTAGATAAATGTGTAAAAATATTAAACTGGAAGTTTCATATACAAATATTCACGATTATTTGAGTTCTAATTTTTATCAAATGCAATCTGAATGGGATTACGCAAAAGGGGACATAATCCTTAATTTTTATCCTATTCCCGAGCTGGTTCAAATTAGTCCTATTAAATGAAAAATTACCATTTTATATTACAAGTTTAGACATATAATGTTGTGTTTTACTATATTGTTGCTTTTTATTCTCAATGCTTACATGGAAGAATATTTTGTGGTTTTCATATAAAGCAAACCGCATTGAAATGGTCTACCACATTCAAACTGTCATAATCAAGTTGAGTATTTAAACCTACTTGGATGTTACAGAAGATAGTTTTCTGTTCAAAATGGGGCAATTGATAATAGTATCTGTCTAAATTAGTTTCTGATTATTGAGGAGATACAAAACCACAAATATTTTGTATAGTTGGTATTATTGTTTGTAACAACCCATGGGTAATGTGTTTTTCTTGCTGCAATTTGGGTCGGAAGTGCGGAGTAATAAATCGGTCACAGTAAATAGTTGCCAATGCATGTTAATTATATTTACGGTGGTGTGTCCTAGTGGTAGAGTTTTGCCTCTCATGCTGGAGGTCATGGGTTAAATCCATGCCTGGGTCATGCTGGAGGTCGTGGGTTTATTCCACGCCTGGGTCATACAAAAGACTTCATAAATATCGTACTTAGTAGCTCCCTTGCTTGCCGTTTGGCATATAACGGGTAGATCTAGGACTTGACGGCCTGGTGTCAGGCACTACGTGGTCCTGCCTTAATTCCATTAAGCGATGGAACAGTTTATATTAGCAGGACTTTATAATGGATATTTCAACAATACAATGAGTTTAAAAACATTTTTTACTGAAAAAATGCAATAACCTGTTTAAAATTACCTATTAAATGTTTTTAATTTACAATATGCAAACATTAAGCCAAAATTAAGGTTTTATTTCATACCCCAGCCAACCCCGTTTTCGCTTCTTAGAGAAGTGGTTGGATGGGGAATGGAAGTCAATACTCGGACCACATAATGATAAAGTGACTGGTGGGGTATCATGTCATACATCTACAACATGGTATTCCAGTGTGGAAACAAGCTCTGAACTCACTACTACAAGTATCGAGTCAAGCTCTGAACTCACTGCTACAAGTATTAAGTCAAGCTCTGAACTCACTGCTACAAGTATTAAGTCAAGCTCTGAACTCACTGCTACAAGTATCGAGTCAAGCTCTGAACTCACTGCTACAAGTATTAAGTCAAGCTCTGAACTCACTGCTACAAGTATCAAGTCAAGCTCTGAACTCACTGCTACAAGTATCGAGTCAAGCTCTGAACTCACTGCTACAAGTATTAAGTCAAGCTCTGAACTCACTGCTACAAGTATTAAGTCAAGCTCTGAACTCACTGCTACAAGTATCAAGTCAAGCTCTGAACTCACTGCTACAAGTATTAAGTCAAGCTCTGAACTCACTGCTACAAGTATCAAGTCAAGCTCTGAACTCACTGCTACAATTATCAAGTCAAGCTCTGAACTCACTGCTACAAGTATTAAGTCAAGCTCTGAACTCACTGCTACAAGTATCAAGTCAAGCTCTGAACTCACTGCTACAAGTATCAAGTCAAGCTCTGAACTCACTGCTACAAGTATTAAGTCAAGCTCTGAACTCACTGCTACAAGTATCGAGTCAAGCTCTGAACTCACTGCTACAAGTATTAAGTCAAGCTCTGAACTCACTGCTACAAGTATCGAGTCAAGCTCTGAACTCACTGCTACAAGTATTAAGTCAAGCTCTGAACTCACTGCTACAAGTATTAAGTCAAGCTCTGAACTCACTGCTACAAGTATTAAGTCAAGCTCTGAACTCACTGCTACAAGTATCGAGTCAAGCTCTGAACTCACTGCTACAAGTATTAAGTCAAGCTCTGAACTCACTGCTACAAGTATTAAGTCAAGCTCTGAACTCACTGCTACAAGTATTAAGTCAAGCTCTGAACTCACTGCTACAAGTATTAAGTCAAGCTCTGAACTCACTGCTACAAGTATTAAGTCAAGCTCTGAACTCACTGCTACAAGTATTAAGTCAAGCTCTGAACTCACTGCTACAAGTATTAAGTCAAGTTCTGAACTCACTGCTACAAGTATTAAGTCAAGCTCTGAACTCACTGCTACAAGTATTAAGTCAAGCTCTGAACTCACTGCTACAAGTATTAAGTCAAGCTCTGAACTCACTGCTACAAGTATTAAGTCAAGCTCTGAACTCACTGCTACAAGTATCGAGTCAAGCTCTGAACTCACTGCTACAAGTATTAAGTCAAGCTCTGAACTCACTGCTACAAGTATTAAGTCAAGCTCTGAACTCACTGCTACAAGTATCGAGTCAAGCTCTGAACTCACTGCTACAAGTATTAAGTCAAGCTCTGAACTCACTGCTACAAGTATTAAGTCAAGCTCTGAACTCACTGCTACAAGTATTAAGTCAAGTTCTGAACTCACTGCTACAAGTATTAAGTCAAGCTCTGAACTCACTGCTACAAGTATTAAGTCAAGCTCTGAACTCACTGCTACAAGTATTAAGTCAAGCTCTGAACTCACTGCTACAAGTATTAAGTCAAGCTCTGAACTCACTGCTACAAGTATTAAGTCAAGCTCTGAACTCACTGCTACAAGTATCGAGTCAAGCTCTGAACTCACTGCTACAAGTATTAAGTCAAGCTCTGAACTCACTGCTACAAGTATTAAGTCAAGCTCTGAACTCACTGCTACAAGTATCGAGTCAAGCTCTGAACTCACTGCTACAAGTATTAAGTCAAGCTCTGAACTCACTGCTACAAGTATTAAGTCAAGCTCTGAACTCACTGCTACAAGTATCGAGTCAAGCTCTGAACTCACTGCTACAAGTATTAAGTCAAGCTCTGAACTCACTGCTACAAGTATTAAGTCAAGCTCTGAACTCACTGCTACAAGTATTAAGTCAAGTTCTGAACTCACTGCTACAAGTATTAAGTCAAGCTCTGAACTCACTGCTACAAGTATTAAGTCAAGCTCTGAACTCACTGCTACAAGTATTAAGTCAAGCTCTGAACTCACTGCTACAAGTATTAAGTCAAGCTCTGAACTCACTGCTACAAGTATTAAGTCAAGCTCTGAACTCACTGCTACAAGTATTAAGTCAAGCTCTGAACTCACTGCTACAAGTATCGAGTCAAGCTCTGAACTCACTGCTACAAGTATTAAGTCAAGCTCTGAACTCACTGCTACAAGTATTAAGTCAAGCTCTGAACTCACTGCTACAAGTATTAAGTCAAGTTCTGAACTCACTGCTACAAGTATTAAGTCAAGCTCTGAACTCACTGCTACAAGTATTAAGTCAAGCTCTGAACTCACTGCTACAAGTATTAAGTCAAGCTCTGAACTCACTGCTACAAGTATTAAGTCAAGCTCTGAACTCACTGCTACAAGTATCGAGTCAAGCTCTGAACTCACTGCTACAAGTATTAAGTCAAGCTCTGAACTCACTGCTACAAGTATTAAGTCAAGCTCTGAACTCACTGCTACAAGTATCGAGTCAAGCTCTGAACTCACTGCTACAAGTATTAAGTCAAGCTCTGAACTCACTGCTACAAGTATCGAGTCAAGCTCTGAACTCACTGCTACAAGTATTAAGTCAAGCTCTGAACTCACTGCTACAAGTATCGAGTCAAGCTCTGAATTCACTGCTACAAGTAGACACCACCTGATATGACAGAAAGATTGTTAAAGCAAAGATAAACCTCCATACATTAATATGTATATACAGTTATATTTTTAGATATAAATATTTGTCTAGATGTTGTTAATGCAAACACAACTGAAAGCGAAAGCAAACGATCTGAATCACCAAATGCTTTAATGACCTTCCATGCCTCCAGGAGAGACAACATAATCCTAACAACATTGGCATCTAACAGAATCAATTTCAAGAGCAACATGCAGAGATGTTATAACTATTACAACTGCCAAAGTCTTTGACATTTTCTGTTTTATTTTGCTGTTCATGCATATTCATTAAGTGGAATTTTGTCTGTATGAATAAGCAATAAGCCAGAAACACCACGATTTGGAATGATATTATGACTAAATAAGAGAAAAACGTTTTTTTTTTAATTAAGTCCATACTGATAGTCCTTGTTGGCTCATCAAGGACATATTTTGGCAAAGAAATTTCGATGTGTTCTTGCTTAAATTATGCATATTCAGGAGCTGTCATTTAAACTTACAATTATATGCTAGAGGTTTTGCATCTGGTATTTACACCTGTAACAAAAGCATATGGTGTATCACAAATAATTCAATTACTATGCACTTTGTCTGTTGCTGTGTTAATGACACTGAATATGTCTGACCAGGGTATTCAAGAAAGGACCATACCTCTTCCATACAAAAGAGCACCCTTTTCCTCATTTTTTAAAAACAAAAATTGTCGGAAAGTTGAAATTTGGTACACATGTTCATTATCATTTCACAATGTTATATGACAAGAACTATAACTCTGTCATGTATTTTACCTGAATTATACCTTTTTAATTAGATTTTTCCGTTAACAATCTGGCGTTCACACCACTTGGTGCTTCACTTGGTGCTTCATTTGTTTTCTGATGTGAACTGGGTTACTTGTTTGTTATATTATGCTTACATATCCTAAACCTATCGCAACTTGTAACCGCATCACTGAGAAAGAAAAAAAGTAATGTATTTTGATAAAAAACCCAAAAACATTCATAAAATTTAGAATCTGAGAAGACATACATACATGTGTATAACAATGAAGATATCTGATAATGAACACCAAACTTTTGAGGGAAAAATCGAAAACAAAAAATATTTGCGTTCCATTTTTTAAAGCTTTTAAAATTTACATACGGTTTTTGACGCTTGTGCTGGGTGCACACAGCCTCAATCAGCACCTGTTTCACTGGTATACTGCAGTGCCACTTAGTATTAGAAATAAATTGCTGATTTATACAAAGACAAGGTTATTGAATATCAATCAGAGTGCAGACAATCTTATGTACCAAGCATATCATGGAAATAAATGGCAAGGGTAAATACTGTCCAGGGACACACAACTTAATCATACTAAGTCACTGCTGATCATATAGCTATTATGTCTGGAAGGCTTGCACAAAATGGCTGCCGTGTTGTTTATTGATGGAACCTCAAAGATATTTTTGGAAATGTTTTGAATATTATTAATTTTCATTGTTTCTCACACCAGGTCAGAGAGCAGCCACTGGAGAGGCTTTTGTAAGCTCTAATTTATGACTTCTTCTCATGGAGAAGCCTATTAGGGAGCTTACTATAAGACTAATGCCAAATAAAGCTTTTCATGGGGGCTTTGGTCTAAGTATAAATTACATCTGAGGGGTTATGAGTTCAAGCTACGACCAGACCCCTGGGTTGTGTTCATAAACTACTTGATTTAAACCATCCTTTCCTCTTTAGAATTGGCATGTTTTGAGAGTAAAATAGCTAGGAAAAAAACTCACGGTGTCCCATTAGTTTTTGTCTCGCCTTATGAAAAAATGCGAGACATAGGTGCCGCTAATGTTGGCGGGCTTGACGGCGTCAACATATTGTATTATAACTGTTTTGTCCTTAGGAGTAGAATGTTCAAATTTCATGTATAACCTCCTGGTCATTGCCCATCTTAATGCCAATAACTTCCAGCCCTGCAACCGACCGTGGGTCCGAGTCAAGGTCACTTAAATACATGTACCGTCACCAAAATTTAACACAAATATTTACGGTACATGTATTTTAGTGACCTTGACTCCGACCCACGGTCAGTTGGAGGGCTGGAAGTTATTGGCATTAAGACGGACAATGACCAGGAGGTTATATATGAAATTTGAACATTCTACTCCCAAGGACAAAAAAGTTACAATACAATATGTCAGCGTGAAAGTTTTGGTTAAAATTTTGGTTAACATTTGTGTTAAAATTTGCGTTAAAGTTCTTATAACTTTGTTGTCCTTTGGAGTAGAGTGTTCAAATTTCATATATAACTTCACTGGTTATTGTTCTTCTTATTCCAGTAACTATCAGTCTCATACTGACCCTGTGTCAAGGTCAGTTTCCTCTTAAATACGTCTACCGTCTCCAAAAGAAATGTGTTAAAGTGCGTTAAGTTATTATAACTGTGTTGTTCTTTGGAGTAGAGTGTTCATATATAACCTCACTGGTCATTGTTCTTCTTATTTCAGCGACTTCCAGCCCTCCAACTGACCCTTGGTCAAGGTCAGGGTCACTTTAATAAATGTATATTCTCCAAATTTCACATTGTTTTTGCAGCACTGCAGCAATGTACAGTGTTCAAAATCTCATATATAAACTCACTGGACATTGTTCTTGTCCAGCCATAAACTCATTGTTCTTGTCCAGCCATAATCTGTATAGCTTTCTTCTATTTTAAATGCATACACATTCCAATTTTCATGTGAGTTTTATAAGGTTTGACAGGAACTTAATTGCATTATCTTTTTTATGTAGCTACTGCAACAAGCTGGGTAATTTGATACTCCAGCAAAAGTTTATCAAAAGTGTCTATCTTTGGAAGGTTAACTTTTTACTTTAATTCCAATCAGTGTAACATATATAAGGTTGTAAATATTCTGGATAAACATGTTTTAAACAAATAACAAATCTTTCTCTTATTGACTCATTTATTAAATTCAAAAAATATATTACAAATTCCCTTAAATACTGTCTTGATAGCATTTGCCATGGTGATTAGACTGTTATATATAGTTGCCATTCTAACAGACTGCCAGATAATGAACTTCAATAAAAGCAACAGTTATTGCTACTTACTATTTATGGAAGTTTAAGAATTAATAACAATTGAGTAAAAATGCCTCTTTCATAGCAGTATAGAACAGTATTACATTAATTATATTGACATTTTCCCTGATAAGTGATAATTGAAGCAATTACAGTATACAGCCACCAATCATCTGAACGTTTTAAAATCACAATGTCACACTAGTTTTTCTGCATAACTTGTATTTGTTCAATCATTAATATTAATTACACTAAAATAAATATGAAGTAAATTATTTTACATATAATTAGCTGTTGATAATAATGCACCAATAATGTATGTTCAACTTATGGTAAAATCAGTGAGAAACATTGAAAACTTAATTTATTTATATGCAAGTAACTAGGTTTAAGAATATGATACTGGATATATAAATCGAAACAATAATTGCAATGCTTCATAAACACTTCAAGATTGCCATATGTCCCTTTAAGATAATGAAATGAATGAATGTATACAATTTGCCATTACCATTGTTACATACTGCCATGTTCTAAAACCAGCAACAGAATTACATTAATTTTAATATGAGTTGACATTTCTTGATAAAACATGATACATGCAGATTAATTAACATGTTAGTTCCTGAAACAATACAAGTTGGCAAATTACTTAAATTTTACATCAAGTCCTGAATGTGTAGTTTCTGCAGATAGCTATCAGGTATTAAAGGGAACTCGAGTACATCAGGCTTTGGGGCCTAATTTAAAACATAATAAAGTATAAAATTATCAATTTAAGGGTGAAGTAGTTCATAAATATAGATGGAACATTAACAGTTTCCTATAATACACTGTAACAAAAATTATAATTTAAAACAATCTTTAAGTCCATAGAGTACCGGCATGCACTTTGCATAATGTTCATTATAGACTTTGACTTATCAAATATGCATCGTGGTAGACTAAATAAACCTCATAAGATTTGTTTGTTCGTTTGAATTGTGTTTTACGTCATTTTCAACACATGTAAGGTTATATATATGACTGTCAATTTTTTTAGGTGGAGGTAGACCACCCACTTTTCCTGGGTAGAACCAATACTGTACATGGGAAATAAACCTCATAAGAATAAAAACTAAAACAATATACTGCTACAATGGTACATAAATGTTGAACGTTCTAAAATACTTTGTACGAATTTGCATTTGCTTTCATATTTTTGTTCTAAAATACCTTGTATGAATTTGCATTTGCTTTCATATTTTTGTTTATCGCATAACTATATTAACAAAAGTATTTTAAAATTGAATAACGTTTTAAAGTTCAATTAACTACCATACACATGTAGTCTGTTTTTTTGGGGCAGGATTGCAAAATCAAAATCCAGTGTATAGAATGGTAATGCTTGTCCATCCAATAATATTTGCATTTAGCTTCATTTATTGAAAACTATGAATGCTACCGTACGATATACTGACAGTCTTGCTTGACTTTGTTAACAATTACTATAAACCCTCGGTTTTGTCAAGATGAAGGTCCCTTGAAACATGTATGATGGACATGTTTCTTTAGGCCAGACATCATGTTGCGCGCAACTCTTGTTATACATAACTTGCATTTGTTCTATCATTACTATCAGTAATAAAAACTGTTTTTGCATATTACTAACTGTTGATAATATTGCACTAATAGTAATTATATTCAAACATAATGGTAGAATAACTAGAAAAAAATAAATCTCTAAATTTTATATTATTATTCAAGCAGGTTTAAAGTCGAAATAATACTGGATTAATACATCGTGACACGAATTTTAATGCCTGATAAAAACTTCGAGATTGCAATGTGTCCCTTTAAAAAACCCACAAAATATGCCTTTAAGAGACAATAACAATATTTTAGTGCTGATTAAAAATATCAGCTTTTCCAAGAAGTAATGGCAACTTTGCATGTTTGTTAGCTTGTGTTTATCTCAAATTACTTCTATTCCACCACCGGGTCTCGGCAACAATGAAATCGATTATTAATCTGAATTCAGTTTCACATTTGTCGAATTTAATCGAAAAATGAAAAATAAAGAGCTTTAATTCTATAACTTGTTATTACCAATATCTCTGAAAATTAATATGATATGCACACGCTGCCATCAATGGCACCCGCATTTGGCAGCTATAGGATGCATATTGATCCCAAGATATATGTTCGTGTCTGGGGTTATGTTTGCTCTCCCCTAACGGTGCATCATCAATAGAAACAAAGGTATTACAAACATGGCGTTAAGCCTGAATCATCAATGATTTAAATGTTGCATGATTGAGGCAAGTACAGTGTTCGATTTTATTTGCAACTACTGTTAAAGAATTCACGACGCATCAGCATTTGTATCAACCACAACCTCACGTTATGAACGTTCAAACAAAATGCTGATTCCATTTCCATCTAATCATCACCCAAGTTTGTCTGCAATCTTGTCTTGTTCCCTCAGTGGTTTATTCCCTTGTTGCTCAAGCTTCTGCCAAGTCATTTAGTACCTTTGTGGCTTTCTAGGCTATTGTTTTTTAGCTCTACTGATCAGAGATCAGCAGAGCTTATGCCGTGGAGCAGTGTCCGTCGTCCGTCCGTCCGTCCGTCCTTCTTTTAAACTTTTTTTTGTAGCGACTACTCCTCTGAAACTACTGGATGGATTTTCATGAAACTTTACAGAAATGTTACCCATGAAGCCTAGTTGATCGTAGCAAAATTCATGTTGATGTGAAATCCAAGATGGCCGCAACAGCTAAAAATAGATTTTTAAAAAACAAGTTTGTAGCAACTTCTTCTTGAAAACTATAAGTGATATTGATATGGGACTTTTTATAAATGATCAGCATGATATGATGTTGATCCTTGATGAAAATCATTTTGATTTCACATTAAACATGGCTGCCAGCGGCCATATATGTTTACAGTTATATAGTAAAAACTTGCAGCGACTACTCCTCCAAAACTACTTGACGGATTTTCATGAAACTTCACAAGAATGTTACTCTTGATGTCTAGTTGATCCTAGCAAAATTTCACATTGGCTGGAAATTCAAGGTGGCCACCACTGCTAAAAATAGATTTTTAAAAAACAAGTATGTAGCGACTACTTCTTGAAAACTATAAGTGATATTGATATGGGACTTTTTCTAAAATGATCAGCATGACAAGATGTTGGTCCTTGCCAGTGGCAATCTTTGTTTACATAGAGTTCTATAGTAAAAACTTGTATCGACTACTATGACACTACTTGACGGACTTTCATAAAACTTCACAGGTTAGATACAGATCTCATTTAATTTAATATATTGATTTTAAATATTCTTTCAAGGTCAAAGTGCTTGCCCACATGTCTGTTTCTCTAATTCAAATTGCAAGAGTATAAATACACATTAAATGTGCACAATCCTTATTTATGTAATGCGGTTCACAATCTAGCATATGACTGGACATGACAATAGAGGGTGTTAGATAACAATAGGCAAGGTGATACTATCTTAATTCAATATTTGCATAAAGGCTGTATGCAAATGTTGTATCCCTTTCAATATTTATATTGTGCCTTTCAAGTGCTTTGCACCCACTGACCCTTTGGTATTTAGAGAAGTTGGTTTCTGCCCTTGAAAAGTAAAGCTAATCAAAGGATTAGTTTAAAAATGACAATTTAAAATTAGGTAAATGTGTATATCAGAATATAAACCAATTATTGTTTGTTTGTTTGTATGGTGTTTTACGTCATTTTCAACACATGTAAGGTTATATATGACGGTCAATTTTTTGTGGTGGAGGCAGACCACCCACTTTTCTTGGGTACCCGCCATCTGTAAGAATCAACACTTCCTCACTTACGGTATGTAGTAGATACTCATTTTTGAGCTGATAAAAAGCTGAAAATTAATTTGACCGCCTGCTCCCACACCCCACACCAAATAACTCCGCTAAAATATACCCCTAAAGCAATACCATACCCACATCCCACCCAACAAAATCGAAAATATAAATAAATAAAAATCTGTATTTTGCTTCGACTTTCCTTCAGTTGTGAGTGCGTGTACTTGATTGGTCTATTGTACTAATAATTCAGATCCAATCTTCATTGCTGTAACAATAATTACTCCTTATTTAATACCGACATAATTGGAATTAGTATGTATGATTTGATCACCAATTATAAACAATTTCTCACAGGCTATAAACTTTATGTCCAGACAGGTACATTACTATTGTGGTCATTTTAGCCAGAGCTTGACCCATTTGACACACATAATCATATGAGCAGATCTAATGCCCAAGAGGGGTGTACCTTTTCAGATTTTATTTTGTGATATTGCGCCACAATAGTTTTACTGGGTGGTCGCAGAGGTCAGGGCTTTTTTTATATAATAGCTTACTCTCAAATTTTAAAATGGGCTATAAATTACAAAGGCTCAACATGTTATGCATTGTTACAGGGATTAGTTAAAAAGAATCCGGTTAAAATTATTTCTTAAATAACTCATTAATTTTCTGTTTACACCACAGTTGGCATGTTTGGGGTATTGTCGATGGAGATGTTGACCTTCAAGTGACAAACTGACTGTCTTGTCTGTATAAACAACATTATCCCTGCTGTCTTGTTACATTGCAAAGTCTTGTAATGTTGAAAGGCTGCAAAAACAAGCTTAACTCATGTTATTGTCTCCTGATACATAAATTAATAATCATGTTTTCACTTATTTCGTCTGCTGCAAGTGTGGAAGAATAGAAGCCTTACAACCATAAATGTGAGAGGTTCACAATTAACGGTACACTTAGGTTACCTTTGGAATTGTATGTTTTAATTTTAGAGTGTCTTCAGAAAATAAGATGCATGAAGTGAATCGAATGCGTCTTATTATACGAAAGCAGTCTAAAATACAATTTTATTTATTTTAATGTGTTCAAAGCATGCACCGCATTGTGTTCACTTTGTTAAAACGTATCTCGTGCGAACATGTTTATCTTTCATTGTCTTCAATGAAGACTACCCGTGTGGTTCTCGGGCAAGAATAAGGACATTGCTTTTCCAGGCAGAATGGAAAAATCCCCACCGATTGTGTTCATTTTATCTTTTTTTGTCATGTTTATTAAAGGTCTTCATCATCATCCATGTATTATAGTTCAGGTGCTACTTGAATGGTGGAAGAAAGCAATGGTTGTGGCTTCAGCGAAAAATGGAGTGTTTACGACAGAATATGCAGCAACTCTGCAGTTCTTCAGCATTACGTGGTCCCGCCTTAACTCTATTAAGCGATCGGAAAGCTTATAAGCAGGATTTTATAATGGATATTTCGACAATAAAACAAATTTAAAAACATTTTTTTACTATATATAACCTGTTTAATATTACCTACTAAATGTTTTAATTTTACAACACGCAAACTTTTTAAACCGAAATTCAGGTTTTATTTCATACCCCAGCCAACCCCGTTTTCACTTCTTGGAGAAGGGGTTGGATGGGGTATGAAAGTTAATACTCGGACCACGTAATATGTTAAAAGGTTCTATAGCATGGATCAAGAGTGCTTAAAATTGCTAAAAATAGATTTCATTCATACAAATATGTATGATTTTGTCCGAAAACAGATCGGGAATTTATTGAATTTGATTGTACTTCCATTGTTCAACTTGGCACGATTTTTTCATGAAATTTACAGTCTTATTGTGTGACGTCAATATCGATCTGTGCTATTATGCATATTTTTATCTCGCTGTAAATAGAAAATGGGGTCTTGAATGTTCATTCCTGTTGGCGCCATATAACATTTTTGTGTTGGTGCGCTTTAAAACCCCAATTCACTGAAGACACAAATCTTAGTGAAGAAGACATAGGAAATAAAGCTTGTTGATTGGACAAAAATGAAGTTAACTTTAGATTATGGTCTAATATTGTTAAACGGCTGATCCCACATTATTTAGGATATTTCATTTCCCTCTCTTTGGGTGGCTCAAATATCCCAAGGTAATGCAACAGTGTTGATGAGCTGTTGAATGCCAGTTCAGTTAATTTCTTGTCAAAATTCGCTACTGGGTTATAAAATTTGATACTGTTACAATTCATATGATAAATGGCAAGTTTCCCACCCATTTGATTGGTCGATAACATTTGAGTTGTTGAAAGCAAGATCAGTGACTTTGTTGACCCCCGCCGGCTTTTTTTCACACCGATTATAAATTATTTTGAAAAGATTTTGATCAGGGGTCAACAGTCAAAAAAAAAAAAGAGGTCTGTTTTAAAGATTAAATGACTCATGCTATCACAAAGGACAAGGTATGATAAGGCCCCCAAAATATTCGAAATGCAAAATAATAATATTTACATATAATCTGTTGTGCATATTGAAGTAAATTGATCATATTCTATCTTCAAAATATATTTTTATTTATTTTATTTATCGAAAAGAATTATATAGGGTCTCAAAAAACGGCACTTTTGGTATTTTTGTTATATTTTGTAGATTTTGGACCTTTCTGGGCAAGATTTTGATCCTAAAAATATAGAGCGCACCTCCGAGCACACACAGTCTTTTGACTGATGATGCATCCCTATCAAGTACCTGTTTCAACAAAAAATCAGCTGTGCTCGAGGATGCGCTCTGTATTTCCAAGACCACAAAATGATCGAAAACTGCTGAAAATGAACAAAAATGTCATTTTTTGAACAAAAGGCCTTGTTTTTGAGGCTCTTAAACTCTTTTAGAGCCTTCAAACGTACTTGTAATGAGTTTTAATATTGATTCAGTTCATTTGTAGCTAAACTAGATATTCAAAACTTGTGCATTAAAACTTTCAATATTCGGGGCCAATTTTGTCCTTTATGTCATACCGAGTCCTTTCACATTTAGAAAAATTCTGGGTGACAATTTTTTTATAAAGAGTTGTAGTTATATAAGTAGCATTACGTATAGTGTGCCAACAACACCCCTATCTTTAAGGAAAGTCTTGTGCGCTGACATTGATTATATTTCAACGATAATTGATTGCATTTTCACTACAGTTGATATCGCGTTTTAAGAGTTACAATATCGAGTCCCATGTTTATTTCTTGATAATTGCGCACCGGGCATTAGTTTTAAAATTCACACTAAAATTACATTTTCCATGTTCCCTATCGAATTGTGTGTTCACCATTGGTCATCAAAAATTTATTTCGTCGTACAGTTACACATCATTAATTTTGTTTTGAATTTAAGATGCGGAGACACTGTTCCTATATATTTTGCCTGTCGTTCATAAATATTCGCGTAGCTAGTAGCTACCCAATCTGTGCTTAAAATTCAGTAAACGTGTGCTGTGAAAATATAGGGGCGATAGTGTTACGAACTTACAAACCTGGTGATAAGGAGTAATACATTGTTGTCCCAGCATGATAAACATTTAATATTCAATGTCATTTATTGAATAGTAATGGTGGGGTTGGAAATTAAATGCGATATATAATATAACCAGCTGCTGGGTGCGATTATATTGAAAATTCCTTGATAGCGTAATTGGTTAAGGAAACTCATTTTAGGTGTTTACATAATTTGATCGTATCAGAATTTAATGACTTATCGTCTAATTGACACTAATTGGTGTGATCTGTTACTATAGATTGGATATCACGCTTGAATTTTTTTGAGGATATTAGATTGGTGGAAGTGAGAGTATGTTGTTAAGATTACGATAGAATAAGTCTCTTTTGTTTTATGCTCCCCGAAGGGCGGCATATAGTTACGTCACACCGTCCGTCCATCAGTCAGTCAGTCACGTCGTGTCTGGTCAATAACTCTGACATTCATGGACGGATTTTCAAATATCTTGGCACAAGTGCTCACCACAACAAGATGACGTGTTGCTCGCAAAATTCTGGACTGTGGCTCCAAGCTCAAGGTCACACAGATTTTCAAATAACTTGGCACATAAGTACTCACCACAGCAATACGACTTGTTGCATGCAAAACCAAGTCCGTGGCTCCAAGGTCAAGGTCACACTTAGAGGTCAAAGGTCAAAACCACCTTGGGGGCATTTGTCACTTATAGTGACATTTCTTGTTATCTATAGATAATTATACATTAAATGCAGCAATTCCGATACTAGTAAACGTTGATTCACTGTATTTTTATTTAATTATAGAAAATCTTAACATTGAATGCATTGCATGACTTGAACGTTTTAGGGTTTTCTTGAAAATCACAGACCTATGTCTTTAAAGCACTGTGAAAACTATAAGTTAAATTTTTAATTACATTTTTTCCTTTACACTTTGTGCCAAATTTCATTCAGCCCGAGGGAGAGAGAGCAAGTGCAGTAGAAGTGATCATTGGCGTAATAGGTTAACTGGTTAGATTTCATGTATGATAATGACGTAATGACGTCCAGTTGTTATAATTGACGTTGACAGGTCGTAATTGGTCGATTTGGAAGGAATTAATATTACTAAAGTTTAGAGAATTATGCATGTATAAATGGATTAATTTAGTGCACGGGTAATCGGATTAAAAGGAAAATTAATTCCATGTTCAGTTTAAGTGTAATTTAAAGTATTTTGTAGACTTCTTTTATGTTGGATTTAAATGTTCAGAAATTTGTCCATGACTATTGCTTCATCTTCTAAATAGTAAATTACCTTCATCTTCTAAATAGTAGATTACCAAACCTAACTTCCTTAAATTAGCAAGTACTGGGTCATAGAAAATAAGCAAAACAACTTTTAACCAGCAGGAATATAATAGCCTTTGCGTCCATTGTAAACCCGGAACAACCTTCGCAGGCTGATCATGTCTGGCTGCTGATCAGTCATTTCCCCCAAAACACCCATTTGTCACATAAATGGAATGGTCTTAATTCAAAGAAAGAATAGTCCGTTATATATGTGTAGGGCGTTAAGGGTTAAGACATCTCATCATATTTCAAAAAATACACACACACACAAAATATGTTACAGCTTTAAAGGGACACAGTCATGGCAATCTTGAATTTTATTTTTCATTTAAAAGGGACACAATACAATCATGGCAATTTTGAAATTGTTATCAAGCATTAAAATTAGCGTTGCGATATATTTATCCAGTATAATTTTAATTTTAAACCTGCTTGCATATCATTAACTAAACATTTTGAGTTTTCATTTTCTCTTGTTATTTTAGCATAGTTTTTAATATATTTATTATTGGTGCAATATAATCAACAGTTAGTAATATGCAAAAACTATTGACTTGTAGCTGTTCCTATAATTATTATTAGTGATTGACCAAATTGCAGGTTATGTACAAAAACTAACGGGACGCCTGGAGTTCCTTAAAAATCAAGATTGCAGTGTGTCCCTTTAAAACTTAACAGTGTCCCCTTAGTTTTTCTACATAATTATATGCAAATCATTATTAATATATTTATATTATAATAGTTTAAAGCAAATTGATTTTGTATTTTACTAATTGTTGAGTATATTGCACCAATTTTAAACCTATATTAGTATAATGAAGATAAATTGAAAATTCCAAGTGTTATTTAAAGTCAAAATATACTGGATTAATAAAATTGAGGTGCTAATTTTAATCCTTGATGAATACCTGACATTGCTGTATGTCATTTTAAATTTATTTGACACTGCACATCACTTGGTGCTTAATATTTAAAAAATAAATATAAAAAAAGGCGGACAGCTTGTAAAACTCTTTTCGGGAGAGTCATATGAAGGTATCACATGACGCAGGGTTCGAATGATGATTATTCAACAAGTAGTCCTATCATAATTACATACAAACGGCAATAAATTTTTGTTAAACACTCGCAATATCATGAGATATCTCTTGAGATAACATAGACTGGAGGACATGAATAATAATTAAGGTATGCGTAGGTCACATAATAGGGAGAGAAAAAGTAAGATAGGTTCATATAAGGAAGAAAAAAATCCATAGATCATAAAGATCAACTAGACACAATTATGTGAATACCAATTAAAATATGTCCTAAACGTGCATGATGAGATCCCCTAATTTACATGCACGGTAATTTTGTTAAAAGTTGTATCAAAAACAGTTGCCGTGGCTCACGGTCTTCATAAACAGTTGTCATGGTGCTATTATCTTCAAAAACTGTTTCTATGGCACTATTATCTTTAACAGCAGTGGCCATGGAACTATTACCTTCAACAACAGCTAAGCAACAACAGTTTCCATGCCACTATTATCTTCAACAACTGTTGCCATGGCACTATTTAATCTTCCAGAACAGTTGCCATGCCACTATTATTTTCAACAACTGTTGCCATGGCACTATTTAATCTTCCACAACAGTTGCCATGACACTATTATCTTCAACAACTGTTGCCATGGCACTATTTAATCTTCAACAACAGTTGCCATGGCACTATTATCTTTAACAACAGTTGCCATTAAACTGTTGTCTTTAACAACAGTTGATGTGGCACCATTATATTTAACAACAGTTGCCATGCTACTATTATCTTTAACAGCAGTTGTCATGGCACTATTATCTTAAACAGCATTTACCATGGCATCATTATCTTTAAGAACAGTTGCCATGCTACTTTTATCTTCACCAACTGTTGCCATGGTACGTACTATGATCTTCAACAACATAGCCATGTCACTTTTATCATACATAACAGTTGCCATGGCACTGTTATCTTCAGCAACAGTTGTCATGGCAGTATTATCTTTAACAACAGTTGCCATGGCACTTTAATATTCAACAACTGTTGCTATGGCACTATCCTCATGCATCATGGACTGGTTGTCAACATCATGGACTGGTTGTCAACATGATACATGTGCTAGATGTTTTGATGGCCCATTAAGTCACGTACCTTATTTAGAAAAGAAATTGTTTTATGGCTAACAGTTTAGTGACCCGATAAATAGAAAAACTGAATGGATAACATTTTGTATAATTATGCAAAGTGAGGTAGGTGTTACTAAAGCGAGACCGACTCCATGATATCGGTAATGAAAATGATGAGCATCATAAACCTATTCAAGAGGGAAAAAATCGTCATTTATACTTGAAGCACATTTTGCTGTTAAAGTGAGCGGATCTTAGGTGATCTTATATCACAAGTATGTAATTGCTTTGAAGCACTTAGGGCTGTATCACACGTGTAAAATGATAACTTAAATTTCGGCATTATAAGCACTGCAAAAAACTATTTAGTTTTCTTTAAAAAAAAAAAAAGCAAAAAACTTTATTTGCTAACTAGATACATTATTTGAGACATCTTTATTGCACCATCTTGCATTAATTTGTATGATGGATTTTTAGATCTCCATAATAATACACACTTCCAAACTGTTTTTTTATGCTAAACAGTCAATTAATAAAAGGATGAATAAATGCTGTAATTAGTTGTTTGTACCTTTAATGCGCTATTTTACTAAAGTTCATTTAATTCTGATTCATGCCCTTTGATTACCAGATTGGTGTATTATTACATACATGACATGATAAAAAGGTCGGTCTAATTTAAACCAAATCAATATCTGCATTGATAAGTCAGTCCCTTTAATACATTATCTCACTTTCATTCATACTTTCGCTTCTTTGCTCGAGAGTTAGTAGACTGAGACAAACCTTTATACGGCCGATTTATACTGTATACGAGTAGATTTATACGTACACAGGACCATTTGATTTGTCACTGGTCTGTTTATAGTCGTATACTTCCATCACCGAGCAGTCTGGGTTAGTCAGGGGCTTCGATCTGTTGCTCATATCCTTCTGTGTGGTTGTGGAGCGAAAGTGGTGATAATAATAAATACATCTCTAGTGTTTTGATGGATTTGACGTGGTCGGGGATTGTTCATTCGTGCTATAGTGCAATTTTTTTTTACACTTAAAGTGTCACATATATAAATAGGTTTAATTTTTACAAAATTGAATGCAGTTATTGGCAAATAAGATTCTTCAAGGATTAACAAAGTTTATCTCATTTTCAATTCAATTTGCGTACGTTATAGTTTAGCATAATAATATTTATGCTAATTTGTTATTTTGGCAAAAAAATATTATATTAAATCTTTTAAAGTTTTTGTGGTTTTATTTTTCGGAATTAATTTTAGGCTTAAATGTGATTTTATAATTGATTATGCTTGTCCATTTTTTTGCTGTAATTTTTTGCTATAGGTCGTGAAACTTTCTAAATTCAAAAGTTTAAACTAATATGCAAACATTGACGTAATAGAATTTTGCAGTTTCCACTTTAAGTTTATTCTTATTTAAATATTTGTAGAGTTTTATTTGCACATTATTTTAAGCTTTTCAATCCAACAAGTTTGAATTGAAGTTGGTCAAGTTTGAATTGAGGTAATATTGTATTTCAGTGAATAAAAATTGACATTTGAACATTTCCTAATATAGTCAACAGACTGGCATTCTGACCTGTCTGGTATTTGCAGTATTGGGAAAAAGTACTTTCCAGTTCACAGTTTAAACTCTGCAGCAGTCCATGTCAAAATAAACTGTCAGGAAAAAAAAGGACTTTTACAAAAAAGGAAGTTGGATATTTGGAATTAGTAGATGCCATCTGTGTCCTGCTTTTCGATGAAATAATTTTTTATTTCAAAAATTACTCTTTAAAAAAAATGGGAAAGGATAAAAAATTAGACATGTTGACTCTGGGCTTGTGCTTTATTATCCTCGGGGTGCTACTTTGCCCCGGGGTCAATTGTGATACCCATGAAGACACGGGCGAGGAAGAACGCTCATGGGCGGTGTGTAGACTCGAAAGCGATCGAGGGAATTGTACAGACTACAAAGTGAAGTGGTATTTTAACGAGACTTTGCAAGTTTGTGAAAGATTTTGGTACGGAGGTTGCAACGGTAATGGGAATAGTTTCGAGAGCGAGCTGGAGTGCACTTCTCACTGTAAGCCGGATCTAAAGGGAACAGGTGCGTTATGTCATTGTTTTATCCTCGCTGTACTGTTTGTTATATTATTAGTACACATTTGAAGGTCATTATAATTTCATGTTATGCAATCTGCAACTCCAAAGATTTATGGAATGCGAAAACATATACCGTATACCCCCATATAAATACTCTCATGCCCACCCCTTCCCATTCCTATTTTTCAATAGGGCGGTGGTTTTATGAGGTCTAGTTTGGAGAAAATACTCTTGCCAGTAGCCTGACTTCACAGATACCGGTTTAAAAAAAAAAGAAAAAAAGTCTTATATTCTATTACATACTGAGTATGTAATAGAATATAAGACTTTTTTTTTTTTTTTTAAACCGGTATCTGTGCCTGACTTGAGGTCTAGTTGAGATTCACCATGATCCAATGAATACATCTGATAAAACTCTCTGGTTCATATTTTTTAAATATTCGTGGTTGAAAAATGGTTTAACCTGAAACTTAACCTTGCCTTTTTACAAGTGATTGCTAATAATTTTCGAAGTATTAGGTGTACACTTTTGAACATCACAGACCTTAGTTTGAACATCAGAGACCTTAGTTTGAACATCACAGACCTTAGTTTGAACATACAGACCATAGTTTGAACATCACAGACCTAAGTTTGAACATCACAGACCTTAGTTTGAACATCACAGACCTTAGTTAGAACATCACAGACCTTATTTTGAACATCACAGACCTTAGTTTGAACATCACAGACCTTAGTTTGAACATCACTGAGCTAAGTTTGAACATCACAGACCTTAGTTTGAACATCACAGACCTTAGTTTGAACATCACAGACCTTAGTTTGAACATCACAGACTTTCAACATCACAGACCTTAGTTTGAACATCACAGACCTTATTTTCAACCCCAAATATGGCATATTTTAATGGTCATTGGCAATTTTTGATGTCATATCTTTCCATGGTGGTTGGGCTCATGAACCATTGATGTGTTGGACAGCTTCAAGTTTTCTCTTGCTATTATTCCTATTTGATTGATTGATTGATTGATTGATTGATTGTTTGGTTATTGCAACTGTCATTAGATCTCCTATCTGTCTTTCTTGTTCTTTATTTTTTGTAATTAATGTTTTAAATATGGCTGTGACCGTCTTTCTCTTGTCCTATGCAACTTCTTCCTTTCCCACACATCACCCACACATCAAAGATGTTCCTGGGTTATGTATCAAAGGATATAGATGATATTAATATCTGTACAAATATCGCTATCTTGGGCATGATTACAGTTGGGTATTTAGGTAGATGGGTCGCCATATATTCTTTTCATCTCCGTGACTGATGCAAGACTGGTATAGTATGTGATATCGGTAGATACAGATACCTCTCTTCATTTTTCGTCAATGGTCTCCCAACAATTTTATGGGCAAATATATTTACTTTGGGTTTACTGTCATATGGGTTATATAGATAACGAATATAGTAGATATACATAAATTGGCCTATACAGCATAAAATGTAAAATCAAGAGACTCAAGGCGATTTGAACTTCAATTTATGGCTAAGACAGTTGTTGTGGAATAATTTGCAAATGATAAACACCGTCCCTAACCCAATATTGTTGCCAAGGTACTGCTTAGAGAATTCATTTTTTCCCCCTCAATAATTTGAAGTATTCCCCTTTATTACCTAACAAACTAAATATTGAGTTATTAATGGGTCTCTCTTATTAAATTTTGTTCAAATAATTCAATAAAAAGTAAATTCAATGCAAAACATTAAGTACTTTAATATGGTACAGCATAATTAATACAAAGCCCTGTATGAAATAATATTTACGACTTATAAAAGAAACACTTGATGAGTCGTCAACTTAGTCCAGACCAAACTGTAAACAAGAGTTAAAGTGAAAGGGTCAGTTTAAACTGAAGCACATTGTTTCAGTTCCACTCATATTGGACAGACATAATTCTTCCAGATGGATCCTTAATCAAAATGGATCACCTAGGAGGTCTTAATTTATGATACATATATTTCAAGCTTAGATTTCATATTAAAATACATGATCATATACTATAAAATAATTGGACAAGAACAAAAGAAATACTTTTCATAAAATACAAGTCAAATAAGTTATACGTCTATTTTAAAAGGCTCATGGATTTAATCTATTTCTGTCTTGCCTTCAAAGAAGGTGGCGAGACACTAAGGAATCACTTTGAGGCAGCAGACACAGAGATGGCGACAGGGGCAGCGTCACATTTAAATTTAAAGTTTTTAAGTTCTTCACCTACTAATAACTTCAACATTGCTTACTCATATACAGAACTGGTTCTACCCGGGAATAAGTGGGCGGTCTGGCTCCACCACAAAAAATCAACCATTATACATAGACTAAAATGTGCTGAAAAATGGCTTTAAACACCAAACAAACAAACAAACATTCAAAAATTATTCAAACTTTGCACGTGTCTTCAGCGTCATCAAGGCTACTCAGACACGCAAGTTACGTAACTCTGTATTACATTTTAGCAAAATTATGGCCATTTTCTCGACCTAGAAATTCATAAAGTCTGGTCACTGTTAGGCAAGACATATGAATCAGTGGATGCTATTTTACATAATTGTTACCAATAAACAGTTTTACTGGCACACAGATGTTCAAATGGGCTACCATGGTTTTGCATGTGAGACTCTTCTAGTATGTCCAGTGACTTTTAAACATGATGAAAACCAAACATTAACAAAACACCAATCACTCAGCACTTGCATAATTCAAGCCCAGCACACAAATTATTATTTGAAAGTTCTTTCCATTTAGGTCCCTCCCTTGTGGATTGGCACCAAACTTGTACCATATATCATTAATTTAAATCTTAAATTTATATCATATAAAACCAGTTGATTTAAAATTGGGATGTCAGATGGGCGTAAGAATGGTTGGCAATAGGCAATGTACAATGTTTTTTACTCTAGTCTCACTCTACATGATACAGGGGCCGCCTGTTATACCTCGGGTTGGAATTCCCTATCTTCACCGGATACCCATGAAAGATTCTTATATTCTTTACTGGGCAGAGCGGATTCTATCCCCCAAGCATCTCGAGTAGGAACCTATTTGATAGCTAGAGTGAATTCCTATTCGTTCTCCAGTGGTTTCCTATCCTGGCCCCTCTCTCTCTTGGTTGGCTTGATATAACATAAGAGATTGGGTAGATAAAACGTTTAAACATTGACATGAGTCACATCATGTAAATCTTCCTTTCCAGAAATTTGAGTGACTTAAAAATATTATGTACCCCAGTCTTTACAATTACTGATATAAAAACATTTTAATATAATACTACAGTTATTTACAATTTATGATATGTTCATAAATTATGACATTTACTGGCTGATATACAAGATTTCATCTTGTCTCTAAAATTATAGGTTAAAAGCCATCGCATCATATTATTTTTGACAACTCATTTAATAAATTCAATGTTCAAAAATAGTATTTTCTGGTCAAATCTCTTTATTTCAAACTTGAATCTTATCTCTTTAGCGAGATCTAACTTTTCAATAATCGTTGACCCATAAGAAACTGGTTACTTGCTGAATAATACTGACTTTTTCTAATCGTGGATTGAATCTTCGCCATCTTGTTATCCGGTTAGAAAGTTGGATAATTATACCTTGTTACGAAAGCCAAGTATTTGACCATTAATTGAATGTCAAATATTTTACATGGCATGCATAGCTTAAAATTTAAATACTTAAAAACGACTTTATGCATTCAGTCGTGTTGTCATGTGACAAGAATACTAATTAGAGAGCACTGTCTAAAAGATATTGGTGACTGGACCGTTACAAGGTTAGGTCATTTATACAACAGCTGTTGGAGCAAACTGTTTGACCGCAAACAGAATGTCACAATGTTTAATTGGGTATCCATGTTCAAAGTTTGAGTGCTTTGCCGGTCAGTCTTGTTGACATAAGACCTGAATAACCAATTAGCAACAAATATATAATAATGAGGCCATAGGATTGACCTTTGAGTTAGATGGATGTATTTGTGGACAGAGAAATGTACTTTTAAAAGTACTTACTCTCAAGTATTGGTGGCCATCTTGAATAACAGATTTGTTCTCCCCATTCTGCGTGTTTGTAGCATGCCTTCTTTCACTCAGACTTTCAGCACAGTGAGGCTGGAACCTGTTGTTTCCTGATTAGGAGTCTAAACTTTCTATCCACTCACCTCAGCCCCTATGGAAAGGCCAAGGAAAAAAATGCATGCGTTTCCGCTAACCTGACCAGCCCTAAAATTTAGTCCCTACCCTGAAGTTTTTACAGCAAAATTTAACAAGCACCGTAAAAGTCAAGATCTTCTCTCTAAACCGTTATATGAAATAGTTTGTAAATAAAAAAAAAATCCTGCAAGCTTACCCTTATTTCTTTGGTCATGTTAGTAAAAACATAAATATACTGAAATAACGCACCAGTAGACAATACCTTTAATGTATGAACTTATTATATGCCGACTGGTACCGTTGGAGATGGGTGATTTGAATGATTTTTTTAAATTTACTGTTTTTATTGACAAGATATTT
This sequence comes from Cyrtodaria siliqua, assembly GCA_037043455.1. Taxonomy (NCBI): domain Eukaryota; kingdom Metazoa; phylum Mollusca; class Bivalvia; order Adapedonta; family Hiatellidae; genus Cyrtodaria; species Cyrtodaria siliqua. The sequence goes on along the minus strand of JAWPHD010001495.1, from coordinate 19,985 downwards.
GTCTCGTTCAGAATGAAATTTGTTTTGATTTGATTTGATTTATTGATTGTTATTATTGATTGATTGTTATTATTGAGATATTAAAGGTATTGTCTACTGGTGCTTTAGCTGTTTAGTTCAGTATATGTTGTTTATTTGGCTTAAAAAACAAGCACGCTGCAACTGTCTTTTATGAACCAATTTGTGCATTATATATCATGCAGGCTTTACCTATCATTATGAAAATGTCGTCTGGTAAAACCTGGTAAAAACAGATCATGTAAAGGCAAAGATATTAATAATATTATTTCACTGCAAAGTTATAACTTGAACTTGGCCTGGATTAAAGCTGATAAACCAAAAAATGATCTTTCATTTACAGGTATCTCCAACTGCCACTGTTGTGGTGTGCATTTTTTTATGTCCTAGTGAGATGACAGATTATGATGTTGTCAACTCCGGAATAATTTATCTTTTCGATAATACATTTTTTTTTGTACACATTAGAAAATACTAGGCGCTTGAGTTTAAATAGCACAAAAGATTACCTGTATAGTTTGAAAATTTTACATATCCAGCTTTTCAGTCGCAGACCACTGGGAGCTCAACTTGTCAAGTGAGAATGTCGATTCTTACAGACGGTGAGAGGTATAGAGTACAGGTTCTACCCAGAAAATATGGGGTGGTCTGCCTCTACCACAAAACTGACCGTCATATGTGGCCTAACATGTGTTGAAAATGATGTAAAACACATACAAACAAAACAGAACATAGTCTCAGATCACACTGATTCGGATTTCTTTTCTGTGCATTTTATTAAACAAATAAATAGTCCATGAGAATGAGATTCTGAATTTGAGAAATGTGTGTTAAACTAGATTTTGGAAGATACATGTTACATATACTTTTGCTTTGCAGCAACTTGCAGTTCTGCCAGTGAGAGGTTCTTGTAGGCCCATTGTGTGTATGCCTGACGTAAATATAGGGTGGGTCTGGAATGGTCATTGATTTCTTTTGGGGCCATAATTAATTACTGCCTTTTTGTGTTGGTTCTGCATTTAATATTTGAAAACCCAATTTAACTCAAATTCAACCTTTTTTTATTTAAATAGAAATATACATGTTTTTAAACCAGGATCTTTAATGTAGCAGTGAGGGTCTCCCAGGGATTTTGGGGAACAAGTGAACATGACCATTTATTTTTGGGAACATTGTCTGTTATTGGAAATATGTTTGGGGAACAAGGGAAAATTGGAAAAAAATATTTTGGTAACAAAGCAAATATTTGTGGGGAACAAGGGAACATTGGGTCATATTTTCAGGGAACAAGGGAACATGGACACCCCCTCCCGCCCCCTGGGAGGGCCTCATCAGTCTTAATCGTTGGGCACGTTAAAGAGCCATTGAAATTGGTATGTAAGTAAGAGTAGGGCATGGTTCGGTGTGAAATAACATAGGATTATGTGTAAAATGAGCTGTTAAACAAGATTATGTGTCAAATAAGCTGTTAAACAAGATTATGTGTAAAATAAGCTGTTAAACAAGATTATGTGTAAAATAAGCTGTTAAACAAGATTATGTGTAAAATAAGCTGTTAAACAAGATTATGTGTAAATTAAGCTGTTAAACAAGATTATGTGTAAAATAAGCTGTTAAACAAGATTATGTGTAAATTAAGCTGTTAAACAAGATTATGTGTAAAATAAGCTGTTAAACAAGATTATGTGTAAAATGAGCTGTTAAACAACAATTCTACTTTCTCATTTAACAATATCGTTATAGCACCAGATAATACAAACAGAATGAAGATTTTGTAGGCAATATACCCCAGAGACCATTAGCAGAGGATGAACAATAGCCGGTTCACTCATTGGTTGCAGGAAAAGCAAAACCCAGACAGGAAATACTCCTACAAATTATATTGTCGTGAAATATTAATGGAAACGATATAAGATTGAAAGTATGTCTAACGAAACCTTATACATTATTTAAGCCTTGGAGAGTTAAAAGGTGAATTCCATGGAATGAAATCAAACAAAAAGACGATGGGAATGTCATGCAATATGCCTATCGTGATATTGGAACTAAGAATTACATATTTATGTTCTGTAGATCCATGATCAGTATACCATGATCAATATATTCATTTCAGCCAGTTCTTCTTACTTTAATTTTAGTAGATTCCTGTATGTCCGATTTGGTTCTACTCAGGAAAAAATGGGCGGTGTGTCGACATCACTAAAAATCATCATCTAAAACTGTCATTTGTGGCCTAAAATGTGCTGAAAATGACGTAAAGCACCATTCAACCAACCAACCAGCCAACCAACCACAACCAACCAACCAAGCAACCAACTAACCAAGACACCAATGACTCCAAAAAACTTGCCTCATATTATTATATAAGGGCTGGCTCCACTGATGTTCTAGTTGATGATTTTACTGTTTCATTTTTACTGTATTCTTACTGTATTCGATACTAAGGTACTTCTTGATTGTGCTTTCTCAAACTTTTTTATTGCAGTCAATTGTTCTTCCTTTTATATGATTACATTCATTTATCTCTGATTTGACTATAAAATTTGCCTCATTATATATTAGGGCAGATTCCACTGATGCTGCTTCCTGATTGTTCTTCCTTTCCCTTTATCTCTAGCTGGTTCGTCTCCATAAAAATTGCCTCATTTGTTTGATGCCTGCTTACTGCAGACATGCTGTTTGTCTCCTCCCCTATCAGATGCAGTCTCCAGACATAATTAGTTTCAGTACTGCAAAATCTGATGACATTGACAGAGTTTAATGTGCAGCTTTTGTGTTTGATGGAGTCTCAATCGATGACATGGCTTCTTTATAAAATGTAGTAGGTGTTTTGGTATATCACCTATTATTGTTACTCCCACTGGGAGGTTGGGTGGACGTTGGGGTACATCAGGTCACTGGGAGGTTGGGTGGGCGTTGGGGTACATCAAGGGGGGTTGAACAGTTATCAGTTGCTAAACTAATTTCAGTTGCATTATAAAGAATGTTTTGAATAATTAGGAGGACCTTTGAATATTAGGGAGTTGGGAGTCTACAGATTTGTCAAACCACATTTAGGCTACACCCATCTTAATCATACTTTAAAAAACTGAAATAAACACAGTAATCCTGAGTGTGCTACTTACCGTATTTCCCATTATAAGAGCACCTCCCCAATATAAATATGGGGCATATAGTGTTAGCCATGTCCGTCTGTCCTTCCGTCCATCCTTCCTTCCGTCCGTCTGTCCGTTCCAAAACATTTGTGTGTCTATCTCCTCCCACACTTTTCAACCAGTTGATTCGAAACGTTACAGGACGCTTACCTATGATGTCAAGATGTGCATATATTTTAGCGTCAAAATCAACTCAGTATTACAGTTGCTTCGAAACGTTACAGGATGCTTACCTATGATGTCAAGATGTGCATATTGGTTCGCTGTCAAAATCGACCTTGTATTAACAGACTTATGGCCCTTTTTCATCAAATTTTACTTTAAAATATCTTGTATGTCTATCAACCTTCCTCCATTTCTTTTCAAACTTTACAGGATGCTTATCAATGATATTAAAATGTGCATATCGATTTGGCATCAAAATCAACCCAGTATTACCAGAGTTACGACTCCTTTTTTGTCAAATTTTACGTATTATACCGATTGTTTTCAGTGGGGGCATCCTTGTCCCATGGATGCCTCTCTAGTTTTTTTTACATTTTATAAGAGAGCCCTTTGGCATTTAACGTGGGAAATGTGGTACACATTTAATAAATTGTGGTAACTGTCGCTATATAAAATAGCTTTTCCTGCACCGAATTATAATGATTGAATTGAATTGAATTGTTGCTTAACGGCTCATCAACACATTATAAACCTATAGGATTATATTGCATGGAATTTAATCATATTTTATTCATTATTTTCTAAACTATTGCCTCAGGCTGTCATTATTTGTCAGAAAAATAATTATTTGACCTTTAATAAATTCTTTGTTCTGAAAAACGGAAACAATTTATTTGAGTGTTGCAGAATTATTCATTTTTATTAAATCAAATCATATACCAACTGCTTTAACAAATCCCATTTGAACAAAAGTATATTTTACAAAGAATGAAAATAACAAGAGTTTAAGTATACCGACTCCAGTGGGGCGTTAACATGTTCTTTTGTCTTGGGTTTTGCCACATGGCAGTCCTGAAATTTAACTGAGTCAAATCTATTTCTATGGAGGTCCAGTGATATGCACCCTCCACCCCACCCACACTTTGAATTTTTTGTGTGTCATTTCTTGATGTGCTTTCAAGATTTTAGTTTTAAGCAAAACATTTGGATCAATGCTGGATAAGGATTATTTATCGATATATGTCTGTACATTCCCAAAATTTTACCGAGGCATCTGCGGTGTGCCTCAGCATTGCCACAGGCCTGGGTCTTGAACAATTCTCATTTCATTTCCATTAAGGGCGGGAAAATTCTATTTCATTATGTTCAGTGATTTTAGTATCCTAGAAAAATCGCAATTAAGAGCAAGTTGAAAGGAAAAACATCTACCAAAAGAAATTTAACCCTCACTTTTGAAGCCGTAAACAAGTACTCTTTTCCTAAGGGGATCAGCAAAAATACAATAAAAATAGTCTGATGGGGACAAAATTGGCTTTTTGCTGTGTTGCAACATATTGTCAAGAGTTCACGTTTTATCAATGGATTACCCACTTTTGCATTTTTTATCTGATATCATTCATGACAGGAGATAAAAGTTAAATTTTGTGAATGAATCTGTTCTGCACACATAGCAAATTCGTGCAGAGCTCGTATTTTGGCATCCCCAGCATGCTTTCCTTTGACCCTTTTTTGGAGTGGTTCCAAGAAGTAAATCATTTTGATTTTAAAGGTTAGAACAGGTTCTATTTTTGTTGCCTTAGTTGTCCTTCAGTTCAGTTCAGGGTGAGAAGGTTCTAGGCCGATTTTCCATATTTTATTTCGATGTACATGGAAGATGAGCCTGGCATGTTCATGCCTGTTAGGCGCCATATAACCTTTCCATGGTTGGTGCGCCTTAAAACCCCAATTCAATTCTCTCAGGGCCATTCATATTTTCAGTAACTGATGGAAAACAACAATTGTTTCTGTTTACTGAACTTTAATAAAAGGTCAGTATTTTCAAGGATGCTGGGCTTTGAAGAATTAATTAAATTAATTATTTATCTAGCATTAAACATATTAAAAGGTTAGGAGATTTTCTTAGCTTTTGTTTTGGAAAAACGGAAATAACGATTTTGATCAAACACACAGTACAGGAGCGGGCGTGGCTATGTGGTTGGAAGATCGTAGGTTTGAGCGTCACTGGTGCCACTGAGTCCATTGGACCGGGACCTGAACCAGGCAGTCATACATGGTGCATGTTAAAGAACCATAGGCATCTGTTTCAAAGCAAGAGTAGCACTCGGTTCCCAGATTGAAAAATGTACACCTTCTCTCTCGAGGAGGAGGCTCAAAATAACCTAAGGCCATAATAAATAAATTGCTAGATTATCATCCCCGCCCGGCCTCATTTTATGGCGATTTTTATTTTAAAAAAAATATGGATTGGGAATTATGACAACCAATACGGGAAAACAACACTTTTTGCTATTGAAAATATCGGGAATGGAGGCGAACTTAGGCCCCAAAAATGGCAACAATAACAACAAAAAAAACACCACAAGAAATACTTCTTAAAATCTGAAAATATTTAAATTCTTAAATTAATTATGAGCCTAAATATATAAAACACTATTAAAATGTGTTTTCAACCATGGAAGTAGTATGTGTTACTATTTTTGCCATGTGCTGAGGCAATATTCCATTTGTAATATATAAATAACATTTTTTTAAACAACATTGGATGATAAACTGCAATTAATTTATTATGGCCTAAGATAAAGTGATGGTAAACTGTTAAATAATTTCTTTATAAAATTGGTGACCTACATTTCTTTTCTTTTTTATATGACACATATTAATAGGAGGTGTAATTTTTATTGTACTCACTGGTAGATAAACCTGAAACATTTATAAACTGGTGGATTAACAGATCTGTTTGATGTCTGTCGATGTGTTGGGGTTGGATAGAGATAAAGCTGATATGAAACTTCTTTCTTTCCATATATGGTAATCACCTGCCCTATATATGTTTACTTAGGCTGATTCTGATTTATTGTTTCAAGTTTGAAGAAAAGATTGCTCATAATTGCCGCTGATCAAATACTATGAAGAAAATATTGGTCATAATTGCCCCTATCAAGTACTAGTAAATTTTCTTTTGTCACTGAATTGAAGCAACAGTTTTATCAATATGACGAGAAAAAAATCGAGAGGTCTCGATGATCGAGACTACATGGCCTCCTACACATGTATGTAAACTGGACGGTACCGTGTATCGGAGTCTATCCTCCGAACACGTTAAATAACCACACGAATCTATTCGATAATAAGAGTAGGTCAGGTTCCTGGACTCCTATGTACATTAAAATATATTTTACCCATAGGAGTCCATAACGATTCCAGAACGTGTTTTTTTTGTAACAAGACATCTTGTTACAAAAAAGAAATTAGCTTGAAGTGGATTTATGTTAAACCCACTTTCAAATGATGGATACTAAATCAGTGTTTTATCACTATTGGGATAACTCTTCGTCTGTTGTCAGTCGTCCGTCGTCGTCGTTAATTTTTGCTCCAAACGACTTATCATCAGAAACCGCCAATTTTGACCAAACTTCACGTGAATGATCCTTAAATGAATGCATTTTAGATTAGTTAAAATTAGTTTTGTTTTTTTTGTGGTGGAGGCAGACCACCCACTTTTCCTGGGTAGAACCAGTACTGTACACCTCCCGCCATCCGTAAGAATCGACATTTCCTCACTTACAAGTGGAGCTCCCAGTGGGATTCGAACCCGCAGCGGTGAGAGGTGAAGCATGCGGGCTGTTGAAGTTATATTGGTAAGAGGGTTTTTGACAAAAGCTTGATGTAGATTCAAATATTCGCTAGATTCAATAGATACAGATGCTTTGCAAAGAGGTATTTGTAAAACGTATTATTTCTATGGTAAAGATTCAGGATGATGAGGTCTTTGTGATCAATAACAGCTTCAGTGCACTGAGTGCGTTACAAAAGCAGGCCCCACTTGACTACCGAGGTGCCCGAAAACAATCTGATAGTTTTCAATAATGAAGCTGCATGTTTAAGCCACCAATGATTTTTAGACCACGGCATTTAAAAAATATATATTGACGGACAACAGCTGAGTGTTGCCTTTCTATTTTTAAATAATGATTGGGTTGCTTTAAGGAATTGTATATATGGTGGTGTCAGTCCTACAAAAAATTCTGACTATTTCAGTGCCTTTGTGATTTTACCTCTACTGATCAAAGATAAGCAGAGCTTATGCCGTGGTGCGGTGTCCGTCGTCCGTCCGTCCGTAAACTTTCTTTTGTAGCGACTATTCCTCTGAAACTACTGGATGGATTTTCGTGAAACTTTACAGGAATGTTGCCTTGGTGATCCTAGCACACATTTACTTTGATGTGAAATCCAAGGTGGCCACCAAAGCTAAAAATGGATTTTTAAAAAGCAAGTTTGTAGCGACTACTTCTTGAAAACTATAAGTGATATTGATATGCGACTTTTTCTAAAATGATCAGCATGACGTGATGTTGGTCCTTGTCTAAAATCAGTTTGATTCGACATTAAACATGGCTGCCAGTGGCAATCTTTGTTTACATAGAGTTCTATAGTAAAAACTTGTATCGACTACTCTGAAACTACTTGACGGACTTTCATAGAACTTCACAGGAATGTTCACAGGTTAGATACAGATCTCATTTAATCTCTTTCAAGATCAAAGTGCTTGCCCACATATCTGTTTCTCTAATTCAAATTGCAAGAGTATAAATACACATTAAATGTGCACAATCCTTATTTATGTAATGCAGTATACAATCTAGCATATGACTGGACATGACAATAGAGGGTGTTAGATAACAATAGGCAAGGTGATACTATCTTATTTCAATATTTGCATAAAGGCTGTATGCAAATGTTGTATCCCTTTCAATATTTATATTGTGCCTTTCAAGTGCTTTGCACCCACTGACCTTGTCGAAAATCATTTTGATTCAACATTAAACATGGCTGCCAGTGGCCATCTTTGTTTACATAGAGTTATATAGTAAAAGCTTGTAGCGACTATTACTCTGAAACTACTTGATGGATTTTCATGAAACTTCACTGGACTGTTGCTCTTGATGTCATTGATCCTAGCACAATTTCAGTCAATCAGAAATTCAAGATGGCCGTCATGGCTAAAAAATGATTTAAAAAACAAATTTGTAGCTACTACTTCCTGAAAACTATAAATGATATTGATATGGGACTTTTTCTAAATTAAATGATCAGCATGACATGATGTTGGTCATTGTCGAAAATCATTTTGATTTGACGATAAACATGGCTGCCAGCAGACATCTTTGTTTACAAGAGATATATAGTAAAATGTTGTAGCGACTGAACTCCTCCGAAACTACTTTGCAGATGTTCATGAAACTTCACAGGAATGTTGCACTTGCTGTCTAGTTGATCCTAGCAAAATGTAAGGTTGGCCGGAAATTCAAGATGGCCACCACGGCTAACATAGATTTAAAAAAAGTTTGTAGCACCTACTTCTTGAAAACTATAAGCGATATTGATATGGGACTTTTTCTCAAATGATCAGCATAACATTGTGTTGGTCCTTGTCGAAAATCATTTTGAAGCGTCATTAAACATGGCTGCCAGCAGCCGTCTTTGTTTGCATAGAGTTATATAGTAAAAACTGGTGTCGACTACTCCTCTGAAACTACTTAAAGGATTTTCATGAAACTTAACAAAAATATTGCTCTTGATGTCTAGTTGATGCTAGCCAAATTTCATGTCGGCTGGAATTTCAAGATGGCCTCCATGGCAAAAAATAGATTTTTAAAAAACAAATTACTTCTTGAAAACTATAAGTGGTATTGATATGGGACTTTTCCTAACATGATATTTGGTCCTTGTTGAAAAGTATTTTGAATCAACATTAAACATGGCTTTCAGCGGCCATCTTTGTTTACATAAAGTTATATAGTAAAAATGTGTAGCGACTTAACTCCTCTGAAACTACTTGACAGGTTTTCATAAAACTTCAGTCATTGACCTCATGTCTATGTTTTCGACAAAGTTCTTTCAGGCATAAAATAGCCACAAGATGTTCTCTTGGTATCTTCAGAAAAATCTAAATATAAATCACAAAATATTTAATAGATACTCAATAAAATACTATACCACACATAGAGTGAGGTAAATGTTAGGTATCTGTTGAAGATAATAATATATGCAATATTATAATATATATTTAATTTATAACGATATCGCTTTTTCGCTTTAAGCTAAATAGATACATTTAGCAAAGCTGCTTTCTGAAAACAGAACATTTGCATTTACGGTAATGTGAACAAAAAAATGTGTTTGAAATATTCATCAAAATGTGTAGGCATAAATTAAGTAAAACCTCATGCTGTATACTCATGTATGTTTGATGTATCGTATGTGAAGATGTTTGTCAGTTATTAAAATCACATCATAAATGAGTGCTTTACAAGGACGTTTATTACTGTGCTGTCTATTTATATTACTTTTATGTTTATAGTTATAACAATAGACGCATTTCGACATTATGGTATTCATCTTTTAATTAATTGGAACACATGTGCTACCTAATACCAGTTAAAAACATCCAATGAATATACAAGACATTCCGTTAAAAGCATCCTTATAAATAAACAAGGCATTCCATGAAAAAAGAAACAAGCCATTCCATAAAAAAAGAAACCAGCCATTCCATAGAAAACATCCTTATAAATAAACAAGTCATTACATAAAAAAAAAGAAGACATTCCATAAAAACAATCCATTCCATAAAAAAGACACGATCCATTCCATAAAAAAAAGAGAAACAATCCATTCCACAAACAAGAAACAATCCATTCCATAAAAAACCCATTCCATAAAAAATAACACAATGTATTCCATAAAAACAGAGAAACAAGCCATTCCATAAACGAGAAACAAGCCATTCCATAAACGAGAAACAAGCCATTCCATAAAAAGAAACAATTCTATTCCATAAACAAGGTTTTACATAAACAAGAAAAACAATCCATTCCAGAAACAAGACACAAGCCATAATCCATAAAACATTATTCCATTAAAAGAGAAACAACCCGCCCATTCCATCAAAAAAAAAACAAGCCATTTCGTAAAAAAATCTTGTAAATATACAGGCTATTATGCAAAAAACAACGACATAATTATAAAGAAACATTCCATATATAACCAAAACATTCTTGTTAACATACAAGTCATTCTATAAAAAACATCCTTGTCAATAAATATACAAGCCATTTCATAAAACCATTCTTACAAATATACAAGCCATTCTATAAAAAAAATATCTTAATATATAAATATACAATCGTAAAAAACATTCCTTATAAACATAGTTAACAGCTATTCCAGACTTTCCAATGGAAACCATTAACGACGAGGAAATGAAGGTTTAATGGAGGACAAACGCCATTAATGAACCGTAAAAATAATGATCATCAGTTACTTTTGCAAGGGAAATGATTTTGTGTAAAAAGTTTCAAATTACTGTTTGGATTTATAACATTTTCTGATATTGTAATGATGCTGCACACTGTATAAACACCCACAGGGGTGTTGCATTTTACAAAAACAAGGGATAATTGGGGGAATAGGGGGTGGTGGGGTGGGGTGGGGTGGTGGGTATTTGAGACCATACAATTTTATTTTATTTACATATTATACCTGGATGAGTGTGCAGTAGCTCCGCCTTCTTGAAAAATGAAGTCTTTGCAAAATCTGAATTACTTTTCATCAGAAAAAATAAAGTGAATGTAAATATTTTGCAATGACCTTTGAAGTATGTTTATATGATTTTATGACTTGAACTAACTAGAACATATTGAACTGAATGTTGTTTAACGGCTCATCAACACAGTAAAGGTTATTTAGAGCCACCCCAGAGAGAGGGGAAGGATACATAGGATTCCGGGAACCGTGCCCTACTCTTATTATCGAATAGATTCCTATGGTTCTTTAACGTGCTCGGAGGATAGACCGATACACGGGACCGCCCGGTTTACGTCCCCATTCGATAAGTTAGTTGTTTATTGGTGGTTTATCTGACCTTGCAGCTTTATTGTGTCATATATGAAATGACCTGTTAACAGTTGTTGTAACTTTCGGATTGTGTGGTGTCTCATCTTTCAGTAGTGTTATATCTCCACTCTCTCTTTTCTCCCTCTGGTATATATCTCCTGTCTGGTTGTTTGGCTTGACCACTTATAAGAGAAGAAAATTACAAAATCGATCTGATTACTTGACAAAATGGTACGCCAGTTCACCCAATTCACGCCAATTCATGAAGTAATGATGTCGAGATGTGCTTCCCGAGGCACATAATTTTATTTCCTAGCTGATGAAGTGTGTATTAAAATTATTTGGTGGACTTAACTAAATGCATATGTGTAACAAGAAATGATGTGATATAGATTTTATTGCCATGTTTGATCAGTCTTCATTTTCCTTTCAATACTTTTACCAAGATAGTTTGTATGAATCAGTTCTTTGCATACGCACACCATTTCAAACCTTCTTTTCTTATACAACTTAGTTATGACTATGTGAAGATTGCCTTAACATAGTCAGTTTCTAAGTCAATGTTCAGTTCATTGTGGTATGATCCACTGTTCTGGTAAATGCTGTTAAATAAACCCCTGTATCATTTTAAAAAAAATCTGCTTCTCAAACAGTTGCCATTGTGCGTGCGTGCGTGCGTGCGTGGTGTGTGTGCGTGTGCGTGTTTGTGCACACACGGCTGCTTGTAACACTGGAATACCATTTCGTAGTACATGATACCCCACCCCGTCACTTCTTTCTGACACTTGCTCAACCAGACGTAGCAATATCCAGTATTTGCGCATCAAGCAAGGGTTACAAATGATCCTACCATTTTATCAAGTCTTTGATATGAAGCAGCCGGGGATTGAACCCCTGTCTCCCGAATACAAGGCAGACGCTCTAACCACTATACATCACTGTGCTTCATTCATTCTCTGCAATCATCTGCTTTTGATCACATGAAATACAAAATGGCCGCTGGGCATAATCCTGCCATCAACTGCAGTGCATATCACCTTCAAGATTGATATTATAATAACCGCATGTTGACATGTTGTTAAAACAATATTAGACTAATTACTAATTTTATGGTTCGTTGCCTTCGCGTATGACCTTGGTTTTTTTAATCGCAGCCAGTTCATCATAATTTTATTTCGATCAATTTTAAACAAGACCCTACCTTGTGTCTTTGATCTTTATGACTCATGGCAGTTTTTAGAAGTCCTTCAAATCTTGTCCTGTGGTGATGCTCATTGTGCAAGATGTCAAATTAACTTTCAGTTAACTTTGCTGATGACATCGAGATCGTTGAATGATAGTAAGACGTGTCATCTGTCATCATTGAAAAAAAGCTAATTGAAGAGGTCATCTTTTTGCTTCACTGGTGCAAGTTAAAGGGACTTGATCTTGATTTTTGATCGTCCCATTAGCTTGCATTTGTTTCATCATTATACTATAGCTTCCTATGATATCAAGGGTTCTATGGTATCACTGTAGTGCCCAATCTATAAAACAGTATGTATCTCTGCTAAAATATGGTACTCATTTTATACATGTGATGACTTTAGGTACATATGTAATAAAATAATTGAAAAAAAAAGAAAGTATATTTATCATAAACGAAAGGATATTTCAAAATAATGCACAAATGTTGACAATTTGCTTATAATTTTTAAAATTCATCACCCTAGTCTCCTCCATAAATGCAGTTTCCATTACCTTAAAGGTTATAAAATTCATTAATTTTTAATCTGCTGAGTCTGTTGCACATTATAGTTTCTAGAAATGGTCACTTATTGAATCTTATACCAGTTACTAACAAATACAGGGTACACAATATGTGCATACCTTGATACCATAGAACTTCTAAAATAATAAGCTCAATGAGGGTACCCTTCTTTTCAAATCTAATTCTGACATTTTCACGTAAAATTTATTACATTTTCACGTAAAATTTATTACATTTTATAGTAGAAGGGTCACAGAAAGCATTTGAGTTCCTTTTTCTTTAAATATTTTTTACATGTATTTTTTTTTTTTTGTCAAACCATATAAGTACCGAGATACCATAACCGTGATACCATAGAACATCATGCTAATATTAATTATAAGAATAGTATAAAGCAAATTGTTTTTGCATATTATTAACTGTTGATTATATTGCAACAAAAATATGTTTAAACCGATGGTAGACTAAGACGAAAAAATAAAATCTTTATTTAATTAAATGCAAGTAAGTTTAAGGTCAAAATGATGCTGAATAAATAAAGAGTAAAATACGTGGTCCGAGTATTAACTTTCATACCCCATCCAACCCCTTCTCCAAGAAGCGAAAACAGGGTTGGCTGGGGTATGAAATAAAACCTTAATTTCGGGTTAAAAAGTTAATTAAAACATTTAAGAGGTAATTTTAAACAGGTTATTGCATTTTTTTTCAGTAAAAAATGTTTTTCAACATGTTTTATTGTCGAAATATCCGTTAAAAAATCCTGCTAATATAAGCTTTCCCATCGCTTAATGGAATTAAGGCGGGACCACGTAATGGCGGACTATTTTAAATGCATGATAAACTCCTCAAGATTGCCGTATGTCCCTTTAAGTCTCGCTCCAGACACACTCCATGAACGTTTAATAAATGTTTATTTCACTGAAGCTCATTTAATGTTATAAGTAAATTTAAAAAGATTAAATGTTGGAGACGGTATATATTTAAAAAAAAAGTGTTATGAATAAATAAAAAGCATTTTAAATGATGCATTATACATTAATTTTGTCGCTGCAGTTTCATCCCCAAGGCAATTTAAAGTTAAATCCTTTCCTTTTAAAGTTCATTAGCATCATGTGCCCTTGAAATGAATTACATTTATAGGTATACGTCTTATCAGAGTCTTGTATCTTTGTCTCGTTCAAACGACTTTAAAAGGACATAATTTATGGCAATCTCAATTTCTTAAACTCACATCGTCCCATCTTGGATGTTTGCAAATTATTATTAATAATTTGTTGGATGGTTTAAGAGTTATTGACAAAATGTCTTTTAAAGCAAAGAAAATCACTGCAAAATAAGCATACAATTTATATATTTTACATCTGTATATTTATTTTTAATCAATTTGCAGTGATTTTCTTTGTTTTAAAAAGTATTTTGTCAATATGCCATATATGGTGAAAAGGCGCAAATTGACGTCATCATTACAAGATGGCCGCCTTCATGTATATTAATTGCACTTTTTCAATAGGTCATATCTCATTTATTGTTCATGGCATTTTTGATAATTCTTTCAGCTTTTTTCAAGTTTTTCAGAGCCCTTTTAAATAAATCGTGCATCAATCCCTTTAATTACATGCAAGCAGGTAAGATACTATGTTTGACTAATTAAGCGAGGTGCTAATTTTATCGCTAAATAAATATTTCAAAATCCCCTTGTGTCCCTTTAAAATTAATGTACTGGCAGCATCTTGTGATCAGAAATAGGAAGCTGGTAGCATTTTGTGATTTGTTATAATTATTGATTAATTATTAATGCTCTTTGATTTTCATATCATTGCTGCACAGGGTTTTGCTCACAAAATTGGGAAGAGTCGGCTTGTCCGTTTTGGTGGGGGGGGAAAAAGCTGTTTATTTCTCAAGTAAATGCGACAATACTATGCTTTATATTTTCTTCCATTATTTATTATAATTACTGACTTCTCAGTCAAAACTGACTTAACAGACTAAAACACATTGCAGAACTAATGCTTTTTTCCAAGAGACTGATGCCTTCTGATTGGGAAAAAAAGTCTGCCACTGTCGGAGTGGGGGTGGTGGGGGGGAGTCAAGTTTTCAATTGGGAAAAGGTTTTTTACAGGCCTCTATTACTGCTGTGTTTTGTTTCATTGCTGACATCTAATATCTCAAGATGATTTGAGTTTAAATAGTTTGAATTTTATCTCTGAATCATTGATTTCTCGAGCGTTGAGCTTGTTTGTCTGGACTCATCAACGTCGGAATTGGCTGTACGTCTCTGGAGTTTTGATTATCTCTCCATCTTTTTCCATTATCTGAGACTGTCACGAGTGTAGATGGAATACCAGGAAATAGTTACGTAGGACATGCACATGCGAGAGTTCAACACGGTTGTATCTTCTTCTTTATTTATATGAAGTTACGATGGCATTGCGTTAAACCCTCGCACTCTTATGGTAGTGAATGGTTTCTATATAAGCATGCAGGTGTTAAGCAGCATAGCCATGGCCAGGATGGTAAAGACACTGCGTCTGAAACGTTCTCGCCTCTCACTGCTGAGGGTTTCGAAATCCCACTAGTGAGAAAGTGTCGATTCTTACGAATGGCAGGAGATATACAGTACTGGTTCTATCTACCAAGGGAAGATAGGGTGGTCTGCCTTTACCACAAAAAAACCAACCATCATATGGCCTAACAGTTGTACTAAAAATAATGCAATTTAAACACCATTCGGCCTAAAAAAAAAACTTGTGTGTTTCTGGTTTCACCCTGTCAAAAAGTTAGGGTAGCTAATTTGGTAGGAAAAGTTTTTTTTTTAGATATTTTTTTTATATATATTGTTCGCATATATAATGCCATTTTTGTACTAAGGCAACTTTTTGATAACCTTTGCAATCCAGATTAGATGCTTAACAACTCTGGCTAATAAAATTATCATTTGAATAAAAAATTATTTTTTTTTTATTTTTTTCCGCTAAAAATATTTGGGGTCGGCGGTGATAAAGTAGGGTCGGTCGGGAAACCGGAAACACACATGTTTTTTATTAGGCCTTCAAACAAACAAACAAACAAATCAGCATGTGTTAGGTTATATATGTGATGGACAATCTTGCAGCAGATATCTGTATATAGAGTATATTAATGATCATTACATCTCCGATTTCAATTATTCACAGTACACATTTTTAAGCCGCTGTCCCACCTGAACAACAGACAAATTTTACAAAAGATGTAGTCCTTTTCTAAGCCAACAGTAACGTATATCTGGGTTTACAATGGACGCAAAGACTATTACAGTCGTGCTTAGCGGGTTAAGGGTTAATTCATTTTATGCATTTTAATTGGCACACATGCATTATTTTATGACCTTAGCACGAGGGAGTTTGGATGAATGGTTTTGTAGTGAAATTTGGCGGTTTAGTTTCTTTAAAGTCTAATAAAAACTTAAAGATTTTCATGGATCTCTTCAAAATATTTGTTGTGTATTAGAATACCGGTAGTTTATCCTCTTGCCTTGTATTGCAGTCTTGTAGAAAATATTCTTCTTCCTGGGAAATTAGTTTGTAAATTGAACTTAAAGCAGGATTATAGGCCAAATGTGTAAGTTAAAGCCATATGTCAAACACAATTGTGTCCTTATTCTATCATGTTACGTTGCTGCTGTCTCTATCTTCCTTTTTTCCTCTCGTTCCATAATTGCATGCACCTTTATGACTATCTTCACGTCCCATGTGTCTCAGCTCTGATCATCTGTCAATGTTTCCGATTAGATGTCCGTAAATAAATGTTGTTGTCTGAAAGTAGACAATTTGCATAGGCACTCCTATGTTTGTGTTGTTGCAAAAGACATATCTGTTTCCACAGTATTTCTTGTCTAGCTGGCGTCGAGGAATATGTGTGGTCTCTGTAACTAAGTAGACAAGCAAGGTTTTACGCAAGCGTAAAATAGCTACCGAGAGACAAAAAATTAACATAACAATAGATCAAGTCACGAGTTTTAAAATAATATTGAAAAAAATAAATGTTGTCATGGAGACATAAACACGCCACGATCGTTTTTTCTTGCATTCTTTCCAATTATTACCATCAGTTCTTCCTACCAAGCATTTTGAATCAGTGTGGGCGACCTCGCTTCTTTCTGTTCAAATACCTTGACATGCCTTACATATTGATTGCAATTCACTCTTGTAACACGACGTGCTAGAAGTACACATCAACACAGAAATACAATTGTTCACATGTATTTAAAGGGATATGTGCCTCAATGTGTGCATTACAACACATATAAACGGCTCACTGTTACCATGTGTAATTATAAGATTGCATTATCAAACTGTAAAGGAACTGTTGCTACCTTACCACTAGCAATAATGAAAAAAACATAATAATCAAAATTTAAAAAAAAAAAGGAAATCAGCAGGCTTGAACCCTCCCTTCCCCGGCAGTTACACGACGCCTCGATCAACTGCGCTACAGAGGCGAGTGAATATTTTATCGCTAGTATACATAGAGTAATAATGGCCACATGCTACATTTCAGTAGACTGGTTTACAGAAACATCATTTCAGCAAGTGAAATGGTAACCTTTCAACATTACAAAATATGTGTTTATACCATTCAAGTTTTTAGGCCGGTTCACGTGGAATTGAAGTTGTAATGCATGCTTATCGTCGACTATATGATTCACAGTCTGTTATCCATAGACAAACACAGAAACCGTATAAGGATCAGCTGCCAAAAATAAGGTATTGTTCTTTAGAACTGCAGACCTCCGCCCACCAGCGCAGATTCGTTCCCTGGCTGAGGCATGTTTGATTGGAAATTTAATTTTTCATCTCATTTCACTCTGAGATTGCTGTCCAAATATAACCTAATATGTGTAAACGGGATGTAAAACCCCATTTTGAAAGACTTGAAACTGATTGCTGCACCTCATTTCAATGTTTCATGGCTAAATATTACCCTATAAACCTCATTTCAAATTAAAACTCTGTAAAACTACATCATAATTTTATTACTGAGCTCTAAATCCCTTTTGCCAAAGCTGTCTCCTTTATGCGGGTTTCCCCTTGTTGATTACTTGTTTTGTAAATTGTCAAAACTCAGTTGTCTTTTCGGCAAAACTCTCTCTCCTATTGAATGATCACTGAAGTGAATTGAGCATTTTTTTAAGTTGAGAAGATTTCCATGTTTTAATTAGATGACTTCAGGCTCTTGTCATTAAATCATAACCCTCCTAATTGATCACCACCAACAGCCAACGATTTGTTACATAATAGAGAGTAACACTGATTTGAGCTGAAGTTGCCATTTTCATTGACTTTTGTGGTCTGGCGTGTGTTGAGATTGATGATGATGTTGGCTATTCTTGGATGACACACGGCAAGATAATTGACAAGGATATTGTCGCTTCCCTGCCTTAATTACAGTCAGTCGCATTGTTTCAAAATGGGTTAAAATATTTCAAAATATACATTCTCTTGGTTTTTTCTATCATACTGTTTTTCGGTAGCATTTAAAAATCATATTGTCCGCTGAAATTGCATAGAGACACAGCAGAAATTGACTAATATCAAAAAGTCTCCAATACACTTGATTGTTAGCATACATATAAAATTAAAATAAATGTCAGATTAAATAAATGAGCGAAATGAGCAACAGAGACAATAACAACCCAAAATGGATGAAATGAGAGGAAACTGGAGTTCGATATTTCCCAACTTCGATGCGATTTTTGGTCTATTTGACACATTCACAATTTGTTGCGCATCATGAATAGTAAAAGACATTTTCAATTTTTCATTTCCTATGTATTTATATTTATGTGCAGTTTTAAAGTAAAAATTGAATTAAGGATGGATAAATATTGAGGAATGCCATGCATTGCATGTATGTCCCTTTATATATGTGATATTTATAAGCCCTTGTAATTTGCTTGCAAAACATCATAGGAGTTATTTTAGCATGAACTTTCTTTATGAAATGAGCTGCCCAGCTTATACAAATCACTCTCGATGGTGCAGATGATAGTGTAAGCGACTAGATTTCGGAGGAAACACAAGAATATATAGTTATGTGAAACCCAAGGGTGGGATCTGGTACAGAGCCAAGATGAGATTGGATAACCTGGCTTAATATTCATCAACTTTTGAGCACAAAAATCGAACTCAACTCAAAATCTCATTTGAGATTATAAGAGAACCTGGATTGGTGAGTTTCAAATTCCAGTCTCAGTAAAGCTCGGCGAGAAGTTTTCTACTGTGACATCCAGTTTTAAGCTTTCGTGAAGACTGACAGGTTTGTTTGGGTTGGTACTTCCATAAGAACAGTGTTAACATAGATTTAAAATACGTTTGATCTTTAAGCACTTACTTAAAAGTTATTTAACATGAGTAAAACATTAGTGTAGATTAGTTAAAAGTCAAGATAATAATTTAGGGCATAACCATAATCCAAAACATTTTAAATACTTTGTCGCAGTGATAATCCCATTAACAGCATTCTCGCGGTTTTAAATCCCTTGCACTACCTGACCTTCTGTGACCGAGGCGGGAGTGATTGACCAATCAGGTATGTCTTGTTTCAAGTCGGACAGCGGAAATATTAACGGGTTAATAGTTGATTCATATTCTTGATTATATCAGGAGATTATTTGTTTGATCAAATTCAGACGAGACCACTTATATAAATATCAATTTGAAAAGGTTAAATGCAATATTGATCCATATTGTCATTAATGCAACAACGTAGGTGTTTGAACATGTTAATCAATATTGAGACACTTAGGCCAAAAATAAAATTATGTTTGTTTCCCTTCCCGACCCATGCAAAAAAAGGTTGGGTAGGTAGGTAGGTAAAATATTTTTTTTATTTCATTTCTTTTAATTGAGATCAAAACTGGAATACATGCTACCTATAAGACACATTTAAGACGGTACCAAAAAATAAATAAAAAAATAATATTTTTTTTTCCGCCCGTGTCGAAAAATAATTCGGGTCGCGGC